>CM060618.1:36360131-36672631 GCA_030578275.1 Meda fulgida
TCATTAAATCCCCCTAGATATGAAAAAGCAACATCTGAGCAATACAATTATAAGGTCTTCATCTCAATCCGATCTGTTTATAGTATGAACATCATCACTGAACATAAACAACACAGAGAGAAATGTTGCATTAGATCGTTGTAGAAAATATAACCCTGGCCAAAATATTTCACATACATCACATATCATTTCTGAGGACCCTGCTTTACTGAAACATGAGTGTATGTGTGGGCGTATAAGGTCAGGAATAATGAAAGGCAGATGTGAGTTTGTTGAAAACACATCCCAGCCCTGAAGCTTGTGACCCATTATTACAGATTCTTTACAGTATTTATAATAATCCGTCTTTTCATACTCAGCTTCTGAAGAGCAATTATACAGTCAGTTATATTTATGCTGAATATCTGGTTGTACAGCATGTTCTTCCCTGTGTCTGTGTGGGATTCCTCCGGTGCTCCGGTTTACCCCACAAACCAAAGGCATGCAGCATAAGTCAACTCTAATAAGTATGAAGTGGGTTGGGTGATGGATGGATAGGCGGATGTTGTTGTACTTTGCCATTACATTTAAGTGCACTTGGCAGAACAAACTGAAAGGTGTTTAGTTATAATTGCATTTGCGTTTTGTAAAATATGACGTCAGCTTTCAGCTATGTTTGAGTGGATTCAGTGCCTCGGCCTGTAAATGTACATTGTTCATGTAATAACCGTCTTTGAGCCTTCAATTTGTTGTTTCTGCTGCCCTCTAGTGGAAGCTGGATGCAGTTACACATGAGAGACACGTGCTGCGCTCAATTCGCCTACTTAGCCTATACTACGCCCTAAAAGTATGTCCTCGTTTTGTGAAGAAAAAGTACATTCTTCTGAGTGTGTAGCAAAAGAGTAGACACGCATAGACACAATAGCGTCTTTAACGGTTGCTCTCTGTCGCATCCTGTCACGGAAACTGACCTGTCAATCATCTAAAATCCTCCACCTTTCTTTTCATTTCCTACCGTATTGGAGAGAAATGGGTCTTTCATGGAGAGAATGTTCTTATATTCATGACTAAAGATTAAAAGTTAATAGCTGAACGGATCTTTATAAAAATCCATAATGTTATTGCAGATGAATTATAACACGGATGACATTAAATAAATATATATTTTTTATCAGGTTAAACTTTGATTAGTCACTCAACCCTTTATCTAAACCTCTCAAAGTCGGTCGCGCATATCCGCCGTGTTTTGTAGTTTTCTGAACACTTTTTACTCGTGTTTGTAGTTCCTCATCCAAAGCGCAGTGGATTGTGGGTAATATTCGCTATGGATCCACACTTCGAAAATCCACAGGAAATAGTTGATCATCCGGGGACTTCTTGCACACTCTTTTCAACATATGCTTTGGGACACACTTATTGTAATCTCACATAGGATGGATAGTGTGGACATTGGGATGCAGGGATGCAGTTTGTCATTTGCACAACAAATGTGTGTAGAAACTATACACAGGTTCACAGGCCAATGAAATTTTGTCACAATCAAACTAATAAAAAAAATCAAGCATACCATTTTAAATAATACAAATATACAAAACCAATTTGGGGTCCATTTCGATCAATTAGACAGCTCTTTTATTCGTTTTTTCGTTTACTTAAAAAAATGGAAAATGAGACTTTGGCTCAATTTCTCATTTTTCGTTTGTGGTTTACAAATTGGTTTATGGGTTCGATATTTCATTCGCACATGTTGGCGGCGTTGAAATTCCCCTTTCATCTGATTCGTCAAACCACTCCGGCTTCAGTATGAGCTTTTCTTTCTGTCACTATTTTTTTTCCACCATTGATGAAATTCATAATGTTGATCCTTAAATTAATACCCATAATGGTATTGCATGAAATGGATTTTTTTTTTCTTTTTTCCACAAGATGACTTCTTTTCACCAACCAACTTTCAGCTCTGTTGCCATGTCCGGGCATAAAACCCCAATTCAAGAAAAAATTTACCTTGGTAAACAACAGTTGCATTACAACAGAGATTCTACACATTAACACTATGACGGTAAAAGTCATGCACTCTAAGAGGAAATATTGAACAAAACAAGAAATTAAAATCAGAAAACTGAAAAGACTGAAAATTTAAAAGGCATTTCAGACACAATATGATCAGATAGGTTTATTTTTGCTTCATCAATGAAAATAGTTACAGTGTTGTGTGATTCAGCGAACCTTCCAGTGCTGTTTTATATCTAGTCCAGTCAACACTGCTTGTTTCTAGCTATAGCTTCAGGAACTCAGACTCTGAGGTGTTCCTTTTGAGTTATTTTAGCCTCTGGGTAACAGCACACATTCTCTCTGAATTCAGGAAACACACGAACTTATGTCACATTCTTTTTTTCCCCTTTTTTATATCAACCTGCAGAACTCATTTACTGATTTGCTATATTATTTTTCTATAGGCATAATGTTAAAATTATACGTACATCTGTTTTAGAATTTTTCAGTTACACCCAAATACGTAGTAAGGTCTAGCAGTTCTAAGAAATGCACACACACACACACACACACACACACACACACACACACACACACACACACACACACACAAAAGTTTGTCAAGGTAAATCTACAATTTTGGCCCGCACCATATAGTGCTGAAAAATGTGTAACATTGGAAAACATCTGGCAACTTTCTGAGAAGATTTTTTCTTTCACACCCACCCCTCCCCTAAAACAGGAGAAGAAGGAAAAACCAGAGATCGTACTTCGATCTTCCGGCACTTGACATGGGGTAAATATAACAACTATTACTCTTTCAACTTTCATTTATGTTTACTTTTATTCATTTATTATTAATTTGATCCAAAGCGGAGTACAACAAAGAGACCATTGATCAACGATTACAAAGTGAATTACACACATTTTACTGCAGAGGAAAAGGTAAGAAAATGGCTGATTTAAAAAGCTTTCCGAAGTAGCTTTTTATTAACCATTTGATAACATCATTGATTCTACTACATTGTAAATCAAAATTACATGTACCATAAGTGTACAATAATTAATATATTTTAGTTTTTGATGCTTAGCTAAGGTTGCTTGCATTTGGCTTGACTGTTATTTTAATCAGACTAAAACAACACCATGGCTTATAAAAACTGGGGCCGTATTCACAAAATATCCTAAAGCTAATAGTAGCCCCTGTAACTTGTAGATTTAGGAGAAACTCCTTAAAAATAATGGGCATGTCAGACCTAATTTTAGGACTCCTACATTTTTGCTCTAAGAGTATTGCACAAAGCGTTTTAGCACTAAAACCAGCTCTCAAATCTGTGAAATGTTAGGTTTCCGCCTCAGCAATCCACCCAAACACACTGAACATCACTGAGTTAATAGGCGATAGAGGCTTGGGTGCTGAACCTTTTCTTCATAAATACAATAAATATTAAGATTTATAGATTTTAATCTACGATGATATTACACAAAGGTTCATTTATTGTGCACTGAATGATTGTAACTTGAATTCTGCAATCTCTTGAGATCCAGACATGAAAGAGTCTGACAATTAGCTGAAATTGTTTAATTAGTGACACTTAAGCTGTGTCCGAAACTGCTCATTCATTCACTAATAATCCCTATAGTGTATGGCATTTGAGTGCACTATATCTGCAAGGAGTGAACGAAATGAAGTGAGTGAAGAGGAGCTTACATGTTACTTACTTTATAAAATAATATTAAAGGGATAGTTCACTTTGAAATTATTTTTTGATATGTTTTAGCTTACCTCAAGGGCATCCAGGATGTAGGTGTCTTTGTGTCCACAGTATTTTCAATTTTGCTATTTTTAGGTCAAACCGTTCTTGTCTGTCACTCATATAATGCAGGCCTATGGGGTCCACCTCAAAGAGCATGCACAGAAAAGTCCAAATTAAACATGATTTAATGACTCGTAAATGTAAGTACACATTGATGGCATAAGACACGAAACGAGCGGTTTGTGTGAGAAAACGAACAGTATTTATATCGTTTTTACCTCTTGTAATCACAGTCACGTCCAAGTACTCTGAGGGCGCGGGCGCCTCTGTCTGCGCAAGCGCCAGAAAGCCCCGGGAGTGATCTCTCGCGCGTGTCCGTCACTCATTGTTTTACACAGAGATTTCTGACGTTTTACCTTTCACTGTGAAGATCTAAACATATTTAGATATACAGCAAATCGCAATGGAAGACGATTTCGGTATATCAACAGACAACATAGAATTTATTTCACAACCATATTTATTTGAACCCAAATACACCGATCAAGAACTCAGGGCGATGGAGGAAGCATCCGCTGCAGCAGCACGTCTTCAAGCCTCAGAGAGACAGAGATCAATTCAAAATTGGTGGTGTTCTTGTAGCAAGTGTTGTGAGTTGGATAAATTCTACGTTGTCTGTTGATCAACTATCCCTTTAATAACAATAACAATCATAAGGACTTTATTTTGTAATTATATATATACCTCCATGCCAGCTTTGTTTCATCGATTGTTGTATAATTGGTTTATCATGCTTAATATGCATAATAAGTTAGAAATTGTTAGAAACTCTCACAGATGGCGTGGTCATTGAGTGCCTTCAGGCTACCGTAATCATCATAGACATAATAAATATAATGTATTTATTATGTCTATGGTAGTGTTTACATTCGAATGAATACGCTACAGATGATTAATGAATATTTTTAAATCATCCACCAAATTATCATCTCTTCCTTAGTTTAATGAGTTAACAACAACGCCAGAAATTATTAAAACACCTGTGCCCGTATTCATGAAAAATCTTAATGCAAAGATCAGCTCCTCGTGACAAACTTCTAAGAATATTGTTAGAAATGGGGGCGTTTCCTCTTAAAATTAAAGAAAAGATCATAGTAAAAAAGTAATTCAGAAATGATCTTAACCCTTAAAAGAGGTCTTAAGCTTCAAAATTGTTAGGAGTACGGAGGACTTTTAAGAGGCTTAAGAGTTACTTTAGCAGCGGAGAAAATGGACGAAACGTGAAGAGTTAATGAGATGCGTGCAGGGATCATGTTTGTGACCGATCTTATTAGAGACATTTATTTATTTGCAAGGAGTGAATGAAATGAAGTGAGTGAGTTAGAAACTCTCACGCTTACAGATGGCGTGGTCGTTGAGCGCCCCCAGGCGACCATAATGATCATAGACATAATAATGTATTTATTATGTCTATGGTAATGATTACATTCGAATGAATACGCTACCTACAAAGGATTTTGGGAAATAGTGTTTCAGTAAGTGTACATCGAATGTACACTCAAATTCAAAGAGGATTGTGGGTATAAAGTAGTGAATGAATGTAGGGAATGATGTCATTCACTCAGAATTCGGACACCACTACAAAATGGCCGACACCCGATATAGTGCACTATATAGTGGATATGGAGCGGTTTCGGACACGTCTTTAGCCTACTTTTTTAAAACCTTTATTTAAATATGACAACATAATACCTTGTTCTACAATATTTCTATGATTATATCACTGACAGTGACCCCTCCCCCATCAGCCAATCACTGCGGTCATTTAGTAAGTGTGCTGACATCATCCATAGCAACGAGAATAGGTTTTAAGAGGAAACTCTTACCTAAGAACCTTTAATGCTATTTAGGAGAACTCTTAGTGGTAAGATAAAATGTTTTTTGAAAATGGCCCCTGATTTGTAGACTTTTATATTGTTGTCAGAATTGAGCACAATTGAATAGCTTTTAAACTGACCTTTACCTAATTAATGTACCTGTATGTAGTAATAGTTATGGAATATTTATTTTCTTTTTCCTCTTTAATTATATTTTCTCTATGCCTCAAATAATTCGACTGCAATATATAATAATTAACTATACATGGGTAAATAAGCTCAATTTATATTTTTCTTGTAATGAGACAGAACTAAACAAATGGTTAATGTATTGTAATGTACTGTATATTACCTGCCTTCTTTCACCCTTATTTGGTTTAAATAATAATAAATAGTTTAAAAGTATTTTGGAACGGTTCTCTAATTTCATTTTTCTTGTATGAAACTCCAGATGGCACTCAGATGATACAAAACGCATAAACAACACATGAATTCGGTTCCTGTCTGAACTCTGCAGTAAGTCACTCATTAATCGCTTTAATTATTATTGTTTTTAATACAAGATTATTATTATTAATAATAAGAATGCAAGAATCATAATTTGTTACACAAAAACATGTTTTTATGCCCCCTTTTTTTATCAGAAGAGTTTCTGGTTCCATTATGGAAACATCAAGACATTCTGAGGTAAGGGGGACCAGAAAGGCCAGTATTTTTAAGTGCATCATCTTAGCACTCCATAAGATAATAAATATTTGTTGCACTAAGAACCAGGCATCTCAATGCCACATTACTTTAGATGCTGATTTTCTTTCAGAAAAATGAAGGCAAGACAGTGGTTTCATCTAGACGTCCAGTGGACATCAGTGACTGGAGTAAAGATCATGTGAGACAATGGATGCTGGAGATAAACGTGGATGAAGAAGATGCAGACATTTTGTATTATGAGAAAATTAATGGAGATGCTCTTCTCCAATTAAATCAGGCTTATCTCTTAATGCAAAAGCTATCAAATAATGCAAAAGTATCGATTTTTGGACACAAAGATCTTCAGAAACAAAAGATTCAGCAGCAGAATGACGTGGTGACTTGTAACTTGAAGCCTTACCCTTTCAACAGATTTGATGATGCTCACCGGTACAGAGAAACTAGGATTCTAGATGTAACTGAAACCGGTCCTATAGACCTCATACAACCATGCCATGAATTCAAAGCCTTCATCAACACAAAAGAAGAAAAGTATACAGAATGAAAAAATACACATATGAGGTGATTCGATTTGCAGCAGCTTGTATGAACAGCCGTACAAATGGCACCATTCATTTCGGAGTGGCAGACAAACCACATGGACAAATTCTGGGTATTAGTGTCCCAAAAACAGATGATTTTGATGTACAACAGAAACATGCAATTAAAAGACATTTCAAATCGGAAAGGCAGGTTGAAATAGCAAAGAGTTGCATTAAACCACCTCGATTTGTTGAAGTTCTCAATACTGACATGAAATTTGCAGGAAAATATGTTATTGAGGTAGATGTAGAGCCGTCTTTCAAATACTGTCAAGACTTTCCCTTTAACACATATGATATAGACAAAAATGAAGATGAGAAGCAAGAGCCCACAGCTGAAGGGAAGAAGAAGACTAAGAAGGGGAGGAAAAGTGATGAGTCTTTTTTTATAAGAGACGGCAGCAGCAGCAGGAATCTTATTACAGCTAATTCCTCAAAGGAGTATGAGGATTATATTGCAGACATGCCACACAAGAGCCAGTTGAGGAAGGACGCTGAAGAAAAGCATCTCTCTGTAGTGAAAAACTGTGCACACGGAACTGAATTGTGTGAGATGATAACAGGAGGGACCCATTCTATGAACAGTTCATACTTTGCATCGTACATTGTGGTGACTAATAAATCTCACCCTTTTCAGCTGAAAAACCTGGATTTCCTTCTTCACATGAATCTAGCGGCTGTTTTGGATTTTGATCCACAATCCGCTGAGAATGGCTTGATTAAGATGTTCAATGATCTTTTACCAGCTCAGTATAAAGGTGAAATTGAAGACAGTGCAAGCAGTTTAAAGCTGACCAAAAACACAAGCTGGGTTTTCTGTAAAGGAGGCATTAATGAAGAAAACCCCTCTAATGCTGATAAATGGTTGACTGAGAAGGTATCTTCAGTGCATAATGTTGTTTCCTTCCTGCGCAGAAAAGATGTGCTGTCTCGCAAGAAAGTTCTCACCATATTCTTGCTATTAAGCCAGGTGAGCGACCCCAATGACCCTTTGCTTGAGACCTTTAATATTTTTTTAAATGAGCTTCAGGGACAAAAGCAAATCTTATGCATCAGTGACAATGAAACAACATACACCTACTGGAAGGAACTCATTGAGGGCCGATGTCATGTTGACATCTCAAGATGCATTTATGAGCTAAGTTTTGCTGAGGTCAATGGCACCATCCTCAGTCTGTGGTCAGAGAATCGCAAATCAAAGAGGTTTCTGCCTTGTGGTGGTGGCAGTAATGTTGTGCTCTCACAGAAAACTGAGCAATCCTTAGATATGCTGAGTGTTCTTTGTGTGAACCAGTGTGATGGTGGAAATGAAGACAAACATCTACATGAGGAGAACTTTTTTAAGGGAGGGAAGGTGTCTTGGTGGAACTTCTTCTTCTCAGAACAGCCCGGCTCAATGTCAGTCATCAAACGTGACAAATTAGACTACATTGTCAACACTATGATTCCAAATATACAGAATCAGAAGAGAGCCTGTGTGTTTTTCAACATCCTCCATCCTCCAAACTGTGGTGCCACTACGTTAGCCATGCATGTCTTATGGACACTGAAGAATAAATACCGTTGTGCAGTGCTGAAGGACACAACATACGACTATTCTACCGCAGCTGAACAGGTTGTGCAGCTACTAACATATGAGGCAAAAGAGAAACCTAGACGACTTCCCGTTTTGCTCATGGTCGACCACTTCCCAGACCTTCGCAATGTACGAAGACTCCAACATCAAATTGAGAAGAAATGTTTGAACCAGAACATTTTTTCAAAATCTCCACAAGTCATTATTGTCAACTGCACGAGAGTTGAATCCTGTGACCAGTTTGAAGGAGCTGACAATACAGTTTCCATTCCAAACCATTTATCTGAGAAGGAACTGGAACTATTTGGGGAAAAGATGGAGGAGTTTAAGAAGACCAACACAAACATTGAAACATTTTTTGTGTCCATGATTATAAACAACTTTTCATCTGCCTATATTCAGGGCATTGTGAAAAATAACATGAATATCTTCAACTTTCAACACAAGCATGCTCAACTTTTTGCGATTCTTGTCCTCTTGCATTTCTACTGCAAGAGTGCATCGCTGTCAGTCTCCGCATGTGAAGAGTTTCTTGGTCTGCAAACAAAAGCTGAATCTTGTAAGGTTGAAGATGCATTTGGGAAGTTTTCCCCTCTTTTGAAAAGATGCACAGTTGATTCTAAAGTGACCTTTGAAGGCATGATGGTGATTAACTCAAGTGTAGCTCAACACTGTTTGGAAGAGATTTCAACTTCTCATGAAGTGACAAAGGCAGAAATCGCTAACCTTCTGCTCACAACAGACTCGTTTTATAAGAACACTCTGGGGAAACAAAAATTAATGCAGGATGTCCACAATCTGTTGGTGAAAAGGCAATATTCAGCCAAGGATGAAGACTTCCTTTTTTCTCCTCTTATCCAGGATATAATGAAAGAGACTCCAGGGAAGGAAGAGACTGTTCTCCTCAATGCAGCAAAGTGTCTCAGAGAGGATGCAGTAATATTCCAGCTCCTCGCCAGGTACTATTACATCAAACAACAGGATTTTACCAAGGCCATAATTTGGGCAAAGAAGGCCAAAGATCACTCAAGGGAGGACTCCTTCATATGTGATACAGCATCACAGGTACTTCTGTCTGAGCTCAAGCATGCTTTTGATGAAGACGGTGATGATCCCATCAAGCCGGTGATGATCCCATCAAGTCTTGATCGGTATCTTACACTGGCTGAGTCTGCAGCAGAAGCTTGCAAAGAAACACAACAAACTGCAGACAAAGAGGCCGTTTCTCGACTGCAAAGACAAAATGATTATAATACTTACAACACTGCTGGCCATCTCGGTGAACTTCAAACTAGAGCTTCTGTCGTACAAATACTGCAAAAGACACCACTAAACTCAGATTTCCCTCCCAACAATTGCCTAACTCAAGTCTTGTTGGGTAAAATTACCATTGAGGATTTGTCAAAAGAGAACTCTGAACTCAAGCAATATTGTGATGTATTGCAAAAGCATAAGTGCTTTCTTCTTCAACTAAAAGACACAATGAAGCAGCATTTAGATTTCTTCACAATTTTTTTTGTCAACTTTGTTCCTTTTTTTGCTGAGGAAGACAAACAAAAAAAACTGACAAAGCCCAAGGTTTCCAGGTACTTTCAACAGTACACTGAGCTCTTTTGTAAAATAAATTGGACTGAGCTGATCAAGAATGAGCACATGAACCACGTGGTTACAATTGAGCAGACACGTGAATGTCTGGAGAGGAACAAGGGTGATTCCTATGCAGGACTTCTAGAATATTTGAATGAGAAAGACTCTGCATCAACTCTTGAAGAGATCATCCAGCAGTATAAATTAATTCTGAATCTCAAGAAAGAGGACAGAAACACGATGGACACTGTCAACTTTATATATGCCAATGTAATTCTTTCTAACATCAACCATGAATCTCAGTACATCACACCCTACCATGACCTTTGTGAATTACTCTTTAAAACAATCACACACACCGGTGAGATCCTGCCATTGCACTACATCACAGTTTTATTGTTATGGCAAGAGGAGAACAGTGAATTACCAACATTTGTGTCACAAATTAAGGAGTCGTACTCAAAAGAGCTGAAACCTTTATCTAATGGAAAGAGAGCAGCGGTTCATTTTTACCTAGGGAAGGACAAAGGTTATGGTGGCCTGATTTCCCACAGGGATATTAACAGCTGGTTAGGGCATAACATCTCAACTCAGTGGAATAGTGAAAGAATATGGAAGCAAGTGAGAGACAGTAAGAAGCTTTGCAGAGTTTCTGGTGAAATTCGCAACAATTTGATCTGGGTTGCTGATGTGAATGTTATGGTTGATCCAATGTTCAGAAGCCAGTTAAATAAAGAATCCGGCACAAGAGTGACTTTCTTCATCGGATTCTCAATGAGTGGACCAGTTGCACTTGACATACTTTGAGTCAAAAGATTCACAAGCCTGATCTAATGAACAACCAAACTAAAATACTGACAACCAGGGAAACATGTAATCTAGAAAGACAAATCTTTCTAGATTTCCAGTGCTCTAGAAACATCAAGACACTCAAGTCAAAGGAGCTCATGGACCAAAGCCCAGTATTTGTTTTAGTTTGCCTCATTATCATATCTTAAACATCAATATAAATCAATATTTTTTCATTAATGTTGTATGCTTTTGGACTTGTTTGTTTTAGTATAAAATGCCTAATGTGTTTGATGTGAATTTCATAAAAGTAATGGTATGACTGAGAGGAGTCTGGCCCGTGGCAGAAATGCATTGACGTCCAGAGAGCACCTGTGCTGTACTACAATTACACTGGGTTCTTATTGCATATTACTCATACATTGCTATATTCATACCTTTATTTTGTATTCTTTATATGTGATTTACTTTTTAGTTTACGATCTAAAAAAGTCTGTTAAAACTGGGCCCAATGTTCCATGTCAATATAAAGGGATTTTCCATATTGATTTCTCACAGATGGAATTATTGGAATATTGCTTGATGTTGTAACATAGCGATACAGGCAGAATGAGCTGACAACGTGTCTACACCGGACGCGGCCATTTTTGCTCGCGTCGCAACTAAAAGCTGTCTACACTGGATGCGGCAAAGCGCCCGTTACAAAGCCTTTGTCCTTCGTGTCAGTAAGTCATAAATAGAATGAGGCATCAGCATCAGGCCGCATTCAGTGTAGACCACATAACTAATTATAATGTCATCTCACCAGTATTGTTCACCTCATTTCTTTTAACGATGTTACTCTGAGGGGTTCAACAGAAATTTTTGAACCTGTACTGATCAAGAAATATCTTCACAAACAAATTAACATTGAACCTCTTTTATTTACACCACTGTGCTAAATCCATGTGCCACACTCTCAATAAACAAACTACCAAGCACTCTCAAGATCTCTGTCTCTTCAACAATGAATCCATTCAATGAAGTAAACATAACTCTGAAATGTCCTATCTTTTGAGAAGTTACGTTGACGATGATGAAGACGAAATGAGCATATACTCCAAAAGGTCAATTTTGAGTGCGATGCAATGATTTTAATCCAACTATCCACAATGTGAGAAAAGATCCTACATCACAGTAGCCAGTGAATTGTTTGTTCCCTGTGCCCCGATGCTGTCCACAAGCTGTAGCCTCATTGCCAATGGAGTTTCCACTTGGCTTTACTGTCCATTTCTCTGCTCAGTGTTCATAACAGAACATGTGAATGAAAAGTCCTTTAGTTGAGCAGAAACTCAGGGTTCTTAACAAAGGACTATAAACAAGCCAGTAGGTAGCATGAGTTCAACCAACATTGGATTTCCCTCTACCAAACGAACTCTCTTCCTCTATGGTAGGTGTGTTTAAATACCAGGTTACCACCCGGCAATAGCACCCTCAAGTGGCTCTTGTTGTAACTACATGTGACCCACAACATCACACTAGTGCCCCAGCAACAATAAAATACAGGTAACAAGTTCTGTCCGTTACACACTCTTTACACTAATGAGTGTAGAAGTAATACACCTGAGAATTTCACAATAAAATTTGCAGATGACATGGCAATAGGTTATGGTAGGTAGGTAATGGTAATGAGGTTAATACAGAATAGTGATGAGACCAACTACAGGTCCTGGGTGGATCAATTCGCAGACTGGTGTAGGTCCAGCTGTCTTCTTCTAAATATAAAGAAAAAAAGGGAAATAATAATACATTACAGAACTGGGAGCCAGCCCCACCAGTGTTTGGTTATAAATGGAGAGGATGTTGCGATTGTAGCCGAGTAGAAGTACTTAGGCACAATAATAGATAATAAGTTGCAATGGAACAGTAATACCGACACCATCTATAAAAAGGGGCTGCAGAGGCTGTACTTTATGCAGAGACTAAGACAATTTAGAGTGGATAGAGATATGATACTTTTTTATCACTCATTTGTGGAGAGCATGCTACTTTTTTGTTGTGTTGCCTGGTATTTCTCTTTGTCAGTGACCAACAAAAACAGACTGAGCAAGATAGTTAACTTGGCCAGCAAGGTTGCGGGGCGAAAACTAGACAGTATGGCTATTACCTGTGAAAGAAGGGTGCTGAAGAAGGGTCAAGCAATTAATAAAGATATGTCACATCCCCTACACCAGGCATATGTGTTGCCATCAGGGAGAAGGCTACCTTCTTTCCAAACAAATCGAGCCAGTAAGTCATTCATTCCAACTATCATTACATTAATGAATAAGAAGTTACCTGCAGGACAGCACTTTAAATAGCACCATGCACTTTCTTTCATTCTGGACTGTCACAGTATGCACAACTACACTTTATTATCCTAGTTATGTTTAGTGGGGTTTGAGTCTTTTGTTTTGACGCTGTGTATGTGTAGGGGTGTGGTAGGGTGGGGGTGGTTGGGGTGAGGGAAATATAAATAAATCTCTATCTCTAATGGGTTCAACTGTCTTTTGTCGCATCGTGTCGCTCGCGTCTGTTGTCTTGTTCAGGCAGCAGCAAAGCTTTTTATGACGTCTTTGTTTGACGTGTTCTGCACGTCCGATATAGACTTTCATGGATTCTTCGTACAAGGTTAAAAACTAGTTAAAATGTGGCCATTGTGGACATATTTTCAACATCATTTATGGTCTCGTTTAGATATAATTTATACTGTTTCTTGTGTGAAATCACAAAGGTGCTTCCTCATTAAGCATGAAGCTCAGGCCGTAGGGGGTAATGCAGCTTGTTGCGTACTAGTAGGGGGATTTAACTCTGAGTTAAATGTGTTTTGTGCTTGTCACACAGCCATGATTGGCAAACATCCCCTCAGCTTGGCAGGGTGGGTATTTCGTATTTCGTAAGTAGGACGCAGTGCGAGTTCCCTACGACTGTAACCCTTGATCGCAGAGAACAGGGAATGAGACACTGCGTCTCGTCGCAATGCCTCTGTGCTGCCTGCACAGTCACTTCAGAAAAGAAGTGGATGACATGTTCTCCAAGTGACTTTTAAACTTCCTGGTCGCATTAGCAGTGACGTCATGGCTTTCGCCGGCCTATACGATTGCCGTGATTACAGTACTTCAGTAAAAGTGTCCCCAAAGTGTCTCAGGACACAGTGTCTTGTTCCCTGTTCTCAGGGAACAAGGGTTACAGTCATAACCCAAGATGTTTTGCATGTAATGCAATTTTTTTTCACAAGATGACTTCTTTTCACTAACTTTCACCTCTGTTGCCACGTCTGGGCATAAATCCCCAATTCAAGAAAAGAAACTGCTGCCTTGGCAAAAACCAGTGGCATTATACAACAAATATTCTACACATAACAATATAAAGGTAACTGTAGCAATGTTCAGGGAAGAAGGAGGCGGGAACCGGCGAACAATTAAAATATAGTTTATTTAAATAAAACAAACAAACGAAAATACCGCCAGCAGCCCCTCGCGGACGACAGCTGGCTACCGAAAATAAATATAACTGCCAGCAGCCCCTCGCGGACGACTGCTGGCTAAAGTAAAATACAAAAACAAAACACAACTAAAATACAGGCCTGTTCCTCTCTCGATCATGAATGTCGTCGCTCCTCCTTTATGCTTCCGCTCCTCCGTGAGAGATGCGAGACCGGTGTGCTTCACAGGTGTTGCTCATTAGCAATCGCACCACCGGTCTCGCGCCGTTCTCTCACGTCCCTCGGCCGTCCTGTTCGCCACATACCCCCATCGCCCCTCACAGGCCGGGGGGTACCCACGAGCCTGTGCCTACTCCCCCCCCCCCCGGCGGCGGCGATCCCTGGGAAGTATGGACAGACAAACCGAGGGAAACGGAGACGGAAGCATGAGGAGCGACAGATCGAGAGAGGGGAGAGAGGAAAAAAAAAAAAAAAAACTTGGTCCGGTTCCCACAACGCGCTTCCATCTGGTCCCCCACCAGCTGTGCGCTCTCCTCCGCGGTGCCTGGCGGTGACGCTGGGTAGCCCTCGGTGGACGGCTCGACGCTCCTCCGCCGCCCGGTGGACGGCGACGGCTCCTCGGGTGCCTTGGGCAGACGGCAGGAGTCCCCCGCTCCCTGCTCCTCCCCTTCATTGGTGGACGGCAGCAGGCTCCGGCCCACGGCGAGCGGCGGCGACTCCTCCTCTCCCTCCCGGATGGCAGCCGCCCCTCCAATACCCAGGCGGCCGGCAGCGAGCTCGACCGTCCCACCGCCAACTCACTCCAGCGCACCGCCTCGAGCGTCCGTGGCCGCGAGTCCCCCGCTCCCTGCTCCTCCCCTCGCTCGGCGGATGGCAGCAGGCTCCGGCCCACGGCGAGCGGCGGCGACTCGCGCACCATGCTCGATGGCACCGCGGATTCCCCACATCGGCGAAGACTCTCTGACAGCGCGTTCCTCCCTCTTCCCGAGTTTCGGCACCAGTGTAGCAATGTTCAGGGAAGAAGGAGGCGGGAACCGGCGAACAATTAAAATATAGTTTATTTAAATAAAACAAACAAACGAAAATACCGCCAGCAGCCCCTCGCGGACGACAGCTGGCTACCGAAAATAAATATAACTGCCAGCAGCCCCTCGCGGACGACTGCTGGCTACCGAAAATAAATATAACTAAAGTAAAATACAAAAACAAAACACAACTAAAATACAGGCCTGTTCCTCTCTCGATCATCAACGTCGTCGCTCCTCCTTTATGCTTCCGCTCCTCCGTGAGAGATGCGAGACCGGTGTGCTTCACAGGTGTTGCTCATTAGCAATCGCACCGTCCTGTTCGCCACAGTAACATAACGGTTAAGTCATGCACTCTAAAAGGAAATGTCAAATAGCAAAAAATTAAAAGCAGATATTTCAGACACAAAATGATCAGATATTTGGTTTATTTTTGCTTCATCAATGACAATAGTGCTGTTTTAAATATATATTGTCCAGTTAACACTGCTTGTTTCTAGCTAGCTTCAAGAACTCTGACAGACTCAGACTTGTTCCTTTTGAGTTATTTTGGCTTCTGAATTTAGGAAAAACACAAACTTAATTCAACCTGCAGAACTCATTTCCTGTTTGGCTATATTCTTATCTACAGGCAAAATGTTAAATGAAACATATAGAGCTGTGTTGAGAATTTTACAGTTACACCCAAATACGAAGTAAGATCTAACAGTTCAAAGACATATGAATCATATATATATATATATATATATATATATATATATATATATATATATATCACATACATCATGAACTTGCTTTACTTCATTTCTTTGCAGAAACATTTCTCTTAGTTCACCATTTATACTAGTTAAAATAACAACATTGGTGTCAGGGAGTAACTTCAGGACAAGTACATTTATTTATAAACAGAAAATAGTTAAGCAAGATGGTCAGAATCATGAGTAGAAGATGGTGAATGGTAGGTCTTGGCAGCAAGGAAACCAATGGCACAGAGAAGTGAAAAACTGGATGGGAAAAACAGCAGGCATGAACACCAAATGATCTGACAAGAGCAAACACACCACATATAAAGGTAGTATTGACAAGCTTCAGGTACGCAGAGCTGATTAGCTCATCTGCTGAGAAACGTTGCCTAGCAGCAGGAAACACAACAAGACAAGCAAGATGAACACACAGAACCTGCCACCCATGACAATTCATCAGGTTTGACAAGATAAATAAAAAAATGTTACACACACCCATGCTGAAAAAATGTGTGATATTGAAAAACATCTGGCAACTTTCTGAGAACAATTCTCTTTTTCACACCCACCCCTCCCCTAAAAAGAAGAAGGAGGAAACAAAGATCGTACTTTACTCTTCCGACATGTACACTTGATATGGGGTAAATAGAACAGCTATTACTCTTTCAGCTTTTATTTATGTTTACTACTAATTTTATCCAAAGCGGAGTACAACAAAGTGACCACTATTCAAAGATTACAAAGTGAATTACACTCATTTTACAACAGAGGAAAGGGTAAGAAAATGGCTGTTTTAAAAAACTTTCTGAAGTACCGTAAATTAACCATTTGTTAGATAACATTGTATATTAATTCTACTACATTGTAAAGCAACATTACATGTACCATAAGTGTACAATAATTATCATATTTTAGTTTTTGATGCTTAGAAGTTTGTTTGCATTTGGCTTGACTGTTATTTGAATCAGACTAGAGTAAAACAAAACCAGGAAGGCTTACAAAAAACGAAACTCTTAAAAATAAAGGGTGTGTCCGTCCTAATTTTAGGACTTCTACATTTTTGCTCTAAGAGTAAAGCATTTTAGCAATAAATCCAGCTCCTAAATCTGTAAAATGTTAGGACTATTCAAGAGGACTCCTAAATCACTAAAAACAAAACACAAACAATCCTACTGGCTGTTGCTGGCAATCTGCCCAAAGACACTGGACACCATTAAGGCAATAGAGCTGAACCTTTTCTTCATAAATGCAATAAATATTTTGATTTATAGATTTTAATCTGCGATCACATAACAAAGTTTTATTTATGTACAGGCCAAATGCACTGAATTACGGAGAATAAAACATTGCGGTCATATTGAAAATAATATCCCATTGTCTGCGCTTATAGCCTTATGGGCAGCTTGAGTGACCTGAGTTCGAGAAATTTACCACAAAGGATTAAGGTCTTATAACTCTATTTTTAACTAGTTCATACTAATTTACATGCGTGTTTAATTATATTTTGTTGATTCTGTTCCTTCAGGCATCAACAACTTTTTTCTTGTGTGCTACAAGAAGCCCTTCAACTGTAATATTATATGCAGGTAAATTAGTTTAATTTCTTGTAACAATTCGTATGACAATCTTTCCTCTGTGGAACACAAAAGAAAATATATATATATTTAAATATTTAAATTTTTGGAAGTCAATTGAGTCTAATGTTGTTTGGACTCTAACATTCTTAAAAATATCTTATTTTATTATTGCAGGTTTGCATAGAGTTGTTGAAATAACTGGTAATTTGTATAATTATTCAATCTCCATTTACAAATGAAAATGTCTCAAAAGTCTCTTTGCTGCTGTAAGACTATAAAACATGGGCAAAGAATAAAACAACAACAACAATCAACCATGTGAGAGTTGTTCATCACTTTTACAGTTGTCAAGCTTGAACTAATGCATGCACTCATTCATTTGTTCAATGAAACGGTTTGACATTCTGATAGAGGACAGTCCCAACATTAAATACACCAATTTTGGTGTGTCTAACTCATTCCCTCTAGCGCCACCACTTGTCCAAAGTTTCACTCATATTATGCTAATAACTTTTGAACCGTAAGGCCTATCAACAAAAATCATCAAAAATGTGTTCATCTGATTCCTGAGCTCCTGACGATTTCATTGCGTCATTTTCCATCATATAAATATGTCCGCCATTTTGAATTGTCCAAAAAAGCTACTTTTTCAAACTCGTCCTAGACCTAGACGGTTTGTCCGATTCCCAAAATTGCTCCAGATCATCTTCAGGCAGTGGGGACAAAATTATGGAATTCAAGTTGATTCGTCAAACCGTTTTTGATAAACGCACAAAGAAATTTTATGTAGCGCTTGCGAAAACAGACGTAAGGCTGTATCTCCGCAACGCTTAATTGTATTCAGACCAAACTTGGTATGACCTGAGGCTACATGCTGCATTTCGGCGCAGCGCCACATACTGGTCCGGAGATATGAAAAATGGCTATTTTTGCTTATAACTTCTGAAGGGTTTGTCCAAAAATCATAAAAGTGGTCTCGTTAGATTCAGGGCATCATGTCGAGTCGACTGATATCCAATTTTCCCAGATCGGCCATTTTGGCTGTCAGCCATTTTGAATTATGTGCTAAAATGCTGTATTTTATGAACGCAGGAAAGAATTGTTACGAAACTCGGTATGGGTCATCAGTACGATGTCCTGAAGGAGCCTGAGAAGTGGCAAAGTGGTCAAATGAAAATTTCAAATGCTTATAACTCTGACTGTGGTTGACCTATTTTCACGGGAGTCATATCATCATTAGACTCCTGAATCCTTGGCAAGTCCAACAAAACCAGACCTGCCAGGTTTCGGCACATGGTTTGTGCGTTGTAATTTTGCGCTTAAAAAACATTTGCAGATATCTTCGAAAACGCTAGTCCGATCGAGTCGAAACCACCAGAGCGCTGGTCCAAATACCACTGCCCAAATCTCAAAATATTGATAGTAAGGGGTAGTAAAATCCAATCAAAGTCACGTGTCAATCATTTTTGACGTGTTTTTTCACATAAATGTCTATAACAAATTGAGATGTTTTCACCAAAATTTACACACAGATAAATGGGCTCACTCTGAGGACACATGATTTTTTTTAGGATTTTGCCTCTTGGTGGCGCTTTAATAGAACAAAACATGAAATTCCCATTGACTTCAATATAGTATTGTGATGTAAATGCTATGTTTAATGAATGCATTGCTGTAACATTACGAAACTCAGAAGTGCCATCAGCACCATGCCCTGAAGGTACTCAAAAGATTTCCAGACAGTGCCACCTTTTGGTCAAAAGTTAGAATTAAATTTCCAAAAATGCTAATAACTTTTGAATAAATTTGATACCAAGAACATAGATAAGAACAAGTACCAAGTACAAAATACCAAGTTTGACGTATTTGGCTGAACTTCCTTTTCGCCATCTTGATTTTCATTAAATTCCTACTTTTTCAAACTCCTCCTAGACCGTTTGTCCGATTTTCACCAAAATCGAATCGTATCATCTCCAGACCGTGCAGAGTAAAAATTAGAGTCAATAGACGAAACCATTTTCATATACCGCAGCAGCAAAGTTGAGGCAAAGTTGAGGCATGATGCAAAAATGACTATTCAGGCTTTATATCTGCAATGCCTTGACATATTGACACCAAACTTTGTATGTGTCATTGTCACTTCACTCTGACCACATCACATCGATTTCGTAACTGCGTCACCTATTGGTCGAAAGTGATAAACCATTAAATCATCTTATAAGTTACTGTATATATGATTTTTCAACCATTTGCCGAAAATCCTCTTAAAATGTCTTTAATTGCTCATTGTTGCAGTTGGTCTGACACTTTCAGCCGTAGGCATGTCTTATCGTCTTCTTCTGCTTGGCCCTGATAATGGCTGCTTGCAGCTATATTTTATATTAAACACTATACTCTGCAAATTCAGGTGATGTGCAATATATAATTAACATGTTCACACATCAATTTCTTTTAAAAAAGATATAACTTTTATTTATAACTTTTAGGGCCCTATCTTGCACCCAGCGCAATTGACTTTGTACACCGACGCATGTATCATTGCTATTTTTCACCCGACGCAAAGCGGACTTTTCCCTCCACAGACGCATGTCGGTAAATTAGGGAATGAACTTGCGCTCCCGGGGCGGTTCAGCGAAAAGAGAAGGCGTGTTCCAGCGCAAACCTTCCCTGGTACTATTTTGCAGTTCCAGAAAACAATTCCCCCACTGACCAGGAAAAACCTAGTCTAAAGTCAGAGCACAATATTCAGATGCTATTTTAAGGGCGCATGCTTGGCCATAATGTAGCGTGTGCACAACGCGCCTACACTTTGCTTCTCTCATCTACACAGATGCAGCAGTCTACATTTTTACAAACCATACATAATTACAAGGAAAAATATTTCACACGAGGGAAATCATTGTGGTGTCCATGAAGATGTGAAAAAATAGGCATAATATAGCTTACACATTTACCCAAATTATTACACGCCTGCTTAACCGAAGCTAATTTGGGTGGGTTTCTCCCATCCCCATACAATGCCACTTCTCTGTCTTTTAGGGCCCTGACGAGAGCGTCGGTCTCCTCGGCTGTGAACCGCTCCTGGCGTGCGCCTGGCAAATCTGCCGTTAAAATAGCAATCCGCCATGGAACAAGCGCGCCTGCTCTTAAAGGGAATGTGAGATGTCGCTCTGAATGATTTATTTCATGTTAAGCCCAAACCACAGCTATGAGTAATGTAGATACTTCTTCAAACCAACCCATTTTACATTTGCGTCGGGCGCAAGAGTAATTTATCCCGTCGTTATAATAGTAACAGCGCCCAAGATCCGCACACAAAGTTACTTGCGTTTCGCGTTTGATACTTGCGTTTCAGATCGTTAAAATAGGGCCCTTACTGATACTTTCGGAGTTTGGTTGGTGGTAATGTATGACATCAATTCCTACCTAATTTCTAGTAGTTAACCTGATTAACAATGATACTTTGTTTTGATGCAATGCCATATGGTTTTATTTTATTTTTTTACCAGAAAGGTTCCTGATTCCATTATGGAAGCCTCAAGACATTTGGAGGTTAGTATCAGATGAAAGGTTAACATATATATTTTTTATGTTTATTATCTTGGCATTTCACAACATAATTCCCATAATTCTTTGTTGCAGAAAGTGCATTAGTTTGTACACCAACCAATGAATAACTATAACCAATCAAATGTAGGATTGTGATATAACATTTATTGAGCCAGTTACTAGTTCTGACTCTGAATGAGATTCACATTTTTACTTGCCCTGCCAAAATGTTCATTGGTCTCGTCACAAAAAACAAAAACAAAAAAACGTACCTGAGAGTAAGGGAACGAGTATTGTGTAGCTAATACGCAGTGTGGAAACTCCTTTCCTCTAGAAATATTGAAGCCAATCATTTATAACGCAGTGCAGCTGCACAGCGAACACAGCAGAGCGTCAGCTCGCCCATTGTCTGTGCTGCGGCAACTGCACATCCTATGCCCAAGCGCCTCTTGACGTGCGACCCAATCAAGAGACTTGGCGCCAAACACGTCAGAGCGCGCCTAAATGGCCATAGCCTAAGCCTATAAAGAGTGCCCATTTTCAGCCATATTGCAGGTTTAAATCGACGATGGTCAAATCGGCTGATTCATTTAGGAACAAAGCAAGTGACTTTTATTGGGATCTCGCCTGAGAGCCCAATAAAATTCGAGTGTAAACAAAACAAGCCAATGGACATTGGCATTTAAGCTTTCGCTTCGGAGCTGAGCGTTTCATTGAATCTGCTCTGCCATCATCTGTACGAGTGTTCTACAAACCCGGAAGAATCTCTCCAGAGAGTGTTGGTGTGACAGCGTGTCAACGGTGGTCACCACTTAAAGAGCATTTCCTCTGGATTCATTGCCATCTAAAAGAGTATTTTGCACACCTCTGCTTTCAACAGTATTGCACATTGTGCAGTGACCATTTTACTGTGTGCTTCAGCACTAAAAGAGCTTTACTCTAAAAGAGCAAGCACAAGTTTCTAGATGCAGTCGTTTCCTGTCTTTGTTTGACAGTCATAATCACTGCCTTACATGTCTGGGCCGAAAGCACGATGAGGTGGCGTTCATGGATGAGTCATGCACCCACTGCGGGAAGATGACTATCTCGATCCTGCGGTCGAGACTCTGCTCTGCCCCGATCTAGTTCCTCTGCCCAGCAGAGGGCTACTTTGGTAAATACACAGGATGAACTGAGGATCAAAGTGGGGGCCCCGTCGCCGAGCGGCTTTCATCTCCACTCCAGCTTGGCCTTAGCAGCAGCATCAACCTAGGCCGCAGCGTGGATCTGGCCGCAGGAAAGCGGCTCAGCCCATCCCAGCCCCTGCCAGGCCCTCCAAGCACCAGCCAAAGCAACATACCTGAGATGGGTGACCCAGAGATGGAGGAGACAGCTCTTTAGGAGATGGTGAATGCACTACTCCTTCCCCTGGAGGAGGGCTGGGAGGAGAAACTTTTTCTGAGTCAAATTTCTGTTCCGCCACTTGTCACAGCCAGTGGTACCCACATTCTCAATAAAAGAACAGTTTCCTCTATCTCAGGGTCCTAAGAGGGTGCGGATGGCAGTAGGGCTGGGCGATATATCGCACAATATTGTTATGCGCATCTCATCAGTAAAGCCGGTTCCTTGATTAGTAGTAAATCGCCTTCACCTGCTTTCAGATGGAAGATATGATGCAGATATAAGTGTTAAATTAACACTCAAGAGTGTTAAAGTTAATGAGATAATTAAGTGATTAATTTAGTGATGATTGAGCATTATTGAAGACACCTGATGTTAACAAGCACTGAAGGAGAAAATCACAAATTGTAAGCCGATCAGTGTGTCCAATTGTATGGTGATCAGTGATTGCTTTTGCTCTGACCCTCATACTTTCATCTTTAAGTTTTGTTTGTCTGCTATTATTGATTTATAACAGTCAAATGAACGCAAAAAAGTATGATCTGATGTTGTTGGTTATGTTTTGGCAGAATCATGCTGTGATCGGAAAAATGAATCTTATTGAGTTAGTTTGGTTTAACTCATTAGCAACAGCTTTGTGATTCTACAGCATGTGATTAT
This sequence comes from Meda fulgida, assembly GCA_030578275.1. Taxonomy (NCBI): domain Eukaryota; kingdom Metazoa; phylum Chordata; class Actinopteri; order Cypriniformes; family Leuciscidae; genus Meda; species Meda fulgida. The sequence continues at coordinate 36,383,375 of CM060618.1, forward strand.
CAGTATTTTCTTATAACCCAAAATATTTAAGAAACATTGTTCTGATCAAAACACTTTCAAATTAATTTATTTACAAATACAGACATCAATAATCAGCCTGTGAATCTCAACAAAGGTGACAATAATAATGCATGTTGCAGTGGCTGCCACCAATCACAACTCATTAATGGCTCCCATCATGCATTGCGGTATGAATAAATTATGATCTGAATTGTCTATGTTATTCACTTTTCCTAATTGAATATTCTGCTCGTCACCATTGTTGAGATGCATTGACTCAATCTTGAAGTTTGTGTGTGCCTAAAAAAAAGATTTTTTTAAACAACTTTTAAGAAATCCTTTATATTATATCTACAATTCTGGATATTTATGCAGAATCACAGTTTTGCTGTAATCAACAGTATAAATTTCAAACATAAAGATCAAATGGTGATTGTCATAATATTTTGTCAAGAATTTTTTCTTTGTTGATCTGGCAGTTATAACTCAGGTACAACAGTCAAACAAAATCTAAAGTTATTAATCTAAGGCTCAAGAGCCCAACTAAAGCAAACACTGATCGCCATAACAGTGACTTACAATTTTAGATTTTCTCCTTCTTTAGATGCTCAATCATCACTCAATTAATCACTTAATTATCTCATTAACTTTAACACTCTTGAGTGTGGATTCATTTACACTCCCAGGAGTGTTAATTTAACACTGGAGTTTTTGCTGTGTACAAAGAGCCGTAGTTAACTAACAAGCTGAGCCATATCGCATTAAATATCGCTGGCGATACGTCCGCGATATTAATGCTATATGGCTCAGCTCGTCAGTTAACTACGGCTCTTTGTAGTAAATGCCGCTCCATTTGAAAGCAGGTGAAGGCGATTTACTACTAATCAAGGAACCGGCTTTACTGATGAGATCCGCATAACAATATCGTGCGATATATGTGCGACGCTGCACCTTGCCACTCTCATCCCCCTATCCTATTACCAGCAGGCAGTGGTGTGCGATTCGAAGATGCAAGGCATTTGGAAGCCTGGCCAGTGCTTTCCACCCTGTCTCGCTGACTCGTGCGATTCAGTTCTCCCGGTGCCCCCCAAAGTTCAGCAGGATCCAGTTCAACTCAGTGACGGACAAGGATGCTCCTGTTCTGCGTGCGGAGATCGTAGTCCTACTGACGAAGGACGCGATAGAGCCGGTCCCTCCAGCCAATATGAAGATGGGGTATTACAGCCCATACATCATTTTACCCAATAAAGTCGGTGGGTTATGGCCAATCTTGATTCTGCGTTATGGCACTCGCATCCAGATCTCTGGAACCTCCATGTGTGGTCTCTGGACAGAACACAGAGAACTTAAGTGACCTACCCCCAGCGGTGATAGACACTATTATTCCACAAGGCGGGCTTAAAACCCTGAAGTAGGACCTCTCCTTGGTCTTGTCAGCCTTGCAGAGAGTGCAAAAGTTCCCCTGTGGTAAAAATCAAGCTTTTAATGTTGTTTATATGTCTATGTGGTGTTTTTAATATGCTTTTAGACAAACCATGTGCAAATTCAAATTAAATTCAAACCAACACCATTGCTGAGTATTTTCTCCTTAAAACTGCAGTGAACAAAAGACAGTCTCAAAAACGCGTTTTGAAATTGCTGGTGTTTCTGACATCACAAACTACCTTGTAACCAATCATGCTGGTGTGAGTGAGTGGTGATCAATGATGAGTTTTAAGGGATAAAATTATAGACTACATGAGGACTTTAAGATCCTGTCTCTCAAGACAGAGCTCCTGACTGCACTCTCTTCTAATAAGAGGGTAAGGGACCTGCAGGCATTTTTTAGTCTATGAATTGGCCTAGAGTTTGGCCTGGCCAACTCTCACGTAATCCTGAGACCCTGGCCTGGATATGTGCCCAAGGTTCCCACCACCCCTTTCAGGTATCAGGCAGGCCCAGCTGTTGCTCTACTCTGTCCTGTTAACGCTTTGTGCTTGTACGTGGACCGCACGCAGAGCTTCAAGGACCTCAGATAAGCAGAGGTTGGCCCACTGGTTAGTGGATGCCATAGTCTTAGTGTATCAGGCTCAAGACCAGCCGTGTCCCCTGGAGGTGAGGGCTCACTCCAATCGGAGCATTGCGTCTTCCTGGGCGTTGGTGCACGGCGTGCCTGTGCGACACCCAACAAGGTTTTGCAAGGTTTTACAATCTTCGTGTAGGGCCTGTGTCCTCCCGTGTACTGGCTACAATTAGCTGTGTTGATGAATGGAATTAATTCATCATTGCATTCATCATGATAAAGATATTAGGATATTGAAAAATGATGTTTGAGCTGTTAATTTTTAATGATTCTTTTCAGTCTCTCTTCTGATAAAGTGCAGCACAAACAACAAAATGCAATGTCTCATTGCAAAATGAACTGGAATCATTTGTGTGTTTTAACTGAAGAGTTGGAAAACACTCATTACCATATAAGGTGCAAATTCTACATTACTGCACAGGGAAAATACTCTCTTGTAATGTTCAAATGAATGTTTTATATAGTGTAACTGCAGCACAACAATACTTATGGTTCTACTATACTGAAGTGTGTGTACAAACAACCGTTAAAACAATTTGGGAAGTAGTTATACCACGTGTGAGCAAAGTCAGTAACATTTTTGGGGAAATGGTCGTTTTACAATATGCCTGTTTGCTTATTTTGCTGATTTTCTTTCAGAATAATAAGGAGATGGCTGTTTCATCTGAACTTCCAGCGGATATCAATGACTGGAATAAAGACCATGTGAGACAATGGATGCTTGACATAAAAGTGGACAAAGAAGATGCAGAGATTTTGTACAAAGAGAGAATTAATGGAGCTGGTCTTCTCCTCTTGGAGGAAGCTGATCTCTCTTGCATGCAAAGCCTATCATTGAATGCCAAAAAAATTATTATTCACAACATAGGTCTTTTGAAACTAAAGACTCAGCAGCAGAATGCTGTGACGACTCAGTCTTATAGCTTGAAGCCTTACCCTTTCAATAGATTTAATGCTGCTCACAGGTACAGAGAAAACAGCAATCTAGATGTAACTGAAACGGGTCCTATAGACCTCATACAACCATGCCATGAATTCAAAGCATTTATCAACACAACGGAGGAGAATAGAATAAAGAAATACACATATGAGGTGATTCGATTTGCAGCAGCTTGTATGAACAGCCGTACAAATGGCACTATTCATTTTGGAGTGGCAGACAAACCACACGGACAAATTCTGGGTATCAATGTTCAAAACACAGATGTTTTTGATGTACAACAGTCACATGCAATTGAAAAACATTTCAAATTGGAAAGGTCTGTTAAAATAGCAAAGAGCTGCATCAAACCTGCTCGATTTGTTGAAGTTCTCAAAGCTGACATGACATCTGCAGGAAAACGTGTTATTGAGGTAGACATAGAGCCGTCCTCCATAGTCTGTGAAGAAATTCATTTTAACACTTATAATGTTGATAAAAATGAAGACGAGATGCAAGAGCTCAACGGTGCAGAGAGGAAGCAGAATGATGGAAAGTCTTTCTTCATAAGAGACGGCAGCAGCAGCAAGAATCTTATTACATCTGCTTCCTCAAAGGAGTATGAAAAATATACTGCAATTGCAAACATGCAACGATTGTCCCAGTTGAGGAAGGGCGCTGAAGAAAAGCATCTCTATGTTGTCAAGAAAAGTGTGCAAGGCTCTAAACTGTGTGAGATGATAACAGGAGGGACCCAGTCTATGGACAAGTCACAATTTGCATGGCACATTTTGGTGGCTAACAAGTCTCATCCTGTTCAGCTGGAAAACCTGGATTTCCTTCTTCACATGGATCTAGTGGCTGTTATGGATTTTGATCCAGAATCTGCTGAAAGTGGCCTGAATAAGCTACTTGAAGAGAGAAAAACATCTAATCCTCATTTACCAGCTCAGTATAAAGTTACAGGTGCAGTTGAAGACATTTTAAACAAGTTAAAGCTGACCAAAAACACAAGCTGGGTTTTCTGTAATGGAGGCATTAATAAGGAAAACCCCTCTGATGTTGACAACTGGTTGACTGAGAAGGGATCTTCAGTACGTGATGTTGTTTCTTTCCTGTGCAGAAAAGATTTGGTGCATCGCAAGCAACTTCTCACCATATTCCTGCTGTTAAGTCAGGTGAGCGACGCCAACGACCCTTTGCTTGAGACATTCGGTATGTTTTTACAGGAGCTCAATGGAGGAAACCAAATCTTATGCATCAGTGACAATGAAACAACATACACCTACTGGAAGGATCTCATTAAGGGCCGATATAAAGCTGACATATCTTCAAGATGCATTTATGAGCTAAGTTTTGCTGAGGTGAATGGCACCATCCTCAGTTTGTGGTCAGAGAATCGCAAATCAAGCCGGTTTCTGCCTTGTGGTGGTGGCAGTAATGTTGAACTATCAAAGAAAACTGAACAATCCCTAGAAACGCTGAGTGTTCTTTGTGTGAACCAGTGTGATGGTGGAAATGAAGACAAACATCTACATGAGGAGAACTTTTACAAGGGCGGAAAGGTGTCTTGGTGGAACTTCTTCTTCTCAGAACAGCCTGGATCAATGCCATTCATCAAACGTGACAAGTTTAACTACATCATCAACACTATTATTCCAGACATATGCAGCCGGAAGAGAGCTTGTGAGTTTCTCAACATCGTCCATCTTCCAGGCTGCGGAGGCACTACGTTAGCCATGCATGTCTTATGGACACTGAAGGATACATTTCGTTGTGCAGTGCTGAAGGAAACAACACAAGATTATTCTGCCACAGCTAAACATGTTGTGCAGCTACTAACATATGAGACAAAAGAGAAACCTACACGACTTCCTGTTTTAATCATGATTGATGACTTCCAAGACATCTGCGATGTAAAAAAACTCCAACTTCAAATTGAGGAGGAATGTTTGAAGCAAAACATTTTTTCCAAGTCTCCACAAGTAATTATAGTCAATTGCATGAGAGCTGAATCCTGTGAACAGACTGATGATGCTGTTTTCATTGGAAACCGTTTATCTGAGAAGGAACAGGAACTGTTTGAAGAAAAGCTGAAGGAGTTTAAGAAAACCAACACGAACACTAAAACGTTCTATGGGTTCATGATTCTGAAGAACAATTTTTCTCCTCACTATATACAGGGTATTGTGAAAAATACTCTGAAGGGCTTCAACTTCCAAGACAAACATTCTCAACTTTTTGCTGTTCTTGTCCTCCTGCATGTCTACTGCAAGAATGCATTGCTGTCAGTCTCCACATGTGAAGAGTTCCTTGGTCTGCAAACAAAAGCAAAGTTTGAAGTCGAAGATGGATTTGAGAAGTTTTCCACTCTTTTAACAAGATGCACAGCCTATTCAAACATTACCTTTGAAGGTGTGAGGGTTATACACTCAAGTATAGCTCAACACTGTTTGAAAGAGCTGTCAACTTTGTCATGCAAAGTGTCAAAGGCAGAAATCACTAACCTTCTGCTCACAAAAGACTTATTTTATGAGTACGCTCTGGGGAAACAAAAATTAATGCAGGATGTTCACAGCATGCTGGTGAGAAGACAATATTCAGCTAAGGCTGAAGACTCACTATTTTCTCCTCTTATCCAAGATATAATGAAGGAGACTCCACGGATGGAAGAAATTGTTCTAATCAATGCAGCAAAGTGTCTCAGAAAGGATGCAGTAATATTCCAGCTCCTCGCCAGGTACTACATCAAAAAACAGGATTTTAAAGAGGCCATGATTTGGGCAAAGGAAGCCAAAAACCTTTCAAAGGAGAATTCATACATATGTGATACAGTATCACAGGTACTTGTGCGTGAGCTCAAGCATGCTGTTCACAAAGACAAAGATGATCCCATCAAGCCGGACAGTCTTGATCGGTATCTTACAGTGGCTGAGTCTGCAGCAGAAGCTTGCAAAGAAACACAACAAACTGCAGACAAAGAGGCCGTTTCTCGACTGCAAAGACAAAAGGATTATAATACTTACAACACTGCTGGCCATCTCAGTGAACTTCAAACTGCAGCTACCATCATACAAATACTGCAAAAGACACCACTGTTTAACTGCCTTGCTGAAGTCCTCTTGGGTAAAATGTCCATTGAAGAATTGTCAAGGAAGCTACCTGAACTCAAGCAATATTGTGATGTATTGCAGAAGCATAAGAAATGTCTTCTTCAACTAAAACACACAATGAAGGATCATTTTGATTTCCTTGACAATTTTTTTGTACATTTAGTACCCTTTTTCTCAGAGAAAGACAAACAAAAAGAACTGACAAAGCCCAAGGTTTCCAGGTACTTTCAACAGTACACTGAGCTCTTTTGTAAAATAAATTGGACTGAGCTGATCAAGAATGAGCACATGAACCACATGGTTACAATTGAGCAGACACGTGAATGTCTGGAGAGGAACAAGGGTGATTCCTATACAGGACTTCTACAATATTTGTATGAGGAAGACTCTGCATCAACTCTTGAAGAGATCATCCAGCAGTATCGTTTCATTCTGAAGTCAAAAGAGGCCAGACTGATGGACATTGTCAACTTTATCTATGCAAATGTAATTCTGGCCAACATCAACCCTGAATCTCAGTATATTATGCCCCACCATGACCTTCGAGAATTACGCCTTCGAATAATCAAACGCCCCACACCCTTCAGTGAGATTCTGCCATTGGACTACATCACAATTTTATTGTTCTGGCAAGAGGCCGACGGCGCATTATCAACTTCACAAATGAAGACGTTGTACTCAACCTACCTGAAACCTGTGTCTAATGGAAAGAGAGCAGCCGTCCATTTTTACCTTGGGAAGGGCAAAGGTTATGGTGGCCTGATTTCCCACAGGGATATTAACAGCTGGTTAGGATCAGGGCAGAACATCTCAACTCAATGGGATGATGACAAAATTTGGAAGCAAGTGAGAGACAGTAATAAACTTCACAGAGTTTCTGGTGAAATTCGCAACAATTTGATCTCGGTTGCAGATGTGAATGTTATGGTTGATCCAATGTTCAGAAGCCAGTTAAATAAAGAATATGGCACACGAGTGACTTTCTTCATTGGATTCTCAATGAATGGACCAGTTGCACTTGACATAGACTTTGAGTCATAAGGTTCACAAGCCTGATCTAAAGGATCTGCCTGAAGACATATGAGAATCATGAATGAGAAAACCTTCTAGATTTCCAGTTCAAAACATTAGGACAATCAAGTCGAAGGAGCTCTTGGACCAAAGCCTGTAGTTGTTCCTAGAAATTATTTAGGTTTGCTTTATTATCATATGCAATGATCAATCTAAGCCAATCTTTTAATCATTAATGTTGCATGTTTTGGGGCTTTGTTTAGCAGAAATGCTTAATTGTGTTTAATGTGTATTCTGTAAAAGCAATGGTGTGATTATGTTATGAGTGATGACTGAGAGTCTGACCAATGCCAGCAATGCACTGACTTCCAGAGAGCACAACTCTGTTGTACTTTTATATTTTTATATTACATTGTGTTTGTTTCTTTTTCTTTACATACATTTTACATTCATCTTACTGTATTGTATTCATACATTGATATATTCATATAGATGTACTCATTTATCATATATTCATTATATTTGATTTACTTAAATGTACACTCTACTCAAGGTTTTTGTAAAACAAAGGCCCAATTTTAATATGAAGGGATTTTCCTTTTTTTTCACAGGTGTTTTACATGTATTTTGAATTTATCCTTTGCATTTTGTTATGTTTTAGGGTTAAAGTAAAATGTCATTGACATTATATTTTTCTACTTTTTTATTTTTTTCTTACAATGTACATTTGATTCTTGACAAATCTTGCTTTTTCTGCGTAACCATATGTCTTAATTCAAGGTTTTCAAGGCCACAAGTCACTGTTAAGAAGTAGTACATTTCCATTCCCTTTGCTTGTGATCATAACACTTTTTAATATATTTCTGTTAAGACCAAGGGTTATCCAATAAACTTATTTCTTATCACTTCCTTTCCTGGCTCCTGACCTCCTCCTGCATCTAGTCATGTGAAGTCTGGATATGTGTTTTTCTTTTAAGAATTATTTCAAAGCAGCTTTACAAAAAAAAGTGCCTTTCAACCAATGTTGGGTAAAGTAATTAAGATGTACTACAACTCCTAGTTAAAATTCTCTAAAAGTGTCTGTATTTGCAATTATTTGTCCAATATCATACACTCAACACAGTTTACCTTACTCTATTAGCAAGAAAATTAAACCTTAGAAAACTCATTTCCTATATAAAATAATTTAATAAAAATGAGAATAATGGTTCCTCATTTGCAGTATAGCGAAGATAGTTGTATGTGTAGGCTACTGGTTTGACTTACATATGGAGTCAAAATTAGCCTCGGACGGTGGGTGAAGTCCATTTATTTCCCATATCAGTATCAGGATGTCCTGTCCCTATAATGATCCCTGCTGCTAAACACTCTGTGAAGAGTGAAGGTATCCCAACTCCGAGGTTTGTGACCCATGATGATTACGGATCTCTGACTTCTACTGTTATTGTACCTGATTCTATTCTATTCTATTCTATTCTATTCCATCCTATCAAAATCGCTCAAAGCAACCCATTCATTCGCTATTAAAAAATAAACAAACACATTTTTTAAACTTTAGATGTACTTTTGTTTTGTAATTCTACAAGACTCGTTCTTCTAGTGACTTTTATTTTGTAATCTTTGGAAGCGTCTAAATCAAGGACCTCCACACAGGCAGCTGATGATACTGCCGGCAGATACACTATTAGTTTAATAAATAAATAAAGCAGTATTTTGTCGCGGCCCGCAGGCTCGGATGCTTGTTTTTATCATTCTCAGTTTAATTTGACGAATGTCTGTGGCATCTAAGGGGGAAATGTGTGGATTTATGCAGTCAGAGCTTTAAATGAGGATCATGGCGTTTCCGGAGGGAGAATCACTCGAATCCTGGCTCAGTACGTGCACTATTATCATTTGCATCTCACAATAGATGTAAATAATATTATTATTGTGTGTGTTCGCTGCAATACATCAGTACCGGCTCGTCTGACGCGCTTGTTTGCCCTTTTCCGCGAAATTTCGAATCATACTATGATGAAGGTCTTCTCATGAAAATTAATTTTATCATATTGACGTTGCCTGGTAACCTTCCCAGGGCGTCCAATCACAAAGCCTACATAATATGTAAGAGCGAAGACTTTCACCATAGTAGGATTCGTTAATTCGCCAGCACCCACTTACCAGCGCCTGCCTCTCAGCCAACCATATGCGGACACTGTACGAACGGCACGCCTTGTAATTAATATTCATGAGCCAAGCCTTTCCAATAGTAATGATTTATAAAATTAATAGAGTGCATGCTGATTGTAATATCTGGCGATATTGCGTTCAGATTAAAGTGCAAAGTCTGTGTTTGGCTTTATATAGGAAGAGTTCAGACCCAGAGATTTAGGATTTACAGCATAATTCATTATTAATTATCCATTTAATTTATGATTTTATCCAGTGTGTTAAAAAGTACACTAACCATGGTACATGAATATGCTGATATTATACATATATAGCACTTTTCTTTACATTGCTGATGGTAATATAGATATGCATCGCTGTGATTGTCCCTCACACTGTTGTGCCAGTGTATCACAGGCACAGAGCTCAACGAGGCCGATTGTTTGGTCCTTACGAATGTGTGTGTTCTCCACAGACAAAGCCACACACCCCACCAACCGGCAGGAGGACTGGGAATATATTATCGGCTTTTGTGACCAGATCAATAAGGAGTTGGAAGGGTAATAAGCCTTCGTAATCCAGCATGACTGAAAACTACAGATTCTCTGCTCTTTCTGATTGTGTGTGTGTGTGTGTGTGTGTGTGTGTGTGTTTATAGTCCTCAGATAGCTGTGAGACTCCTCGTTCACAAAATCTACTCTCAAGAATGGGAAGCCCTTCAAGCTCTGACTGTGAGTGATGTTTTAATGCTAATCCACCATTACTGCTCGAGCATGAGTCTGTTCATAATATGGTGTTTATGTGTCTCTGCAGGTACTAGAGGCGTGTATGAAGAATTGTGGGCGAAGATTTCACAATGAAATAGCCAGATATAGGTTTTTAAATGAGCTGATTAAAGTGGTTTCACCCAGGGTAGGTGTTTTTTCTATTATGAGTTATTTTTGTTGACCCAAATGTTAACAGCCTGGTTCCCTTGACAAAATCCCAATTAGATTTTTTCATTGGCTATTGGGTTATTGCTGAAATTAAGCTCTGAGACCAACAAAAGTTTATGATTCTTACACGTTTTGTTCGTCATGATAATCTTCACAAACTTTTATGAATTCTGAAGCCTAAAAACAATCAGCAGAAGACAGAAGCTAAGCGTAGGGCTATAAAAAAAACTACACCACGTCACCACCATTAAACTTTCAACAACATTCTCCATGAAAGTTTTTAGTTATAATAAGGGCGCGATTATAAACACAATGAGGCTTTGAAAGCGACTAGTGAGTCGATGAGTTTACCTGTTCGGCTGATGATGTTTAATGTTACAGACAACCTCTATCTTCCCATTTTTGAAAAGCTTTTAGAAAATCACAAGGGGAATTACCGATGTATAGGGGTGTAACAATATATCGTGTCACATTATATCGCAATACAAAAATGCTTCAATACGTATCGTGGATAGTGACGATATGTATAGTGTATAATTCACCCATAATGAACATTTTTCAGAGTTTTAGTGTCAGTACTACATTAAACTACTGTATATAATGTTGAATATAATGTATAATAATGCAATGGAGGAATATTTGTGGGTCATGATAATGCCAAATGTCTGATGTTACCAGTAAAAAGTTATATTATTTTAATTATATCTAGTGAGTGAAAGAGTTCAAACATATTTGTCTAAAATAATTCTGTATTTTCAGCTTCAGAATCAAGAATATTGTTATTCTGGTGTCTCTATTGTCCTGTGCTTTGGGTTTCCAGCAGAAAGTCCAAGCCTATTCATTTACACACACAATGTAACACCAAATTTAGCATTTTAACCAACAGTGCGTTTTTTTGTTAACCTTATATCATGTCTTGGAGTATCGCAATAATATCGTATCGTGAGTTCAATATCGTGATATGTATCGAAAAATGACATGAGGGTATCGTTACACCCCTACTGATGTATTTATGTTGCAAAACGAGATTATGTTCACCACAGACCGTATTTCAGGCTTTAAACCAAAAACCCATTCAGAAAACCATTTGACATCAGTACAATGGAAACTAGAATTGTAAAAAATGTGATATTGTTTCCGTTTTCTATGGCTCATTCCTGTGCCCTTATATGTCTAATACAAACATGTGTTAAAAGCAGTGTGTGTGTTGCAGTACATGGGGAACAGTGTTTCTGAGAAGGTGAAGAATAAGATCATTGAGATGCTGTACAGCTGGACGGTGGCGTTTCCCAACGAGTCTAAGATCGCAGACGCGTACCAGGCGCTCAAGAAGCAAGGTGAGATTCTACTCAACTTTATTTCTAGAGCACTTTCAAAAACCACAATGGGTACCAAAGTGCTGTTCATAAAAATGACAAAAATAAACAATGTTACACAATTCTACGGACGGACTTTCTGGGGTCTGTCATGAGCGGTTGTCTGATTGATGGTGTTTGTGTGTGTGTGTGTGTGTGTGTGTGTGTGTGTGTGTGTGTGTGTGATGATTTCTTCAGGGCTCGTGATGACGGACCCAGAGCTGACGGTGGACAAAACCCTGATCCCGTCGCCTCCCGCTCGGCCCAAAAACCCTGTGTTTGACAACGAGGACATGGGGAAGGTGAGACTGAGCCTGATGGCATCATTCATTTCCCAAAAACGTATTAAGTCATAGCACTCAAGAGTTTAAGTAAATTATATAAAAAGCCTTTGTTTCATAATGGCTTAGGCAATTAAAAACAGTTTTAAAATAACTGCTCATCGACGCGTTACGGCTAATGTCCTTTTTAACAGCAATTAGTTAGTCATGTGATCACCTGATTACATAATATAGAATAGTCACAATAGAGAAGAAATTATTAGACAAATAGTGAAGACATATCTCATCAAAACACAATTAAACATAATGTTCCAAAAAAAAAACAGGATATAATATAACAATTCACTAAAGTGTAAAAACAGAATCAACAATGTATTCCAGTAACATAGGAGGAAGATGTTTTTTTTTAATTAAATTATAACTACAAGTCAAGTCAATTCACCTTCATTTATATAGCGCCCCCCCCCCCCCCCCCCCCCCCAAAAAAGTATATCCAGAATCAACAATGTATTAACAGTTCAAATGATACAACTAGAAAACAACACCAATCGAGGAAAGACAAATTACAAATAGGGTAAAAATTTGAAAAATTGGTTGCTTTAAATATATATCTCCAGAAAGACCCTCTCTGTAGTTGCTGATTAGGCATCATTCCCCGTTTTTGCAACATTTGAGTTTAACTCGATGCGGTTTCTCTTTATGAAACTACAGCAATTACTTTGTGCTCTTCTGTGATTTGATGGCAGTTGTTGGCTGAACTTCTGAGGAGCAAAAACCCAGAAGATCTTCAGGAGGCGAACAGACTCATCAAAAACATGGTGAAAGAGGTGAGAGAGACGTGATGCTGTTTTGACAAATAAAGAGCTCAGTTTATAGCCAACGTGAAACGGCATTTCCTCCTTTACACTGATCAATCGTTCACAACAAAGCTGTAGCTGTTTTTGAGGGTCCAAACCAATTTTTGAATGGTCGTTTTTAATGCAATTAAAGGGTTTAAATTAATTTAAGGGAATAAATAAAAATAACTATTATTCATTGTAAAATAACTATTTGTGAATGATGCGAATGTGAATGAAAATAACTATTTGCATTTGAACTATTTGTGAATGATGTGTTTATTTTAAATAAATGACAAATGCCATTTTAAAAACCTCAACCTAAAAACACAGTTGCATTTAAGTCACTGTTTTTGCCTTGTTCTAGCTTTGGTTCACAATACCAGACATTTACTAAACAGTTAAGTTTGATTTTATGTAGACCTTGTTTGTTCAAGGGTGGTTGCGTCTGTGGTGGTGTATGTATGAACTGTACTAAAGGGGACCTGTTTTAAAAGTCTTGATTTTTTTGGCCTCTACTAGAACAGGTTTTAATGCTTGAATGTTCAGAAACACATTATTTTCCTCATATTCTCCACTGTTGCAGCTCCTCTCTTCTCAGTCTGTCAGTAACGCTCTGTTTAGTTCCTGTCTCTGTGAAGCCCCTCCTTCTGAAAAGCACACTGTGCTCTGATTGGTCGGCTGGATCGGTGTGTTGTGATTGGTCAAGCATTTGGGAAATGTCCCGCCCCTAATTACCATAACCGTTTCAACACACTACTAATTAACTCAACCAGGCCCCGCCCCTTTATTCTGCGTATGAATTATTTAAATGAGGAATATTGTGACGTGTTCGTTCCCGGAAGAAACTCAAGACTACCATAGAGGCGTTTCAGGGAGTTCAGAAACACTGACTCTGATATAGAGAAGAACTCCCGCTGGAGGGACTTTGTGCTTTGCAGAGTTTCTTCATGCTCAAACAGCAACATTACACACTGAAGAAAGATGTAGAAAACGCATAATAGGTCCTCTTTAAAGCAGAACTCTTGATGTTTTCAGTATTATCAGGTGTGACATGCATGATGTGATGGACTGAATCTGTGTTGCAGGATGAAGCCCGAGTGCAGAAAATGAGCAAACGCATCCACACGCTGGAGGAGGTGAACATCAACGTCAAGCTCCTGGAGGAAATGCTGAGTCAGTACGACAGGGACCGATCGTCAGACGCCGACCGCGAGCTCATCAAGGTCAGAGTCCATGAGCACAACACACAACTTTAGACATGAGCAGGCCAAGAAAGTGCGTTTCAAAAGAAATGACGTAACTAATGCTAAAGACGATTTCCTGAGCATCAGGTGGTTAAGCTTGTGGATCATGGATCTCCATCAGCTTAGCCTCCATATTTTTCTACTATTTCTGCTGCAAAGCTGCTTGTTTTAACTTGTATATTATTAGAAACTGGGTTTATATTTACCATGTTTAATTGATGATTCTAGAAGTTTAAATAACTGTATTGTCTTCAATAAGAATAATAGTTAGTGGGGGGAAATACACATTAATTTAGTTTAAATCTTTTTTTTAAAGATTATTTTAATGTTTTATTAATAAAAATTAATTTAAATACTCATCCTGCGGTTTTGGCTCAGCAACTAGCTGCCTGGTTGAGAACCACTGGTCTAGTACCTCTTACCAGTTAGTCTAAGCTGGTCTACTAGGTTGAACCCAGACCAACTGGCTGGTTTCCCAGATGATCAACCACCTAAACTTTAACCAGTTAGAAACCTCACCATTTAGATTTGTACTTGCAAGGTAGCCACAGTTTACTCTGCTGGGACTGGGCCTGTGCATACTGCACTTGAAGAGTAGAGTAGAGTAGAGTGGAAATGAATAGAACAGTTTAATAGAATATAACAGAGTATAGTGAAATAGAATAGAACAGAGTAGAGGGTAATATAATATAACAGAGTAGAGTAGAATAGAATAGAACAGAGTAAAGTATAATAGTGTGGAATAGAACAGAGTAAAGTAGAGTGGAATAGAACAGAGTAAAATATAATACAGTAGAGTAGAATATAATAGAGTAGAGTGGAATATAATACAGTAGAGTAAAATATAATACAGTAGAGTAGAATATAATAGAGTAGAGTGGAATAGAATAGAACAGAGTAAAATATAATAGAGTAGAGTGGAATAGAATAGAACAGAGTAAAATATAATAGTAGAGTGGAATAGAATAGAACAGAGTACAATGAAGTAGAATAGAAAAGAGTAAAATATAATAGAGTAGAGTGGAATATAATAGAGTAGAGTGGAATAGAATAGAACAGAGTGAAATAGAATAGAACAGAGTAGAGTGAAGTAGAATAGAACTAAGGAAAATATAATAGAGTAGAGTGGAATAGAATAGAACAGTAAAATATAATAGAGTAGAGTGGAATATAATAGAGTAGAGTGGAATGAAGTAGAATAGAACAGAGTAAAATATAATAGAGTGGAATAGAATAGAACAGAGTAAAATATAATAGAGTAGAGTGAAATAGAATAGAACAGAGTAGAGTGAAGTAGAATAGAACAGAGTAAAATATAATGGAGTAGAGTGGAATAGAATAGAACAGAGTAAAATATAATAGAGTAGAGTGGAATAGAATAGAACAGAGTGAAATAGAATAGAACAGAGTAGAGTGAAGTAGAATAGAACTGAGGAAAATATAATAGAGTAGCGTGGAACAGAGATTAATAGAATAGAGCAGAGTAAAATATAATATAATAGAGTGGAATAGAATAGAGCAGAGTAAAATATAATATAATAGAGTGGAATAGAATAGAACAGAGTAAAATATAATAGAGTAGAGTGGAATAGAATAGAACAGAGTAAAATATAATATAATAGAGTGGAATAGAATAGAACAGAGTAAAATATAATAGAGTAGAGTGGAATAGAATAGAACAGAGTGAAATAGAATAGAACAGAGTAGAGTGAAGTAGAATAGAACAGAGTAAAATATAATGGAGTAGAGTGGAATAGAATAGAGCAGAGTAAAATATAATATAATAGAGTGGAATAGAATAGAACAGAGTAAAATATAATAGAGTAGAGTGGAATAGAATAGAACAGAGTAAAATATAATATAATAGAGTGGAATAGAATAGAACAGAGTAAAATATAATAGAGTAGAGTGGAATAGAATAGAACAGAGTAAAATATAATATAATAGAGTGGAATAGAATAGAACAGAGTAAAATATAATAGAGTAGAGTGGAATAGAATAGAACAGAGTAAAATATAATATAATAGAGTGGAATAGAATAGAACAGAGTAAAATATAATAGAATAGAGTGGAATAGAATAGAACAGAGTAAAATATAATAGAGTAGAGTGGAATAGAATAGAACAGAGTAAAATATAATAGAGTAGAGTGGAATAGAATAGAACAGAGTAGAGTGAAGTAGAATAGAACAGAGTAAAATATAATGGAGTAGAGTGGAATAGAATAGAACAGAGTAAAATATAATAGAGTAGAGTGGAATAGAATAGAACAGAGTGAAATAGAATAGAACAGAGTAGAGTGAAGTAGAATAGAACAGAGGAAAATATAATAGAGTAGAGTGGAATAGAATAGAACAGTAAAATATAATAGAGTGGAGTGGAATTGAATAGAACAGAGTGAAATAGAATAGAACAGAGTAGAGTGAAGTAGAATAGAACTGAGGAAAATATAATAGAGTAGAGTGGAATAGAATAGAACAGTAAAATATAATAATAGAATTTAGAGATTAATAGAATAGAGCAGAGTAAAATATAATATAATAGAGCAGAGTGGAAAGGAATAGAACATGGTAGAATATAATAGAGTAGAGTTGAGTAGAACAGAGCAGAATATAATCTTTCTTTATCACCACATGATCAGGTCTGGTGGAATTAGTTTGTTTCATGTCATTCTTAAACTCAAAACAGCAACTTTTGGTTGCCAGCCACAAACGTTATTGGTTGAACATCTTATTTCACAGAAGTCACATGACAGGAGTGAAATAACTGTGAAGTGTGTTTCATGTGTTTAAAAGGTGATTTCACAGTGCTGTACTGCATCATTACAGCAGTTTCCTGTATGTACTGTTAGAGCTTGTATAATTAGGTTGATGTAACCATGACAACAGCGCTCACATGTGACCTGGCGTCTGTGTCCAGGAGCTGTACGAGCGCTGTGACAAACTCCGACGCACCGCGTTTAAACTGGCCACCGAAGCGGAGGACAACGACTCCAGTCTGGGTAAACCACGCAACGCTCTGCTTTGAGGGATTGATTGTTTATTTGAAATGTTCATTATGTGTCTGCTTACTGTAGGGGATATTCTCAAGGCGAACGATGATCTGTCCAGAGTAATCGGCTCTTATAAACTAGTCGTCGACGGACAGGCAGACGATAACGAGTGTGATGATCTCAGGCCGGCCGCTAGTGAAGGTGACCTCAGTTTATATGTCGATCTTCCCTCAACTGCAGTATTTTGATAATCCAGAACATCTCATTTTCTTTCGACAGGATTTTTCGGTTACAGTTTATTTTAAGGTGTCATTGTTACAGTGTAATTAAGTACTGAGTAATATTAATTAACTACATGTACTTACTATAGGGTTAGGGTAGGATTAGGATATGGTTGAGGGTTAGTTGCATGTAATTATGCATAACTTACTGTTATTAGTATATTAAGTACATGTAACATATGTAACAAGGACATTGTAAAATAAAGCGTTACCGATTTTTCGTCTTCCCTCAGCATGCGAGACCACGGGCACATTGATTGACCTGGCCGGACTGGATGAACCTTCCTCTCCCCCGACCGGCCCTCCTCCTCCTCTTCCTCTTCCTCCTCAGATCTCTTCCACCAATCACACGGCCTCGTCCATTCCTGTGCTCCCGCCTCCTCCTCGCCGATTGGCCGGCAGCCAGAAGAGCAGCCCCAATCACAGGCCTCCTGAGCAGCAGACCTCCCTCTCCCTGCTGGACGATGAACTCTTGTCTCTCGGTGACAAATCTGCTTAAATAATTTAAGCTAAATTAAGTTAAATTCACTGTGAGACTGTCTGGTGATGTATAGTAAAGGAATAGGCCAGGCGAGGTCATGTGATGCATGCAGTGAGTTTACCATGGTTTTACACCGGATCCCACATAGAGGATGGTAAAATCACTGTAAAACAAAACCTGTTGTCTTTTTATAAAATGACAGTAATATGATAAAAAATAATTTGACACTTAAATAAATAACTAATATTATTAATAATACAAGTATTATTGTTATTAATAATGTTTTAAAACGTTTTAAAAACTATGATTAAAAGAATTATTAACAATTAATATTATTATTATTAATAAATAGTAATAATAATAATATAATTATATTTTTATTCTCATTTTGAATTAGTTTCCATTTTTATATGTTATTCATTCTTTTCAAACATTTGGAAAACCATTATTAAAAAATAAATAATAAAAAATAATATTGTTATTACAAAGTATATACAGTTTTGAAAACAATGTTTAGTGAAAAAAGTTATAATTGTAATTGATATAATTATAATTATAATAATAATAATTAAAACTAAAAATATTGTTATTAAAAAATCTATGAATTGTGTGGGAAGTAGCATTCAATAAATAATAATAATTATTTATAATTAAAGTTTAAAGTATAAAATTGTTATTAATAATACAACAATTACACATATTATTATTGTTATTAAAAAGTATGTAAAACATTTTTTTATTAAAAATGGTGTATAATTATAATTTCTATAATTAACAATTATTAAATAGTAATTAAAATATAATCATCCATTATATGCTTCTGAAATTCTTCCACCATGCCAGTTTTTTTAAGTATCATTATAGTTTTATTCAAATTTTGAATTAGTGTCCGTTTTTATATTTTCAGTTAATTTTTTTTGTAATTTTTTTGTGTTTTTTTTTTTTATTTGTATTAAGTTAAAAAAAATTAAACAAGTTTTATTTCAGTTTTAGTAATTTTACTGCATCAAGTTAAACAATGAAAATACGAAAGGATTCTTTGGCAACCAGCTAAAATGAAATAAGTTTAATGTATGTAATTTTATTTAATTTCAGTTTTATTTTTATGCATGTAAATGTTATTTTATTCTCAGGCCTGAATGATCCGCCCTCTGTGCCAAACAGACCAAAGTTGGATGAACTCTCTGGTCAGTGGACGTCCCTACAGGTCAGACACTAAATCATTCAGACTTACAGATGTTGAATATTAATAATCCTGTGAGAGCTGATTGAATCTGTGACTTCGGTTGTCCTCTTGCTGTCAGGCTCCAGATGCGGACCTGGACCTGTTTGGGAGCATCTCGGCCCCGAGCGCCGTCTTCCCCACGTCACACACACCGGCTGTCAGTCAGGGAATGCAGGATCTCTCCATGCTGGACTTTGGAGGTGGAAAGAGGTATAATTCTGCTCTGAAACTGCACCTCAAACCAGCCTGAAGCCCCGTTCACACCACAAACGACTTTGTCTCTGTATGCAGGGTACCCGCGGGTCTTAAAAGCCTTGAAAAAGTCTTGAATTTGATCATCTCAAATTAAGGCCTTAAAAGCCTTGAATTTAGTATACAAAGTCTTGGATTTCGTTACAAAGGTCTTATTTAGTTTTTACCAAAAGTAAAGTAACTGCAGTTTGACTAAAAGTTGACAAAAAATGCAAAGACTTTTCGTCAACTACAACTATAAAAAACAGGATGACTCAAATGTGATTAAGACCAATAAGCATTTTCATCTGAAGACTAAGACTAAATCAAAAATGGCTGCCAAAATTAACACTGGCCTACACACACGTGCGCGCTACAATGCTGTTGCGTATGTATTAAATATGACTGATATATAATTCAATATATATTTAATTCAAGTAACCTCCTTGTACATCATTATTTTCTAGGGTTTAAAATGTATACAGATTTGACATTTTCCCCTCATACTTCTGTCGGAATGGGTACGAAGTTGGCATTTAATTTCATTTGAAATGGTATTAAAAAGGTCTTAAAAAGCCTTGAATTTAAGTTGGAGGATCCTGGGGGTACCCTGTGTATGTCGCTAGGCTCTGTACTGTGAAGTCGCTTGTGGGTGTCGCTCTAATGCTAATGGTATATACCATACCATACCATATCTATACAAAATACCATCACAAGTGATATATACAACTATATCATTTTAATTTGACTAGGAATTAGGCTCAAAAGAAACAGTATGCCGTTGGGAGTAGTGTTGTCAAAAAACTTCGGTACCAAGTCGGTACTAAAAAAATGTAACGGTTACGGCCCCAGCTTTTCTTAAGTACCGGTAGTACTGAAGTACCGGGTTAATCCGGTTCTTGATGCGCTGACCGAAAGGTGCAGAGTTGCGTCCTTTTCATAAAAACACTGAGACGTGGCGACCGGTGGCGCTGCTAATGCGGTGTGTCTCAATCCACTTGTTGACAAGAAAGGAGGAAAGAGCCACATATGGAAATATTTTGAATTAGGCTAATGTCATGTTGCCATAAGGGTCCGTTCACACAGCGCGTGCAAATTTGTTATTTCAAATGTAGGCGCGCGGAAAGCGCGCTCATAATAGAAGCGACGTGCGAGCTTGTTTCTCCAGGCGCACCACTGTTCATGGTTGCACAGCGCAGACACGGGAGAGCAAGCGCTTGTGGACAGAAGGAGAAAGCGGTGCGAACTGCGCTCTTCATGATGACGAGGAAGTATCAGCAAAGAATTAACTGATTTCTAGCCCTTGCATTACAAATCAGCTGCAGGGTTCTCAAGCTTTGAAGACAGGCATTTTTGTGACATTTTTATCTCCTGTATAGTTTGGTAACACTACAATAAGATACCATTCATTAACATTACTTAATGCTTTATCTATCAACACATTGAGTGAACAATATACAATAAACATTAATTAATGTTTGTGAATGTTATTTTATACAAACACTTGATTTGTTCATGTTTGTTTACTTCATTCATTGTGCATTAAATAATGTTAACAGATAAAACTTTTGATTTTAAAAATGTATTAGTAGCCTACATTTTTAAATTAACCCCAAGGAGAATAATTGCTAGAGTATATAACTATTGTTTATTGTTAGGTCATTTTATCTAATGTTATCTAACAAATATAATCTTATTGTACAGTGTTTTTAATACTACAGTTTCCATCTTTGTAACTGTGATATACACTTTAATAATATATGTAAATTTAATCTAAATTAAGCTTTGGTACCGAAATTGGTACCAAGAACCGTGGATTGTCACTGGTATTGGTACCGAATACTGAAATTTTGCTACCGTGACAACACTAGTTGGGAGAGTGTTTTTATATTACCACAGCAGTGTTCAGTGGATTAAATAATTTACTAGATTAACGATTGATCAATCAATAAATAAAATTACTAAAAAATAAATTACAAAAACGTCATTCGAATTTGACGAATAATCCTAATGCAGGGGAAACTGTAAAATGAACTGAAGCAGTGCTAAACTTGCATCATAAAATTACACCTCTCGAACTATAAATGTATGAATTAAACTCCCTGAGACTGTCGACAGTTTCTTTTCCATGCATAATTTTATTATATTCATAATATATGTGGTTACAGTCAAATCATATAAAACATATAAAGTGATTTCGTCCTCGAACTCTTCTGTCTTGCCTGCACTCGAGACGGTGACGTGAGCTCCACTGAAAGGCTTCTTTCCTATTGGTTGTCGCTTGCGAAAATTGCTTCTCATTTGCATAAAGTTGATATTTCTCAACTTTTGTCGCTTGTCTCTTGACACGCCCACCTTCTGTCGCCAACGGTCAATGTCGCTCATGTCACCGGATGTCGCAAGCGCTCTATTGAAATGAATGGGATCATGTCGCTTTGTCGCTGCGTGACGCTGGCGGTGTGAACAGGGCTGGAAGGCCTGTACACACCAAGAACGATAACTATAAAGATGACTATAACCAAAACTATATTTGCATCCACCCCAAGAACGATAACTATAAAGATGACTGTAACGAAAACAATAACCATAACTGTATTTGCGTCCACACCAAGAACGATAACTATAAAGATGACTATAACCAAAACTATATTTGCATCCACCCCAAGAACGATAACTATAAAGATGACTATAACCAAAACTATATTTGCATCCACCCCAAGAACGATAACTATAAAGATGACTGTAACGAAAACAATAACCATAACTGTATTTGCGTCCACACCAAGAACGATAACTATAAAGATGACTGTAACGAAAACAATAACCATAACTGTATTTGCGTCCACACCAAGAACGATAACTATAACGATAACTATATTTGCGTCCACCCCAACAAATTATAACAGTCTGTTTATTCTAATTAGAATTAATTGAATTAGAATGGATTCCGATTGGCTGTCAGTGTTTTATCGTTTCAGCAGCTGGAAAAAAATCGTTCTGAAATTGATCCCATCGGTATCGTTTCTGTATATCATTATCGTTACAGCTGTGATGTGAACTCTGCTATTCTTTAATATTGAGAACGATTTTTAGAACTATATCTTTATCGTTATCTTTATCGCCCTTGGTGTGAAGTGGTTTCATATCAGTCACTTATTAGGGTGCGTGATGTTATGATGCTCCTTTCATAAGGGAGCTGCCTATGTAGACCGCTTATTTGACTATGCAAATGAGACTTCATGCGTCTTCCTTCAGCGTTTCAGGTCTGAGCGGTATCGCCGGAGGAACGTTTGGTCTTTCTGGAGGCTTCATGGGCTCGGCGGGCTCTAACCCGTTCATGAGCGCGGCGGGGCCCTCGTCTCCTGCTGTGGCTCGGGCTCAGGCCGGCACATGCGGCTCGGCTCCGGGCAGCCCCTTCTTTCAGCCCTTCTCGTCCCACTCGCCCCAGAGCAGCCCGGCGAGGAGCGCAGAGCCCAGCCTGGCCAGCCTGCACGTCCCGCTCGAGGTCATCAGACCCAGTGAGTGACCGACCCGCTCAAGCACACCGAACGCATGAGCTACTGATTCAAATTTAGCTGATCGTCTGAAATTATTTCCAAAGGATGAGCTGTTTACACTGACAGGAAGTGTATTGTATATTGATATCCTTAAAATTGGAGGGAAATAAAACTTTTTTTTTTCTTTTTCTCTATTCTTTCTTTTTTCTTTGATCATTACTATTGCTATATATATATATATATATGAGCATTGTTCAACATATAATCTCTACTTATAATAGAGATATACACATACTCAGCACAATTTTACACAAACACTTCACATAATTACATGTACATCTTTATTTCTGTTTTGTGTTTTGTACTTATGGTATCATCTAATTCTGTTTTGTCTTATGTTCTGCTTTAATAATAATTAAAAAAAATATATATATATATATATATAATAAATGTGGTTAAAAACAGTGTCACAATGCAAACAAAATTATAACTAATTAAAATATTAATTATCCTATATAATTATCTATATTATTGGCTTGATTTTTTTATTCAATTCAATTCACGTTTTTTTTGTATTGCGTTTTTCACAATACATATCGTTTCAATGCAGCTTTACTGAAAGTGCATGAGTCCACATTACAATTTACAGTGATCTGTTATCAGAGGAAACTGTTCAAGTTATGTATTTCAGAAATGTAGCTACATATACAAATCACAGTTAGCGAAAAATGTATTAATTTAAAAAATGTAATAATTTAAGGCAGAAACAATGAGCTCACTGAAGTAATGAATACTTGTTTGTTAACAAATGATTATAAAAAAAATATGAAAAATGCCATATATAAATTCTATCATAATTATTATTATAAATATATATTATATAACACTATCTAAAATCCTAATATATTATTTCGTTGTTGTTTTTTGTGAAATGTGAAGTGTGTGTGTGAAATGTGATCTTTTAAGGTTTGTTTAGTTAAAAAGTTAGTCAATTTTTTGTTTAGTAAAATTGAATTTTCCCAGATTATAATCTATATTATAGGTTTAAAGTTCCTTTATGAAAAATATAAATATATCCAGTATTTGCATCTTGTTTGCCTGGTGTCCTCAGGTAAAGTGTTACCTGTGACGGTGTACGATAAGGATGGAGTTCGTGTTCTTCTGCACTTCGCGATGGACTGTCCCCCGGGCCGCCCGGACGTGCTGGTGATCGTGGTGTCGCTGCTCAACACGGCGCCGCTACCCGTGAGGAACATATTACTGCAAGCAGCCGTTCCAAAGGTACGAGCTCCTCATCTGCAGACACAGAGCGATTCACACCTGTCAGTCACCTCAATCGGTTCGGTTTTGTGATTCAGTTGAAACAGTTCAGAAATTTAAAGGTGCACTGTGTCATTGTTTTAGCGGCATCTAGTGGTGAAGTTGTGAATTGCACCCAACAGAAGTTATGTTGGCCGACAGGAAGTGATGTCGTCTGAGACAGCAAAGAGTAGCCAGTTCAGCAATGAGGTTTCTTTACAAAGATTAATTAAGAAATTAGGTTTACTTAATTATTCAGTAAAACGATATGTTATTGCGAATATTATTGTTACTTGAGTGTTTTATTCGCTGACTTTAGTTATAGCTTTTCTGCATGAAGAACAACGTAGTGACGAAACGCGTTTGTCCGTTCAGGGCCACTGTAGAAACATGCCGATGGAAGGTGACCCGCGGTGTGTGTAGATAGAAATGCCTCTTTCTAAGGTAATAAAAAAATAACGGTTCATTAAGTTAGGTCTTTATATACCACTGAAAACATAGTTATATATATGATATTGCATTTCTGTCATCAGATCCTCCTAAATATTACACAATGCACCTTTAACTGAGCATTCACTGTAAAATGTAGAGATTTCTTGAAACATGTTTGATCACTCTGTGAAGATCTGATGCATAAGTTGCACTGTGAATATCTGCTTTGAGTTGACCTCTGACCCTGTACGGTCTTGTGTGTGTGTCAGTCTATGCGAGTGAAGCTTCAGCCTCCGTCAGGCACAGAGATCGCGCCCTTTAACCCCATCCAGCCCCCCGCCTCCATCACTCAGGTCATGCTGCTCGCCAACCCACTGAAGGTCAGAGCTCACACACACATACAATACCTGGTTTTATTAAAAAATATTACAATAAAAAAAATGTAAATAATTATTTTTAAAAAAATTATAATATTGTTTTTGTTTTTATAATAAGGTGGAATATTTTTTTGTATTTAATTAAAAATAAATAAAATACCTTTTAAAAGGTCTTTACGAAATGATTTTTAAAAAATAGATATATTTAAAATGTACCTATTGTTATTATTATTTTTAATACAAAATAAAGGGGGATAAATAAAAATATATATTTCATTTAAAAACAATTATCCAATATCTTGGGAAAAAATCTTTTATAATTTATTTTTTAAAGATTATTATTTAAAATATTGTTGTTTTTGTTATTATTATTATTATTATAATTATTATTAAAAAATAAGGGGGAATACATTTTTTTTTAATATATTTTAGAAAAGAATATAAAAAAAAAATATATATATATATACAGTCGTGCTCAGAATTAATGGTACCCCTGGTAAACATGATGAAAAATGGCTGTAAAAAATAATTCTGCATCATTTATCCTTTTGATATTTCATTAAAAAAATTGGCAAAAATCGAACCTTTCATTATAGTAAAATAATTGACAGTGGAGGGGAAATCACATTATGAAATAAATGTTTTTCTCCAAAACAAGTTGGCCACAATTATTGGTACCCCTAGAATTGTTTACCAGTAAAATATCTCTGAAGAATATTCCCATTCATATTTACCTTTTTTTTTTGCACACCAGGGTGACTAGGAACATGAAATTGTCCAGCCATGACTTCTTGTTTTACAGGAGTTTAAATATGGGGAAACACAAAGGCCAAATTCCCTTAATCATCCATTACAATGAATAAAACCAAAGAATATAGTTCTGATGTGCATCAAAAGATTGTTGAGCATCACAAAATAGAAAGTGTCTGTAAGAAAATAGCTAAAGCATTGAAAATCCCCATTTTGACCATCAGGGCAATAATTAAGCACTTCCAATCAACTAAAGATGTTACAAATCTGCCAGGAAGTGGACGTGTGTCTATATTGTCTTAATGCTTGGTGAGGATGAAAGTTTGAGTGGCCAAAGACTCTCCAAAGATCACAGATGGAGAATTGCAGAGATTAGTTGAGTCTTGGGTTCAGAAAGCCTATTAAAAAAAATTTTAAACAACCCCTGCATCACCACATGTTGTTTGGGAGGTTTTCAAGAAAAATCCTCCTTGCTCATCCAAAAACAAACCCCAACAAACTCAGTTGTCAGACATGACTGGACCTTCAAACAGCACAGGGTTCTGTGGTCAGATGAAACTAACAAATAGCTTTTTGGCAGCAAACATGCAAGATGGGTTTGGTGCACACAAGGATAAAAAGTACCCCATGTGTACAATTTAATATACCATCTTTAATGTTGTGGTCATATTTTTCAGCTGGAGGTCCTGGACTTCTTGTTCAGATACATGCATGGCATCGTGGATTCTATCAAATACCAACAGATAAAAAATCTAAACCTGACAGCCTCTGCTAGAAATCGTATTCAGGTCAAATCTGTAAGAATGGTCTCTGATCTCTTGTCAGGTGTTCTCCGAACTCATCAGGCATCATAGGAGAAAACTCAAGCTGTTATCTTGGCAAAAGGAGATTGCAAAAAGTATTTAATAAAAGGGTACCAATAATTGTGGCCAACGTGTTTTGGAGATAAACATTTATTTCATAATGTGATTTCCCCCCCACTTTCTATTCTTTTACTTAAATGAAAGTTTAGATTTTTGCCAATATTTTGAATGGAAGATCAAAAGGATAAATGATGCAGATTTATTTTTTACAGCCATTTTTCATCATATTTACCAGGGGTACCATTAATTCTGAGCACGACTGTATATATATATATATATATATATATATATATATATATATATATATATATATATATATATATATATATATCTTAAAATAATTGTTTTTAAATTATTATTTATAATACTGTTGTTGTTGTTAAAAAATAATGTTTTTGTATTAAAAACAGTCTTTAATTTTTTTAAATAAATATTTACAATGTTGGTTGTTGTTATTATTGTTATTATTATTAAAAAAAAACACATTTTTTAAATTAAAAATTATCTTTACAATTATATTATTTTTGAGTATTATTTATATACTATTATAGTATTATATTAATATTGTTGTCGTTACTGTAATTATTATAAAAAATAAGTGGAATAAATAATGAAACAATCAAAAATGCGACACCACTTCATGTGACACCACTTCATAAAGGTGTGTGTGTGTGTGTGTGTGTGTGTGTGTGTTTTCCAGGAACGTGTGCGTTTGCGCTACAAGCTGACGTATCTCCTGGGCGAGCGCCAGTACTCAGAGGTGGGAGAGCTGGATCAGTTTCCTCCCGTGGACAGATGGGGATCCCTCTAGATAAACCTTAAACCTTCATTCCCAAGTATCCCGTTCATTTGTGCTGCTGATTTCTGTTCAATCAGTGTTTTACTGTAGCGCTGTGAAGCTGCACTTGATGCTTGATGTTTTTCGCCAAAATTCAAGCTGGATATTGTTATAATAACGCACCGTCAGTGACACACATGATGTCCTGAAGCAGACGCACACGTTTCAGAGATTGATCTTTTGTGTTCTGCACTTACAGCAGTTTACCATGCTAATCACAATTTCCATCAAAATACCATAGTAAAACAGTACCTGATAGCACTTTCAACAGGGTAATAAAATTAAATAATACATATTTTTCTTTGATTTGTGTGAAATTACTTTCGTGATTATCGGCCGATCTGTGATCGAAGCATCCCTAGTTATAACGTCAGAATCGCGAGATAAAACGTTTTAAAAAGATAAATATCCCTTTTTTAATTTTTTTATTCAGTGGCGGAAACAAACTTCCATACTTCTTAACTTTGTTATCTTAGTATTATCAAGATACTATTATATATGTTTGTAATATTTTGAATTTGTTTTTGTATTTTCCGTTTTCAGTTTAGTTTTAGTAATTCTTTTTGTTTTTATCATTTTTATTAGTTATTGTTTTTAAAAAAAATATATGTTTATAGTTTTTATAATTTTGTATTTATTTTAGTTTTAGTTATTTTTAGTACATTGTTAAACTAAACAAACATGAATAATGTTGCGTTGGCAACAAGCTTAAATAAAGTTTTAGTTAACCCTGCTCGTGTTTTTTATTATTATTTTACATATATTTAATTTTCAATTGTATGTTTTTTTTTGTTTGTTTTTTATCTAACGCGGGTTTAATGCTTATAAAATATATGTAGTTGAGCAACTTCTTTCACTGACTACTTATTGAAAATACAACAAAATTGATATTTTTCAAGCACTATTTTGTACCTTATTTTGTGCTAACGGTAATAACTGTGGTATTTTGGTGTAAACTGTGGTGCATCATGGGAAGTTCAGAAGCTGAGCTGATACTGATGGTGTCACGTGACCTCGCCGCCGTCCGTGGAGTGTATTTAACCGTGATTTTAGTCAGTTCTAGGTGTTTTACGCGCCTCAAAACAAACAAGCATTTGAACTTTGCCGTTTCTAGAACTAAGACTCATCCACTACAAACTTCAGCTCTTGAATCATGAGGCATCAGAACGAATGTAATGTAACGAGTTTACATCAAGAGTAGCACAATGACGCTTGTTCATGTTGAGTTTTTTTATCTGCCAATGTTATAGTTCAACACTGTTTCTGGTTTTATTTATTGCTGCTACAGGAACGTTTGAACTCAAGTTTCAGCATTACAGTCTGTCTTACATTGTCGACAGCATTTATGGACAATATTAGATTTGTTTATTTAACCCCCATCCTTCCATCGCACTTTTTAACATATCTTTCCCTCGCGGGTCAAAATGGACCGAAGCCCTAAAATTATACTGATTTTTTTTTTTTTTTTGTCCAGAAAGCTTATTTTATTTAATTTTTGTATTTTTTTATGCATTTATGTATTTATTTTATTTTGTATTTACCTTTAAATTACTAGATTTTATAATTTAAGCACATTCCTTACATTCTTTCAACTTAAATTCAAATTAACTCACAACTTTTATGCATAAACCTTTTAATTCAGCTCAAAATATTTTAAATTTTGGGAGTCTTTGCCGACCTCTTCTGGAAAAAATAATAATATAACATGATATTTCATGACTCTAGATGTCCTTATATCTCTATATGGAGCAAATGAGCTGTTCCTCTGGGTCCTAAAGTCATTTAACTTCAGTATGCATTCAGGTAGACACAAATTTTTTGGTAAAGTTTTCCTATGGGGTCAAACTGACCTGCGATGGAAGGATTTGTTACTTTTTTAAATTTCATCTAGGATGAGGGTAATCATGACATATTTGAATGGTGTTTTTACCTGCAGGTTATGATGAGATGAAGATCTTGATTGACGATGAACTGCATTTGAGTTCATAATATTGAGTTTATCATAAGTCTGTAGATGTGTGTGTGTTTGGTCAGTCCTCTGAGCATTTCACGTGGTTTGATTGTTTTCAGCTCTGTAGCAGAGAGAGAAATAGAGAGAGCATTTTACTTCATCTGACAAAGGCCTCATGTGATTTTAGACGCTAATTTAGTCCCAAAGAAACCCTAATGTGTCTGACTAGAAGAACTGGACAGCTGCTCCTCTAATATGGTCAAACCGTACAATTCATAATGATCATGTGTTTTAGACATCAGCAACTGAGTGAATCTCACACAGAAATCACATATTTCATCATATTTCACCCGCAAAAACATTTTAATTGGTCCTAAAACAGACTTAATTTGACAAAAGATGTGATTTGGGGGGTGAAATATGACCCAGACATGTTTGAGATGAATCTGAATCATGCCTGTGAATCTGGCCGTGTTTGAATGCATTAATCTGTATTTCTCTGCTGATTATGACTGATATGTTTCAGTAAGATGATGGTTTGAGAGCTTAATTGTGCATCAGCATCAAAGCGTTTCCAGTATTTCAGAGGGATTTTAATGAATCATTGTGTCTCTGTTAAAGAGTCGAAGCTTCATCTGGTCTGATGATGTTGATGACGAGGTTTAGGACTCATGAAGAAAGTATGTGGGACAAATGTTGAACTTATGAAAAAAATGATAATGGTTGATGATAATGATGCACTGCTCTGGTGTTTAACAATGATTTCATCATGTGTAACGTTACTGCGCCATTAAAGACTTCAAAATTAATTGACCAGCTCAAGTTTCTTTGTTTTTACATGTTTCCTGTTGGGTGCGATTTAATTACAATTCAATATTTTTCACGATCTGTCATATAGGGGCAATTGGATCGAACTTACCTTTATTCTCAATGACTATCCTGTTTAATTAAGAAAAACGTCACAATAAAAGTGAAACGTTGATTTTAAAGGCTTATTAACCTTGAAGTGGAACTGCATTTGTAAATTAGACGGCTCAATTAGGCTATATGATAACTGTTTCATTCTAACCTTTACTATAAATAACAGCAACCATTCCAACAAGAACTGGAGCTGGTTTGAGATGTAACGTTAACGTTAGAGTTAAATATCAGTCAAGAAATGAAATGAGATGTTTGAGGGTGTCTAACCTTTCTTTCCCGTGGTGACGTTAAACGACAGATTTCACGCTGCTTGATGTTTTGCTCATCGCTGAATCTGAAATACGACGTTTTGTGGAGTGATATATCTGTATGTATAAGTCACCGTACCTTAAAGGCCCGTTCACGCAAAGAACGATAACTATTTTAGACCAACGGACGACAACGGCCTTTTTTTCCATAAGCTCGCGCTTCTGGGTCACGCAATTGCTGCGCGCGCTTTTAAGGAATGATTCTGATTGGCTGTATCGTTTATCATCACACAAACAAAACGTCTCCGGTTACTTTTGTAACCTCGGTTCCCTGAAAGGCAAGGAACGAGACATTACGGATGTCGTATATGGGAACTCCTCTCATCCTTCACTTCCGCTGAAATCTTATAGGCTAACGCCAGCAGAGCTGGCCAATTGACGCAAATATGCAAATACTGAACTTCGTAGCAGTATAAAGCAAGTGCAGCGTCAATTCCCTTTAGAATCGAACAAAAAACGCTAAATCAATAGCGAACACGGCGGCGAGCGCAATGTCTCGTTCCTTGCCTTTCAGGGAACCGAGGTTACGAAAGTAACCGGAGACGTTCCCTATCAAGGCTACGGAACTCGACATTACGGATGTCGTATATGGGAACTGTATAGAATCCCGCCGTGGCAGCAAACAACCACTGACAACAGACCCAATACCAAAACCGCCCCTCCCCAGTATGCAAGCGTCTGATAGGCCGAGATTGACCAATAGCGAACCTCTAACCTCTGATTGGCCCGAGGGGACCAATCACAAGCTCACAAACACTGCCAGAATTTGCATATCCCGAGCAGTATAAATAGGGGGAAGTTTGCACTGTCGAGAAAACAGGGCAATAACCACAGTAAGAGAAGGTCAACGCATAGCGGTGACAACAGTACAAATACACAAATAGCACACAGAACAACTCATAAGCAAAGCGCAGAGCAGCTCTATCCAGTGCTGTGTGTGCAATCAACTCACCGAAAGCACTCGAGACGCTACGGAGGGCAAATCCAACTTGTAAAACCTGGCAAACGTGTTCTGAGAAGACCAGCCAGCCGCAAGACATAAATCCTGAATAGACATACCCTTAGTCCAAGCCCACGAGGAGGCAATCGCTCTAGTCGAATGGGCCTTGACATTAAGGGGGCATTCCTGCCCTAGGCAATCATAAGCCAAAACAACAGCGTCCACAATCCAGTGAGCAAGCCTCTGTTTAGAGACACCCCGTCCCTTGTTGCACCCACCAAAGCACACAAACAGCTGGTCCGATTGTCGAAAAGCTGCCGAGCGAGAAATGTATTCCCTGAGCGCTCTGACTGGGCAAATAGTACTCTGAGCAACCGAATCCTGAGAGGTTGATGGCTCCGTGGACAGGGCAGGCAGAGAAACAATCTGCGCTCTGAACGGGGTATTGAGCGACTTAGGAACGTAACCCGGCCTCGGCCTGAGAATTACATTGCAGTTTCCCGGTCCAAAGCGAATACAATCTTCACTTACCGAGAAAGCCTGTAAAACCCCAACTCGCTTCGCCGAGGCGAGAGCGAGAAGCAGTGCCGTCTTAACCGATAGCTCCTTAATGGCAATCGAAGCTAAGGGCTCGAAAGGCGGTCGCGACAAAGCGTCCAAGACCAACGTTAAATCCCACGGCGGCACCGAAGGCGGCCGTGCAGGGCATAATCTCCTAGCTCCCTTGAGGAACCGTGTCACCGACGCATGTCTACCGATAGACTGCCCGTCAACAGGGGGGTGAAACGCGGCAATAGCGGCCACATATACCTTCAGAGTGGATGGTAGGCTCCCTTCGTCCATCCTGTACTGAAGGAAGCGTAGAATAACCGACACAGACCAGTTCGCTGGGTCTATACCGACATTCTGACACCATTTCGAGAACACACCCCACTTCAAAGCATACAGGCGCCTGGTGGACGGAGCTCGCGCCTCCGCGATGGTATTCAAAACACACGCGTGCAGCGTGTCCCGCCCGCTCAGCGACCCTGCAGCGGCCACACATGGAGGTTCCACAGCCCGGGGTTGGGATGCCAGATCGTTCCGCTCGCCTGAGACAGAAGGTCCTTCCTGAGCGGAATCTCCCATGGCTGTCCTGCCAGTAACTCTACCAGATCCGCGAACCAGGGCTGATTCGGCCAGTTCGGGGCTACCAGAGTGACCGCCGCCTTCTCCTCCCTGATTTTGCACAACACCATGGGCAAAATTTTCACCGGAGGAAAAGCATAGAGGCGGACTTTCGGCCATCGCGCGGTCAGCGCGTTTACCCCCCGGGGGGAACGAGACAGCGAGAAGAACATCTGACAATGCGCATTCTCGCTCGTCGCAAAGAGGTCGACCTCCGCTCTGCCGAAACGATTCCATATCAGCTGAACCGTCCCGGGGTGAAGCCTCCACTCCGCTTGGGGAATCCCGCTTCTCGAGAGCATATCCGCCCCGCGATTCAGAACGCCGGGGATGTGCGCCGCTCTCAGCGAGAGGAAAAATCGGTCCGCCCACAGCAGAAGGGATTCCGCCTGCCTGAAAAGGGCTCTGGAATGTACCCCGCCTTGGCGATTTATGTACGAGACCACAGAAGTGTTGTCGGTCCGAATCAACACATGTTGATGCTTCAGCTGAGACCGGAAGGCTTTTAGAGCTAGAGAGACCGCTTCTAGTTCCAAACGATTTATGTGCCACTCCATCTGCTTCCCTAACCACCGACCCGAGGCGGGCTTTCCCAAGCAGACGGCTCCCCATCCGGTGGACGAAGCGTCCGTCAGGACCTCCACGCGCCGCGTCACTATGCCCATAGGGACGCCTGAGCTGAAGAGATCTGGATTCCTCCACGGGTCCAGGGCGCGGGCGCATCCGCGGGTGATCATAATGCGCTTGTGGCCAGAAAACCACTCGCTCGGGCGGACGCGCGCTTTCAGCCAGTGTTGCAGCGGTCTCATATGCAGCAGCCCCAGGTGACACACCGAAGAAGCCGCTGCCATCCGTCCCAGTAGCCTTTGAAACTCTTTCAGTGGGACGAGTCTGCCAGGTTTGAAGAGACCGAGAGAGGAGCTCAGAGTCTCCGCTCGCTCGGGGGAAAGGCGCGCTCTCATTCTCACTGAATCCAAGCACACTCCCAGGAATGTTGTAGTCTGGCTCGGTGTGAGCACACTTTTCTGGACGTTCACCCTCAAACCGAGCCTCCCCAGGTGTCGAAGGAGGGCTTCCACATGGCTGACCAGCGTTTCTCTCGACTGCGCGAGAACCAGCCAGTCGTCCAGATAGTTCAAGACGCGCATCCCGCTCGATCTGAGGGGTGAAAGTGCCGCGTCCACGCATTTCGAAAATGTTCGGGGGGCTAGGGCTAGTCCAAACGGGAGCACCGTATATTGGTACACCGAATTTTCGAACGCAAACCTCAGGAATCGCCTGTGACGCTTTACTATCTGGATATGAAAGTAAGCGTCCTTTAAATCCACTGAAGCGAACCAATCCCCGGGGCGAATTTGCGCCAGGATTTGCTTCAGAGTAGTCATCCTGAAGGCGCGCTTGTGAAGCGCTCTGTTGACCGGTCTCAGATCCAGAATGGGGCGGAGACCCCCTCCTTTCTTCGGTACAACGAAGTAGCGGCTGTAGAATCCGTCCTCCCACTCTTTCGGGGGAACTGGTTCTATAGCCTTCTTTTCGAGCAAGCTGCACACTTCTTGCCTCAGCACGTGAGCGTTTTGGGGCAAAGTTAATGACTGAATTACGCCGCGGAAGCGGGGTGGTCTGCGTTTGAACTGAAGTGTGTATCCGCACCGAATTATATTCAACACCCACGGCGAAATGCCCGGAATAGCCTCCCACGCTGCCTGAAAACGACTGAGCGTGGGCTGATCTAAACCTGCGGTCATCGCCGCTGCGGTCATCGCCGCTATGTGAGGGCTGGGAATATTTATTGACCGTGACTCTGCGCTGCTCGAAGGCAGGGCGGGTAACACAGTGCGTGGTGCAAGAGGAGAAAAAAGCTCTGTTTGTGAAGTAGTGATCTGCTTTATTTCTGAACAAGAAACAACATTCACAAAACAACTGCACGGGTCGCTCGCAGAACGCCGAGGGACCAAGTGCATTAGAGCGCGCCGCTTGGACGCGGGGCCGACCTGGCGCTCTCTTCTCCTCTTGCCCGAGCGGTCAGGACGACTGCTTAGGCCTCGCAGGGGACGCGGTGGGCTTTCTGCGCGGGCTCCTCTGCGTCCTCTTGCCGCCCGCTCCATGCCACTGGCCGCTACGGCCTCTACGGGCATCCGGTCCCGGGCGGGGCGCTGACTGTCTTCTAGCCGCGGCCTGAGGTTGGCGGCCCGAGGCGGAAGACGAACGAGAGCGAGGCTGCGGCTGCTGCGGCGGCGGCGGCGCCCTCCGAGGAATCACGTGGCTCATGGCTTTCGCTTTCTTCTGCGTCTCGGAGTAACGCTCAGTGACTTTCTCCACGGCGTCTCCGAACAGGCCTGCAGGGGAGATCGGTGCGTTCAGCAGCGTCTTCCTATCGGCCTCCTGTACGTCCGACAGGGTGAGCCACAGGTGTCTGTGGAGGACCACCAGGAACCCCATCGAACGGCCAATTGCTTGGGCCGAACGCTTC
Organism: Meda fulgida; assembly: GCA_030578275.1. Taxonomy (NCBI): domain Eukaryota; kingdom Metazoa; phylum Chordata; class Actinopteri; order Cypriniformes; family Leuciscidae; genus Meda; species Meda fulgida. The sequence continues at coordinate 36,418,304 of CM060618.1, forward strand.
GTGGCCAGGAGCGCGAGGTCCGTGGCCGAACGGAGATCTCGGATGGCGTCAGCGTCGATAGAGGCGGCGTCATCCAGAGACTTGAGTTGCTTAGCCTGCAGCACTTGGAGAACGGCCATGGCATGCAACGCAGAAACCGCCTCCCCCGCGGCACCATAGGCCTTGTTAGCTTGGTGGGCCGTAAATCTACAGGCTCGGGACGGCAGGCTGCGGTCCGAGCCCAGGGCGGGAGCCGACGGGCAGAGGTGCGCGGCGACGGTCTCCTCGACGGGGGGGATGCGGAGGTAGCCGTGGTCCCCCGCCTCGTCCACGGGGGCAAACATGGCTAGGGTGGAAGTGAGGGTGCGCGCCGATTGCGGGGCCACCCACGACTTCACCACGTGCTCATGCACGTCAGGAAAAAACGGTGTTCCTCTTTTCGAAGCGGCCTGACGGCGGCTCGATTGGAGGAACCACGTATCCAGTTTGCTCTTTGAAGGTTCGTCGGGAGCCTTCCACGACAGGTCCAGTTCCTCAACGGCTTTCGAGAGGATGCGGAAAAGCTCGTCCTGCAGGTCCGCCGGGGTCTCTTGCTCCGCGGCCGTCCGTGATGCGGCCTGCTCCGCACCCCAGTCGTTCTCGGAGGCAGACAGAGACATGGAGTCGTCTTCCTCACTCGCCCCGAAGGAAACGAAGTCAGCGACCTCGCGAGGGGGCTGAAAGGTGGGGTCGGGAAAGCTCACCGGGGGACGAACCTCGACTCCGCGGTTGGGGGGGGCTACCAGCGGCTCAGTGGCGGCGGTGGGCCCAATCCCCGCTGCTGCGCGAGCCTCATCCCTCCTGGCTTTGAGAGCTCGAAGAGACATGTCCGCGCAGTGGTCGCAGGACCCTCCGTCCGTGAGAGCTGACTCGGCATGGGCCAGCCCCAAACACGCGACTCAGAACAGGTGCGTGTCGGGGGGCAAGATGTGGCCCACGCACAAGTTGCAGTTAGTTGCCATCGGATGCAGGAGACAGTGCAAGTATCTCGGCGCAACTTCAACGACGGCGAAGTAATTCAAGTTGTAGTATCAGCTTTCTAGCACACGATTTAAGCGTGAAGAGAGAGATTCTAAAGGGAATAGACTCTGCACTTGCTTTATACTGCTACGAAGTTCAGTATTTGCATATTTGCGTCAATTGGCCAGCTCTGCTGGCGTTAGCCTATAAGATTTCAGCGGAAGTGAAGGATGAGAGGAGTTCCCATATACGACATCCGTAATGTCGAGTTCCGTAGCCTTGATAGGGAACAAAAAAATCGCAAAGCGATTTCAGCAATATTATTCCTCTGTATGGTTATTGTAATCAAAATCTCTACTTTCTTGGAAATAAATAATTATAAAATGTAATATTTAAGAATTATATATAAATTATTCATTATATGCACTACATGCAGAATAAACCATGTACTTACAATATTAGTCAAGGTTTCTTGCCAGGTTTACAGTTGTAGTATATTTTTCACCCGTATATCATTCTTAAAATTAAACAGACAGTTAGAGTTGCTGTACCTCAAATTCTAATTCAAAAGAGCATAACAATTTAGTTTACCCTCACAAGAACTTTGAGACAAAATAAATCAATATGAAAGACATTTTTGCAAATACTGGAAAAGTTTTTATAAAAGACATCACATTTTTTAATCCAAGTTTTCTGAATTATGTACAGGACACACAAAAACAGCTTTCAATGTTAATTCAATGATCAGATGAATTTATGTTTCTATCGTTCCCTCTTTCACGATGGCCATGGCGAGGTTACGGGCCAGAGACAGTCGCAAGAGCTCCGTCTTTGTGGACTCGATATCTTCATCCTAAAACACACAGAGGAAAAAAACGCTTAGAAACATCTTAATTTACAGATAAACCTTATAACGGGCAGCTCTCGTGCTTCTGGGACGGTCTGGACGAGCAGTACCTGGTCTGTCTGCTTCGGCTCTTTGGTTCCTGAGTTCAGTTCCTCCAGACAGGACATGAGCTCATACGTCTGATCCACGGAGAAGATCACCTTTACATGCAAAAAAACAGAGCGGTTTAAACGATATGCCAAACACACTATTGTTAACTTTTATGGGTTAAGCTGGTATGTTTATATTTATGCATTCAAAGTATGTACTTTATCAGTTCATATTACAGACAGACAGAACTAGTCAATCTTATTTTATGTTGGTAATGATCGTAAAACCTCTAAATGGTTTGGCTTCAAATCTGTAGCTGGCCAAATATTCATTGCTCCTAGTATATCTTTCCTAAGGTCACCGGTGAGTGTAAAGCATGAGGTGTGTGTGACCTCCTTCTGCTCCAGCAGTGGCAGTGCGTCGGTCAGCAGGGTCATCCACAGGCTGCGCGGGGCGATCTTAGCCGTCATGAGGGACAGCAGGAGTCTGGCCGCCTCAGAGAAGCGTTTCTCACCGTAAAGCCTGTGAAACTCACGGTACTTTCCTAAAAACACACACGCACACATGGTCATACATCTCATGGACTAAAGACCTTCTTAAAGACGACATGAAATGGCATTAGTAATCGTTTTTAAGTCTGTGATGTGAAACAGGATATCTGACAAGAAAAACATGGACTTCCTTGGAATTGAATGAGTGCTTCATAATAGAATGAGTCAGAGCTGAATGTGCATTTGCTGAAAACAATAACTTCTAAATTGCTTTAGTTATTGGTCAGTATTAATACATGAAGAGAAAGCTATTAGATGAAAGACAAGATATGTGCACTGATGAATCCTCCACAGTTAGTGAAGGAAAGCCGAAGTGAAAGCTGTGATAAATAGATCTGAGAAGAAACCAGCGGACTGAAATATGAGTTATTCATGAAACTGAATTATAGCAGCTCTTCAGATAAATCACGTAAATGTCGTCGGTTTGTCATGTTGTACCTAAAAACGTCAGTCTGTCACTGAGCAGCATGGCAGGACCCAGATTATCCAACAAATCCAGATCTGTGAAAGAGCCTTTATTACTGTAATCCTGAAGAAACCTGCACAAAACACACAGAAAGAAGCGTTAAGAGAAAGAGAGCAATATCATAATTATATTTTATATGCATATTTTTATTTTATTTTTATTATTCTTATATATTATATTATGTAGCATAAAGAAAATTAAGTCTGTTTTAGGACATTACAGTAATGGTAATTTGAAGTGCTTAACCGTTGTAAAAAAAAGAGATGGATGGATGGATGGATGGTTATAGGACTTTACAGTAATGGTAATTTTAAGTGCTTAACCGTTGTAAAAAAAAAAAAGAGATTAAAAAGACAACATTGGATGGATGGTTTTAGGACATTACAGTAATGGTAATTTGAAGTGCTTAACCGTTGTGTAAAAAAAAAAAAAAAAAAGAGATAAAAAGACAACATTGGATGGATGGATGGATATTAACCTCTCAGAGATGAGTGTGGCGAAGGCAGCATCTTTAGCTCTGATGCTCCAGGACAGAGCAGATCCCAGTCTGTTGTTCCTCAGAGCTCGTTTAGCCATGATCTTACAGATACTGCGCACTGAAACACACACACACACACACACACACACACACTAAATATACTCGAATCAAACTTCATCAATATTATTTAATAGACTCTATCTGGAAAAGAGCAGCCCGTTTAGGCAGGAAGAGGATCACAGATTTCCGTGACTGTGTTCAGTTGAACTCTGTGTTGGAGTGTGTTGCGTCCGCTCACCCTGTTCACTCATCTGTCGGTCCTCACAGATACGCAGGACTTTAATGGCTTTGCGTTCGGTGTCGAGCGGGACTCTCTCGATCTGCAGCTCCAGATACACACGACCGAACTCAGGACAGTGATCGAAATAATCCACCGCCAGCTGCCACAGACTAACACACACAGATGAGAAATACATCATTTCTGAGCATAAATCATCATATCAGAATGATTTCTGAAGGATCTGGAGTAATGATGCTGAAAATTCAGCTTTGATCACAGGAAAACTATATGTATTCTTTTTTTATTAATGTAATATGATGATGTGTTGACCTGCCAAGGGACTACAGATGAAAATGAGCTTTTCTGCTAACTCTGGCGCATTTACATTTCGAGAGTAAACAAAAAATGTCAATTGATGTGCATTGTTCCTTTTAAATATATAATAATAATTAAAAAAAAATACACTTTAAAATTAATTCACATGAAAACAGCAATTTCAAATTGTAATTATTTCATAATATTACTGTATTTACTGTATTGTCACTACAGAGAGAAATAAATGCAGCCTTGGGGTACAGAAAATAATTCTTAAACTCTATAAAGCTGCTTTGAAACAATATGTATTGTGAAAAGCGCTGTGACCTGGACATGTTCTCATTTATTCAGCAGAGATAAATAATGTGTTTAATCACCTGTGATGTGTGAAGAGACCCGAGGCGTACTCCAAAACCAGGAACTCACGGAGATTAGAGCCAAAACTACAAACACACAAAACCAGAACAGCATTACGCGCATCACATCCAACAAAACTTCTCAAAAGAGACACAAGAATCTGTAGCTGTACTTTAAAGCCACCATAACAGAGGTCATTTACATACAGGAGCAGCCAGGGTGAAAAAAATCACTCAAACTTTAGATGTGCAAAAAAATCTTAACAGCCATACTATGTGTAGTAAAAATGTGCTCCTCTCTGATCTGAATGCATGATCTGATGTGAGATAATTTACATATAGAAGGAGCGAGGGTGTAAAATGATCATATAAACACTAAAATATGACTTTTTGTGTGCAAACAAGTGATTATAAGTGTGATGAAAGCATGATGTGAGATACGCACTGGAGGTTGTGTGACTGCAGCAGTTTGCAGTGATCCAGCAGGTCCGTCAGATGAGCCACAAACCACCAGTTGTTGAGCGCGATGCTGTGGAAACATCACATGTGTGTGTGTGTGAGGGTCTGTTCAGATGAACGAGTGTGTGTGTGTGTGTGTGTGTGTGTACTGAGAGAGCGCTGACGCACCTGCAGTCTTTGATCACCTGATGCAGGTCGAACTCAAACGCAGACAGCAGAATGATGTCCAGAGGCTCGGGAGACGCCCGCGGACCCAGAAACATGTTCATACTCGACTGACACACACACAAACACACACACACACACACAGTCAGCTGGGGTTTATACACTCACACTGTATCATTTATTCCTCGTTCATGTGAGAGTAAAACACAGTAAGCTGCTGCACATTGTGAAGAGAAATGGAGTTTTCTCTTTTAAACAAAAATAATCTCATAAAGATATTCATTATAAGAAAAGATATAATGAAAAGTTAAAAATGACCGATTACAAATTACAGAAGTTTTCATAAGGTGAAAAAAACATATACTGTTCAGACATGCATGATGAATTCTCAGCTGTTTGTATGATATCTGGCAGCTTTACTGGTGGTGGGTGTGTGTGTGTGTGTGTGTGTTGCATGCAGGGTTATTTATCCAAAATAAATAAAACAGAAACATAAGCCTGCTTTTAGGACACTAATGTAATGATAATTTGCACCGCTTGACCGTTGTGAAAATTAATATATAAATTTAAAAAAAAAAGTTTTTATGCAAAATATACTTTCTTAATTTTATAAGAATTATAGTTAAAAAAAAAAAAACTGTCACTTGAAATAAAATAAGCTTTAGCTGAAAGCAACATTTCTAATTTTAATTTAACTGAAACTGAAATAAAAACTATACAGACATAAAATTACTACAAATTTTAACATAAAATCTTTTAGAAAATATTAAATTATAAATAGCCTTTCAACTATAATAGTATATAGGCCTGTCATGGTTATGAAATTTGTGCTGACGATTAATTGTCATACAAATAATGGCAATTAACGATTTAATTCTGTTTGGTTAATTTCATTTACGGTATATTATTTTTTATTTGTAATAAAATCAATATAATATAATACTTGCCCATATGATTTACTTTAATGCTGTGAAGATTAATAATATTTATATAATATAATACATAATGCAGTCTGATGAGTTATTTCGTATGAGAGAAGACCTTTGATCTTTGTGTGCGTTATAACAGGTTTATTTTTATATATTTTTTGTTTTTTACTCCCTGCAAGATTCTGACTCTCTCTCCACACCAGAAAAGGACACCTGATATCACACATTTGATGGCATTTCTTTAAGCGCTTAAATTTCCCTTTATTCGGATGGTAAAGTACAACTGAAATCTAAAATGCACAATTATTGCGGGTATCTCAAATAACTGTGATTAGACTGAATAACCGCGATCATACGCGCACTCGATAACTGTGCCTGTCCTGTGATAGTAAAGGAACACTACCTGTGCGTAGTAGTGCAGGTCGGGCGGTTTGATGGTGGGGTGTGTGAACAGCAGCCGCGTCACCAGAAAGTGATACCAGGTGCCCAGCAGCTCCTTCTGCTCCAGCAGAGCGTCTTCGTCGCCCACCAGGATCTGACGGACACACACACGATCAGGGTGATGATGACACCTGATGACGGGTCACCAGAGGTCACGACCCCTCACCTTGCAGATGGTCTCCAGGTGACGGTTGCTAGCGAAGGTGTTGTCCTGGAGACTGCGGTCACACTCCTCGTGCCAGTTCCTCCATTTCATATCAAACTCGGTCAGCGTTTGAGTTCCTGTGGGCTGAACACACACACACACACACAGACCATGATTATTTTATCACTTTTATGGTGACACTGTTTTTTTAAAGCAATAAGCCCTTAAGGTGGTTGTTACAGTGATTTTAATATAGTTAACCCTCTGGTGCTCTTTGTTGTTGCTTTTTCCAATGAGAAAATTATAATATATTTTAGTTTGATCATATTTTTAATTTAAAATGTTGTATTGTTAGGGAGTATTATGGTAATAAATTATATTCATGCAGTAGTTATATTTCATTTCTTCACTTTTTGAGCATAGTGATTTTTCCCCCCCAAATTATACGTATAACTATTGAATATTTTAGAGCACAGACTTAAGGTTTGGTCTCTTTTTAAAGACAACACTTGGCATATTATTGCTGAAGTGAAAAAAAGTTTTTATAAAACTGAACTTGAAAAAAGTTATACAATTTAATTTATTTTTATGAAAAAAAAATGCACAAAAATATTATTTACAATTTTTATACGAAATACATATTTTCCGAAAAACATACTCTACAACTGTGAGAAAATCAAAGCCATAAATCTAAACAAGTTGTGTTCTAAATTTGAGCTTGAAATCTCAAAAAATTAGCTTTTAGTAAGATTTTGTTTGGCTGCAGTACCAAACACTTCCACTAGATGAAATTAATTTGCAATTCATTCACTAGATGACATTTAATCTCACAAAAACAGGCTATAATAGTGATGGCAATTTCAAAACACTGCTTCATGAAGCTTCGAAACCTTTACGAATCTTTCGTTCCAAATCAATGGTTCAGAGTCACGTGAGTTCAGTAAACGAGGCTTCATTACGTCATAACTGTTTCGACACACTTTTCAATGTTTCACCGCTGGGGGCGATGATCTCTGTGAGAGTCACTGAGAACCAATGAACAAGTCTCTCTGATCAGTTTTATACATTTTTTAGATGTTTTAATTAGACATTAGTATTATTAAAATGAATAATGGTAGTAAGAGTCTTATTGGCCTGTTTAGCTGAGCTGGTCATAGAACAAACAAAACAAACCCTGACAATAAATTGGTGATTAGATAATTCCATTTGAAAGATTTTACTTTCATAATAATTTGCAATAGATTTGTAAAAGGTGTTTTGATGCATGTTTGGCCTGGGTTTTTGTTGCATTTACACTGCTCTGACCACTAGGGGTCACTGTGGAGACAGGGGATTTAACTGTTTCAGTGTTTCACGAAGCCTCGATCTGCCCACCACTAAAAAATAGTCCATATATAATATGACTAATGCTGCTGCGTTCTCGTCATGTCGTGATTACGCAAGTAAATCTCCACTCTCGCGAAACTTTGATGTCATACACCGATCGGTCAATCGCCGCTTCAAGTCGAACACACATTAAATCTGCAGTGGTCAGGTGGTACAAGTCACAGCTCTCAGAAAAGAGAGTTTTATAGTTTACACGTGGTAATTACAAGCACGTGAAGGCTTTTTAAAGTTCAGAATCGTTACGGTAATTATGATATGGCACGGATGCACATTAATTCACTGTATTCCAAGTCTTCTGAAGTCACTTGATGCGTGTTTGTAATACATTTAACTCAATATTCACTGAAAATCTCCTCCTCTGCTGTAAATCTCACATGTATGTAATAAGTAAATAAGTACAAATAAATAAATCATGAATTGGTTTATCCTAATTATGACATTCTATAAAAGTCATAATTATGACAAAAAATGTAATTATACCATGCTAAGTCTTAAAGGTGCAGTGTGTAACATTTCTGAGGATCTATTGACAGAAATGCAATATAAGATCCATAAATATGTTTTTAGTGGTGTATAAAGACCTTGCATAATGAACCGTTCTGCTTTTATTACCTTAGAATGAGACATTTATATCTACATAACCGCGGGCACCCCTTTTATGGAGGTCGACATATGTCGTCATGTTTCTACTGTAGCCGACAGCAAACAAACAGCGCGTTTCGTCACTACCTTGAAAGAGAAGCAGCAGAATTTTAGACAAATGAAGGACCACAGCTATTATTAACTCATTAACTATCATTAACATCACTCGAATTAGCTCAAGAGCCGGCGGAGGGTGAATCTGCTTCGAAGAAACGAAAGCATGATGAAGCCAGAATAATACGGGAGAAACGCAGGCAGAAATCACGGGTTAACATCGGTGTGGCTTTTCCCAGATGGAAGGGTCTAATGAGGGAAAAATGTTTTCAAAGCGACGCTGAAGTTGCCTGTTTTCTGCTGGACAGGAAAGATATTCCAACTTTAGCAATGCAAATGAAAACTGTTGTTTGATAATGTTAGCATTAGCTAGAAGCTAGCCATAGACACCATGAGAAGTGACATCCCTTGTCAGTGGTGTAAAATATAAAGTTGGATTGTTTCATGCAACTTAGTTCTTCTCCCTCGCTGTGTTATGGCCTTGCTATGTGGGGATAAATGTGCTGGTTACGTTCGTGAGACAATCAGCTGATTAGGACTATTGACCGTAAAACAGTAACGTTACCCGACAGCATAACAGATACTCTGCTCTCTAAGACGAAGACATCTCCTGTCAGCCACCGTAACTTTTGATGGTTGCAATTCGTGACCTCACCACTAGATGCCGCTAAAAATCACACACTGCACCTTTAACTATGTCATTATTTTGACTTAAGACCAAAATCATGATTTTTTTTTAATTATGAGGTGGAAATGGGCTTTTTATTTGCTTATATTGAAAAATGATTTGTCTCGTATCCAATTTTAACATGGCCTGTTTGAACATGCAGTATGTAAATTATGATGACAGAATGTTAATTTCTTTAATCAGAGGCATGTTGTGTGCTGATGCACATACGTACGTTAAACACGGGCATGTTCTGTAGCAGGAGGTCCATGCGTCTGAACACAGAGCTGCTTTCGGCCCGCAGAGACGCCTGTTTGCACAGAACCTGCCGGGCTTCATCCATCCGGCCCTGCAGCACTAGACTGATCACCTGCACACACACACACGCGTGAGGACCCCAGAGGTGATGTGTGGAGCATCTGGAGGTCAGAGGTCACGTGCTTCATACCACGTCCCAGTAGGCCTGATGTCGGGTGGGGCTCTCGCTCTGCAACACTTCTCTTGCTCTGGAGTCCACATCAGACTTGTGGAGACGCACCCAGTCCAGCAGGTGCAGCAGCAGAGATCCAGCTGCACAACACAACACACTCGTCACAACCAGTTAGGGTTGGCCAGATAGAAAATATCATCACAGACATCATGAAGTTTAGCCGGCATCGCGACCCCCCCCCCCCCGCCCATCGCGATGAATGGATTGTTATTGCTGCTTCCATAGACACCATTGTGTATTTTACAAATTATAAATGTATTGTTTTGCTATAAATTATATGTATTTAAATGTCTGAAACCTAAAATAAACGTTATGTGGTTACAAACACTGAATAGCTGTGATATAATGTGATCATTCTCATTCACGGTCCCATGCTGGTGGAATGATCTGCCCACCCTCATCCGGTATGCAGAATCCCCGACAGCATTCAAAAGACAACTGAAAACTCATCTCTTCTGTGAGCACTTAACATAAAAAAAATAAAAATAAAAAAAATTCTCTCCTTTTCCTTTAAAATCCCTGCTTATCTGGCTTATGCTACTCCGAGCAATGTCTGAACTTTGTATTTTGAGCACTTCTTGCGTTGTTTTTGTCTCTTCACGATGACTCGCTTGGTTTAGTCCTCAGTTGTAAGTCGCTTCGGATAAAAGCGTCTGCTAAATGACTAAATGTGGTCAGCTGCGGTAGAGCGTGCTGAAATCGAAAGTGCTGATGAGATTTAGAGGAAAACATCTAGTGGAAAATGACAATATTACGAAAATGAGAATGTTACCCCCCCCCCCCCTCCTCCAATTGTGGTCGTTTCAAAATCGATTCTCAAAGGCAAGTATTAGTTTTCCTACACTGTTCATAGACTTGCAGTAATGGAGTCAAATCGAGAATCGAATTTAGAATCGAATTGAGAGCTTGCGACTCGAAACATCTGAAAGGATCCCCAGCCGTAATAACCAGCAGGCGCAGGCGTCAGTACCTGGAGACGCGTCGATGAACAGCACCTCGCACAGGTTCCAGATCAGCTCGATGGCCAAGAGGATAGACACCTGCAGAGTTCAGACCAACAGTCACTTCAGGAACCTCAAACACAACATTCCCTCTGAAAATCACCAGTTTTATCCGTCAGCGTTTGATTAGATCATTATCTTATTTTTATTAATTATTTATTTAATATTATATTTGACATTTATTATGTCAGTAGAAAGATTGTATCCATCAGGGTTTGATTAAATCATAATAAATTTCACATGAGCAAAAGAAAAATAATGTTATGTCTGAAAGACTGAGGCAGATGTTACACGTTTTGATGAAGAATCACAAAGACATTTTTACTTTTAGAAACACTTATTTCATTTTTAATCAATTTATTATTATTAAAATATGCTAAATGAATACATGTTTTTATAATATAAAATATTTAGAACATTTGTGTTATTTTAGTAATATTAATATACTATTAACTAATATTTTTGTAATCTAATGATTAACTTATCTTTATAAAATAAAGTCTATAAAATCATTAGAAATTAGTGTTATTTTAATAATATTCATATAGTATACTATTATAGTATTATTCATATTTTGTAATCTAATAATTAATTTATCTTTATAGAAAATGCATTTAAAATAATTAGAAAAATAGTGTTACTTTAGTAATATTAATATACTATTATGATTATTTTTTGTAATCTAATGATTACTTTATAAAATAAAGCATATACAATTAGAAAATTAGATTTTCAGTTTGCAATTTAAATTTAGCTTAAGTTGTAGCCATTTTAAATAAATGTTTATTTCAGTTTTAGTAATTTTAGTATTATAGTAAATTTCAGTTAGATACCAATGCAAAATTTCTATTTTTCTCATCTAATATTTATACTTTATTTCAAATTTATTTCAACTAACGAAAATGTTTTTAAATTGTTTTACTTAGAATTGAACTACTATCGAAATACTGGTTCCGCACATCATTTATCAGACATTTAAACACTCAAATAAAATAATCTGTACTGGCCATGAGATAGTGTTAAAAACTCGATCAGTCTTGATGTGAACTTCAGCATGTACCTGATCTCCATACTGTGACGCTAAAGACCCCTCTTGTGCTAAAACTGGGAAGAGAAACAGAGCGTGATCAGCTGATCAAACGCATCATCCTCCTCATGCGTGATGCGTGTGTCATGTGACCGTTTACCTGCGTTCTGCTGAAGTTCCTCCATACAGGCTCTGATCACAGACCTGTAGTTCTTACTGATGCTCACAAACCTGCAGGAAACAACGACAGATCACAACCACACACCAGGACACACTCAGCGTGCGACGTTTGAGGTCTGGGGACTCACTGCGTCTTCTTGTTTTTGCTCGGGACGTCCTCTTTGATTTTCTGCAGCCCCACGAAAATGAGATGGGACTCGTTGAAGAGCTTACGCAGGATGGGAGAGCAGATATCTTCATCTTTCCTCACGATGTGGACGGACGGAGAGCCCGCGGACCTCGGACCTGAGCAGGAATACACACCATTGACAGTTTTTATGATGCCTCTTTCACACACACTCTTTCCAGAATCCAGTGTGGATGTTATTATTAATACCTTGTAGTTCGTAGTTTGTCTCATAGACTAACAGATCTCCAGGACCCCATTCAAAACCCAAGTGCCTCTGATGAAATCCAGCGCCGGGAATCAACTGCAAGAAAAACAAATGGAGTATATTATGAACAAACAGCACTACCATGATAATCATTCAGTAATATATAAGAATAAGCCAGTTTATACAATACATATAGCCTACTTATGATAACTTAGTTCCATAGTGTATATAAGTATATACCTACTTATTGAAATACTATGGAGTACCATTGTAAATGATAATTTAGTAATACTACCTTCAGACACCATGGTAACATCACATGTGTATTCTTCACATATGTATACTTGTATCGTATATTAATAATCATACACTGAAAAACCTGTATAAATCAGCACGTACCGTGGGACTGGGCTCCACGTCCACCTCCTCCATCATCCGGAGATATTAAATCCTCCTGAATAACAGTGAAAAATATGACTTTAAACAGCTTTATGATTTGAACAACATTCAATTCGTTCAGCGCTCAGAAACGAGCGCCATGAGCCTGAAGGACCCCTGAATCCTGCGCGGTTAGTACGACGCACGAAACGCCTGAGTAAAACACTAATCGACAATTAAATGATGTACTGTTTATATTTGGTTCAAATTATATGGTTGTTGTTGTTATTATAAGGAAACATTGTTTCAGAATTATCAGTAGTGTTTTATAGCAATACATACCAATCACAAATGTTTGTCATATTTTCAAAAAGATGAAGAATAAAGGAGTAAAAATAAGATTTTGGTTTTTTAAATATTTACAAAAATCGGTTGTTGTTCTCTAAACAGTGGTCTAAAGAAATTTCTAGCTATTTTAATTGAACACATCTGATAAGAATTATAGGGATGCACCGATATGAATATTTTGGCCAATAGGCTACCGATAACTGGTATAACTTATATTTGAAAGCCGATAACTCTAATTGGCCAATAAATTTAAATCAAATTTGTATATAATTTTTGACAGCCTGATTACAAAAAAAAGTCTCATCATTAAAAGCCATGTCACAAACACACATGTTCTCATTATAATTTTATGCAGCCTATTTGACAGACTTGCGCTGCACATGTTACACTGATCTGTATGTTAATTTCTTTAAGTGATTCCAATCATATTTCAAGCAATTCAAAACCATCATGTTGAACCGTGTGGATCTGAAGAGTTTCAGCTGAAGGAAATAAGTTATTCTTTATCAGATTTAATATAAAGGACAAACGATAACGATAACATTAAAATGAACATATATCGAACGATACCGATATGGTGGTGATATATCGTGCATCCCTACATATAGTTCAAAAATAATTTCCATGTTTTAATCGAAGTTCTTATAAAAAGTGTTCTCGCTTAAAATAATTGCTTTTATATTAGGGTCAGGATTTGTAAACACTTGCTTTTAATGGTATACCTTTTAAACTATGGTGTAATTATGGATTTTTTTATGTGATTTTTAAGCTTGAACTGATTTCTTTACAATAATAGACTTTTTTTTCTTTGTAATAATAAACTGTTTTATATATGGCCATAATATATTTACTGTCAATGGTATAAAATTACCATAAGAGAGGTTTTATCAGAATAGTGTAAATTATTTAATTTGTTTGTTGTAGTGTAGGCCTTTTCCTCGCAGTGGTTTTGAATTATTAATAAATAATGGCTGCGTTCAGCTTGATCTGTGAATAAGAACAAAATGGCTTCCCTTCCCACTCCAGTGAGAGGAGCAGTGGATCATTTTTCCCTCAGAAACAGCACAATACTCCATGTACGCCCTTATTATAGATTCCCTGTCCTGTATCTGATTATATGTGATATTTACTATAAAATAATCATCGTTTTGTGTCATTTATATTCATATTTGGTCCAATGGTCTTTTTTTTTCCAAGATAAGACGTGCACGAATGCGCGTGCATGTTTCCCCGGCTCCCTGGTCTCGCGCATTACATCACCGTCGCGCATCACACGATGCATGTCACCTGCTCTGGCCAATCGCGACAGAGCGCGGAGAACTGACGCGCCGCTCGTGACCGCGCACGCAGGGCCTGTTTTTAATCGGGGGCGCGGACGTGCGCGTCCCCGCGGATTCTTTGTGTGGCGGCGTAGAGAAGCGCAAATACAATAACCATGGCCGACGAGAAACCCAAGGTGAGTGGCGTTTAAAATTGAAGGGATTATTAATTGTTAGTCACAGTTTAAGTCGTGCGAGGGATTGTAAATACATGGGAGGACACAGATGGTTTCATATTTAATGTGAAATATCGCGCTTAGTGGATAAATCCTGTAACTGCCGCCTCCGAAACACCGGAAGAAGACGTGTGAACGCGCGTGGCGAGCTCACACCGCGCGCGACACACACACACACACACACACACACACACACACACACACACACAGAGCCAGGCGCGTTCAAATTAAAATAACGAGGAGAATTGGTCTAATATTAGACATATATTCCTATATGTGTGCGCCGAGTATCTGCTTACTGAGACCTGATGGAAAGTAGTTTTCTGTTGGTTTGAGCTGATGATGTGATTCAAATGTGAGCATCCATCACGTGAAGCACAGCATTTCAAGCACAACACTGCCAATAAAGCCACAAGTAACACCACAAAGATGAACATGCACGAGTCTGTTTATTACTGCAATACATTTCCAAATGTAAAAGACATACAATAAACTGAACTGAGTGTGTCACACGAAAGAGAATTTATCACGTTCATTTTTAGTTTAATTAAAATAAAAAAAAAAAAAATCGTGTGCAATTCAAATAGTTAAAAGGAGCCCTGGTATTAAAGTCCCCCTGTGGTGAAAATCAAGTTTTTAATGTTGTTTATATGTGGTGTTTTAAGACAAATTAACTGCAAATAAATCCATAAGTAGACACCATTGCTGACTATTTTCTCCTTAAAACTGCAGTGAACCAAAGACAGTCTCAAAAACAGGGTTTGAAATCTCTGGGGTTTCTGACGTCACAAACTACCTGGTAACCAATCAGATCAACGTGTGATCGTCAACGAGTGGCTCTCTGAGCTGCTGTGAGTGAGTGGAGGCGGGGCTAATGTAGAGTTACATTCAAGCTAATTTTTTTTCAAGGAAAATTTTTAAATATGTCGCCAGAGACAAGAAACGCTAGATGCCATCCCGGTAGACATTCAAACGTCAAACATCTCCCTCTCGGTTAGCATCGGCAAGCAATAGCCACAGAGACACCATCCATTTTGCCCCACCTCTCCTCCGATCGTCTTCGTTTTGATTGAATCGATATTGAACGTCTTCTAAGTTTTCATCCTCGCTAATTTTTTGCACTGGCTCAAATTGAAAAGACAGATGATCTTTTTGTAAGACAGTGGGATCAAGATAACGGAGCCGAGATTGGTGCAACCATTTGACGTAACTTACTACCCAGAATGCATTGCAATGTAAACTTTTACACTGTTTTCAACTAAAAAACTTGAAGAAAACTGGTTTCAAAGCGCAAGTTTTTCAAAACGTTCTCTGTGTAAACAACAAAAACGCGAATCTCTGAATGCGATGACGTCATGCACGTGCGTATTACGTGTTCAGTCTATAGCGTTTCATCGCCATCTAATGGCCTGGCAGCAGAATACAGTGTTTTAGTCATTTTCGCGGATCCGTGTGAATGGCGATCGTTTTGACAATGGTGTCGTCTGTAAAACTTCTCAGTTTTAAGCGTATCGCTGTTGTGTAAACGTACCCTAAGACATATTTAGTGAATTGTATATTATTATCTGTGTACTTTAGGGCAACGGTAATCTAATAAAGCGTAACTCTTAATACCCGTGGTTCCTTTTAAAGGATGAAACTAGTTTCTGTGATCCACAATGGTCACATGATAGCTGTTGCTTTTTCCCTTTCAGATTCACTCGGTTTTAATCATCAAACTATAGATTATAGATGAGACATTGTCTAATCTTACAGTATTTTCTGTGTAGAATGTCCCAAATATTATGCATAATTACATTTAATAATTACAAATGAGATGCAGGTAAAACATGCATGGAAGAGTGATGTAAAATATCTCATATTCGTACACGTGTGCTTTTGTGTTCTCAGGAGGGGGTGAAGACGGAGAACAACGACCACATCAACCTGAAGGTGGCGGGACAGGACGGGTCCGTGGTCCAGTTCAAAATCAAGAGGCACACACCCCTCAGCAAACTCATGAAGGCCTACTGTGAGAGACAGGTGAGATCATCACACACACACTCACACACACAGTCCTTCTCAGCTACAAGGTTTGACAACTGACCGTCTCGACAGTATTATGAAGTCCTGGCTGCACATATTAGAGTTTGTGTGCAAAATATAGCAGAGGTTTCCACAAGCCCATCGTAGTTTCTTCACTGCTATACTGAAGACGTACAGTAGAATTTTCCTTGTTTGTCAACACAACAACATTTAATATTATTAGAAATTAAGTTTTGTTTATATTGGGAATTCTGTGCAGAAACTTTTTTTTAGTCATTAAACTGCATTTATTATTACGCCATTTTAAAAACAAATATACAAAACAACATACAATTCAATTCATGTTTATTTGCACAGCGCTTTTCACAATACACAGAATTTCAAAGCAGCTTTACAGAAAATGCAGAGACCATATTACAATTTACAGTGATCTGTTATCAGAGGAAACTGTCTAAGTTATGTATTTCAGAAATTTACATATACAAATCAACATTTATTAATTTAAGAATGAAATAATTTAATGCAGATACAATGAGCTCACTGAAGTAACGAATACGTGTTTATGATTATGACATAGAAAATATTCTCTCATACAAAAAAGTATGAGATTTAAAAAAAAAGATTGAGTACATTTCTCATACAAAAAAATATATGCACTAATTATACACTAATTAACAGTATCGTTTAAAAAAAATCCAATCAAAGTTGTAAGCCATGAACCAAGACAATCAGCTGCGAGGAGGATCACAACATTACAAACTTTGATTTGAAACAGTATTTGAAAATCGGACAAAAACTGTACCTAACGGCTTTAGTGAGGGAAATAAATTCAATCCCATGATGCTTTGCCAACAGCATAATCCAACGGAGAATCATAAAAATACTCACCACAAATGTTGATATACAATATGATAAACTATATATTTGAAGTTTATTGCAAAATAAGCATCAAATTTAAATAATTCAGTGTTTTGAGAGCATAGAAAGATCGCCTTGATGACGTCGTTCGCATTGATTCATGGGAGTGGGCGGAGCTAACAAGATATCTTGGTGCGTTTTGCTAGTTTAGACTCTCTGATTGGTGTAATTTTCTGTACAGCATCATGGGTAATGTATGTTTGTCACCACAAATTGCACATTTTACATGATTTTTAAAAAATTAGTTCAAGTAATGAGGGCTAACGGCTACAGCAAAAGCAAATATCATCGATTAACAGCCTCGTAGCTCACAGTAAATTATCGTTTATAAGTCAATTTCCCTATGGAGAAAGTGAATGGAGTTTTTACTACCGGAACCGTCTCTAATCTGTGGTCTCGTTTTATTGCACCTCGGACCTTTTCACCCTCACGAAACAATGCAACCGCATGACAGCATATTTCAAAGATATACTCAATAATGAAATGCCACATAGGATACATTATTGTGGTGATAAAGGGTTTTTATGGCATGTTTTTAATATTTTAAGCATGATCTTAGCATTTTTATCTCCTGTGTTCCTTGGTCTCCTTTCCATATGGAAACCATTTAAAGTCGCCCTGTAGTCAATAATTTTATCCCTCTTTGATCACCAAAATTACATATTTAAATATTTTCTCTTGAAAGAAAACTTCAATCCTTCATATCTTGAATGTAACTCTACACCCTTGCCTCATTTAGTATGCGCGGTATGTAAATGAGCCCCGCCTCCACTCACTCACTCAGCTCAGAGATCCACTCGTTGACGATCACACGTTAATCTGATTGGTTACAAGGTAGTTTGTGACATCAGAAATTTCAAAACGTGTTTTTTAAACTGTCTTTGGTTCACTGCAGTTTTAAGGAGAAAATACTCAGCAATGCTGTCGACTTTTGAATTTACACATAGTTTGTCTTAAAGCATATTAAAAACACCACATAGACATAATAAACCACATTAAAAGCTTGATTTTCACCACAGTGAAAATGATATACATAAACAATGAGAGAACACTATGATTAAAAGCTTAGATATGAGATCAGAAACAGATGCAGTCGTAAAGAAAACATTTGTTTATGTACTTTTTACAAATCGCACGAATAATAACTAATATTTGATAGATAATACCCAAGAGCATTGTTCAGACGAGTCCCGAGTCTGGTGTTTTTCACCCGTCTGCCATTATAACAACAATGAAAGTCCTTGAGGATGTATTGACGCAGGACATATGAACATGAGTCTGAAAGCTCACTGATATTACAGCACTAAAGCTCTTCAGCTGATCAATAACTTCCTGCACGGGTCCGCGTCTGCTGGCTTTATCCGTCCCCCGCGTCCGGTTACTGGTCTGCGCATCCGCTGCAGGACCCTCCACACACACAGGGTTTATCAACGCTGTGAACACACGGGGTTAAGATGCTCCTCGCCATCTTCCGGTCGGGAACATGTTTTCCTGGCAGAGGCGCGGGGTTTAATCTCCTTGTGGCGCTGTGAGTTTGGCCCGCAGAAGTAGGACAGCGTTCACTGGAAGGAAGCGTCTCTGTCCCGAGGAAACAACTGCAGAAAACGCATATCAAGGCGTGAGGTTTCAGCTGATCTCTATCCGACACTTCATTTCTCTTCTTGGGGTGGGAAGTTTAAACGGATGATGTGCACCGTCACATTTTAAAATTGATTGAGTGATTTGCCAGTCGATTCAACCGATTCATTAAAGTCTAATTGAGTGATTCATTCAGGATTCAGGATATATTCCAGTTTTCAGCTGGTTGTTATTATAACTAACACTATTAAAACACTATTGTTAAGTGAAATAAAGTTGAGAAAATTTTAATATATACATTCGATTTAACTTATTTCAATTAGTTGTCAAAGCAGATTTAAAAATTTTGAGTGCAAGAATTTTGCACTAAAATGACTAACTAGTAATAAAATAAAAGCTAAACTGAAATAAAAATAAATTAAACCTAAATATTAATATTTAAAAAGAACAAGTCTAATTGATTAATTGTGATTTATTCAGTTTTCAGCAGGTTATTATAACTAATTCAAATGACACATTATTGTTAATTGAAATAAATAAATAAATACAATAAAATATATTTATATTAGGTGAACAAATTTAACTTATTTCAGTTAATTGCCAAATATTTTAATTTAATCAGAATTTAAAATAATTAAAAAAGATTAATAACTAATAAATAAAAATAAAATAAATAAAAACGTAAAAACAATTTTTTAAACCTAAATAGTAATATTGAAAATAACAATTTTTTTAACTAAATTATGTTTTTTTGTATTTTTTTTTAATGAAGCTAATTTAACATATTAATAAGAACTAGTATATAACAGTGCATAATCAGCACAGATGTTGAGTGTTGGTGTGTGCTGAGAGACACACTGGACTGATGATGTGCTTGTGTGTTTTTCAGGGACTGACGATGAGGCAGATTCGATTCCGGTTTGACGGACAGCCTATCAATGAAACAGACACGCCCGCACAGGTATGACATCACTGTGTGTGTGTGTGTGTGTGTGTGTGTGTGTGTGTGTGTGTGTGTGTGTGTGTGTGTGTGTGTGTGTGTGTGTGTGTAGTTGTGTGGTTGTGTGTGTTTAAAGGGCAATTCACAGACGAAGGGCAACAAACATGTTGAATGTTGGATTTATAATTTAATGAGAAATAGACACTGCCCGACAGACACTGATTTGAACATGTTCAGTCGGGTGAAAACAAACCCCGACCAACGCCAACAGACGCAGACACACACTGATCCGACAAAACCCAACAAACGTGTTTGTCTGTGTTTGTCTGCTCACAAAGCCTGAATGTTCAGGTGATTCTCAATCAGTAATTAATTAAACAAAGCCTAATTGCATAATTAGTCATATTAAGAAAATGAAGCCTAATTACACTGTGACATTATTTTCATAATAATTCAGTTGATTTATTTCCAACTCTGTTACATCAATTACTGGAATGATAAAATATTTCTATTTTTTTTTAAATTCACATGTATATTTTATATTCAATTCAAGTTATATATATATAAGTTTTTTAGCGCTTTTCCACAGATATATATATATATAACTGTATTATTTATATATTATGTATTATAAATATGGACATATATATTAATTTTTACGATACATTATATATAAAATAATAAATAATTATATTGTTTTTTATTTAATATATATATATATATATGTGTGTGTGTGTGTGTGTGTGTGTATATATATATATATATATATATGAATTAATTGGCAGTGTTTCTTGTACTGCCTGTTTTATTAATTTTAAAAATCATTGAGTTACAGTTTTTTTATTACAGTACAAAATTAAAATCCAGTAATTTAATAATCAGAATCCAGTGATTATTAATATTGATAAATGAGAAAAAATGATCATATCACGTCAAACAACACTTTTTTTATCATCCACTCAAGTCCTGATGTAAAATGTCTTGCCCTTATTTTCCATAAGATTACCTCATTTCCATGTTGTTTAGTTTAATGCATTTCATATCGAGTGTAAATCTGTTTGATTAGCTGGTGTCATGTGTGCTCTTCAATCAAGATGCAAGATTGTTTCAGAAATATTACAGAGCTCATCTGAATAAATCCGGGTTGACGGCATAATTGTAGATTTGCATCATGGGATAGGAGCGGACTGTAATCGGAGCGGATAGGTGTCGATTTCACAGTCAACAGGAAGTCTTGTGTTTATTAATAATACTGAATAATAACCCTTATGATGTTCTTCCGCAGTTGGAAATGGAGGATGAAGACACAATCGACGTTTTCCAGCAACAGACAGGAGGACACATCTGAATCTCTCTCTCTCTCTCTCTCTCTCTCTCTCTCTCTCTCCTCATGGTCTTCTGTAACTGCTGTTGTATAGTGTTTTCAGTTCATCACGTTTTCTTTTGGTTTTGTACATAAAGGGTTCCTGCTGCAGTAATTATTGCAGTGGGTTTGTTAATATCTGTGAAATCTGACACGCTAAGCCCAAGGTAATCTATCATGAAGACTGTCATCTGTGTATAACCAACTAATACATGTTTCCTCGGACGAATCATTGACCCGACACGAGCCGCGCGCTTGAGTTCAGATATGAGCGCGCAGGCTTTTTTCCAAGTTATGATTGTGTGTTTAAAGAAAACATACAGTGTGTCCAGCTCTGTTGTAGCTTAAGCCTGCAGTTCAAATTGAATTCCTGGTTTCCATTCAGACGTTTTGGTTTTAAAACTTCCTTTTTTTTTTTCTTTTTTTTTTATGGTAGTGATCATGTATAGTGCAACACTTATGTTAAACATGTTTTGACTCGTACGTGCGAGGGGATTCGTGTTTCAGACAAGTCCAGCATCTGTATTGTCTAATCTCTTGTGAAAATAAAATATTCTCTTTTTATCAGACTGCAGGTGTGTTTTTAGTCACTGCACTCACTGAATGACATGCATATTTAAATACTTTTTGCATTTCAAATAATATTGACTTTTAGCAATTATTCAAAATGACGTTTAAATGACTTATTAACATAATAAGATATAATTTTACATAATTACAATTCATTGTAGGTTGAAGAATTTAAGATATGATTCCATATTAAATTATAATTTTTCAATTTTATAAATTGCGATTAATCGCGTGGGCCTATTTGATAACAAATGAAAGAGCTTGCATAATTGCTATGAGTTTTAGGTTAAGAAAATTATTAAATGTGATTGACTATTGAAGTTTTATTGTTATAATTATTTAAATGTTCTATATTAAAAATGATATTCAAATAAAAAGGAAATTGCGTTTTTTAGTTTATTCTAAGGTTTAATTTTAAAGTTTTTATGTAATTTATAATTTTTTATAATGTAAATATGTGCATATCACGTTTTTAGTAAATAGCCTATGGGTGATTATGCAGTAAACCACATCACATGGACCTAGGAAGGCTATTGACTGATTGACAGCCGCTCCTCCAATCGAACGCCAGGGACCGCTGAGCTCTGTCCAATCAAATCGCGCGTCGCCCCGGTGGGCGGGGTTTCGTGGGCTGGTCTAAAGGGCCGCTCCGTTGCACTCGGATTTCAGCTGGTCCGGGCGGAGTCCATGCGGGATAAACGACTTACACGAATTCAGTCCAGCTGAAGGGTTTCTACCGCGGTTTAGCGAGCACAATACCCGCTCAACATGACTACGACGACCACTTTCACAGGCATGGAGCCCGGTGCCAAAAACAGCTCCAGGTAAATGGATTTTAACGGGTTTGTTGCGTTCGCCATCCAGACAAAAGAAGACCTGGAGGTGATGATGATGATGGTGATGGTGATGATGATGGTTATGGTGGGCTGATGGATGGATTTGTCCTCCAATACGCGAATGCAAATGAGGCTAATCAACCTTTATAGGTGGATTTTAATGGATTTAGCGTGATTCACACATCCATTTGATCTGAATTCACCCAGACTGTCTGCCACCACCATCATCATCCTCTTCCTCCTGCCTATGAAGACCCATATCCACCCATATTCTGATGTGAGATCCAGTCCAGGCACATTACACCCAGGATTGACGTGTGTTTGATCTGATGTCTGGTGTTTTGCTGCCCAAACTTCACCCATTATAAAGGAATTGGGTTGGCAGGCTGCCACTGCATCTCAAACTGGGAGATTTGCTTTAAAGTTTTGTGTATTGCTTTATGAATAGATGTTTTCTCTGCTGCTTATTTCTTCTTTTTTTTCTGTCGGTTTAATCTTAGTCATCTGACTATTGAGTGTATCCTCTAGCTCTGGCCCAAAAATACACGGTCCATTGTCCTTAAAAGGTTTCTGATACTAGGCTTGGAACAGATGCATTGAATGTCTTCCAACCAGTGGAAGATTTGCACGTCCAGCCAAAGGACTGTGTGATCCAAACTAACTCATTTTTATTCTTTTCTAGGTGTGTTTGTGTGTGCAGAAATGATATCACTGTAACTTTCGAGCGAGCGAGGGAAGGATGGATGGATGGAGATGCATTCTGGCATTTGCATGTCAAAAAATGTTGCAGTGGCTTTTGTTGAACTGAGGTTGCTTTTAAATGAGGATTCTGGCATTGTCTAGTTTCTAGGCATCCTTGGTGCAACATGTTGCCACCCTGACTGCTCATTTCCCTGTAAAACCCAAGTGATTTTCTCCATTTTTCCTCTCTAAATCCTGTGTGTCTGGGGTTTCCCTCAGCAGGACGGCCAGAAATGTAGGTCAAGCCGAGAGCAGGCGTGTTTATTGGTCACTCGGTCTGATTTAGTGATGTTTTCAGCATGCATCTTGGGCTTGAGGAGGGATTTTTAATGGCATGTGTGTGTCCTGTCTCGGTTGGGTGGGGTCTCGAGCGACGCGGCCTTCTCCTTCTCCTGCTAAAGTCCCCTGATCTGATCCCAAAGCTTTAGTCTGGTTAAGGCATTAGCTGTTTAACCAATGCCTCCAGACGGCACTGGATGGTTTTCTAATCGCCCCACCGTCGATTCCTTTGACAAAGGGAGCAGAAAGTTGCGTGTGGACGAGGCGAGAGCCTGACAGCTGCCGTCGGGTGTCAGCTGGTCTCCAGGAGGAGGTTTTCACAAGCATTGATTAGGGCTTCCCTCAGAAACATCAATCACAGGGCCACTGCTTTTCATCCGGGTCTGCTGACACCCGCCCTCATGTCTTTTTAATGATTCAACATATGTGCTGAATGAAAACCATGCAACGATGGAATCTGCACTTGTGTGAGCAGATGAGCTGGACTAGTCAGCTGTGTGTGTGTGTAGTTTAGGGGTGGGCAGTATAGATTTAAAAAATCCATTGTGTGAGTTTGATTTATCAGTGTAACCAGTTTACATCACAAAATATTAATTTATGCTCATTAAGTGATGCACATTTTTAATAACCATCTGCTAATTCTTGTGTGGCTCAAACCGCAAGGTCATGCATGAACCGGTCAAATGTACATCTACCAAATGCATATGTGCAAATATAATTCGCATAATCCAATGAACTTAATGCTCGTGTGATTTTTGTTAGACTTCATTGACTATAAAGCATGTTTTATTGAACTGTCCTGCTTTAAATTATATTAGGCAACAGTTTTATATATATATAAAAAAATAATTAATGGTAATTTTAAAGATCTCTGGCAATATTTTAGATTTGGTATCAAATGAAAGAGCTCATATAATTGCTATGTATTTAAGGTTGATAAAATTATAGTTAAATTATTTTTGAATTAATTGACCTTTGAAGTTTTATTGTTATGATTATTTTAATTTTCTAGGCTATTTCTCTGAGTTTGTTATAAACATGTCCTTGTGCTTCTGATATTTCGTTAAGGTAATGTAAATGTGATGTTAAACTAATGAAAACATGTTTTCTGAAAACTATTAATGTTTCCATTGAAAAAAAAAAAAAGTTAAATTCAATATTAACGCTCCAAGTTGCATTATTGCTTGTCAAACATGAATGACTGACACGCCCTGCTTTGGATTTCCGCATGTGTCTTCATTGTTCTCACATGTAAACAACATAAAGTGGTCGATTCTGTGCTGGTATCATGCTATTCAAATCTCTACTGTTGACGTATTTTGGGCAGTAAATCATAATGTCCAGTGCTTCTTCTGATAGTGTTTCCTTTATGCACTATTGAGTGTCATTAGGCCGAGTGTGTATGTGACACTGATTTGTTGACTTGCGTGTGTGTCGTAGGGTGTTGCGTCCTCCTGGCGGAGCCTCTAATATCTCCTTCGGCACCGATGAAGAGAAGCCGGCGCGCAAAAACAAGATGGCCTCCAGTATCTTTGCTGAACCCGACGACCCTCACGCCCACCGGAGGAACAACCCGCCAGGTACCCCACACACACACACACACACACACACACACATCTGGTTCAGATTCTGCTTCTGGTCAGATCTGGGCTTGGTTAGATTTGAATGCTTGTGTTATTTGAAACCAGCATGGCATTAATGCCAGCCTTATGTTTTTAATTCATGTCTGTATTTTTGACATTACACGAACGTCTAAACGACCATTCAAAAGTGTGGGGTCTGTATGACTTCTCTACAGTTTTAGAAATGTATTTTTGATCAAATAAAATGGTGAGCAGGAGAGACTGTATATATCCTACAATTTAAAAGGTTTTCTATTGTGATGTTATTTACTCCTGTGATCAAAGGAATAAGAAAGGAGTGTATTGTGCAGTTCGTGTGTCAGTGTGGACTAGTGCGTTTGTGTAAATGTGTCCTGTTGTTTTATTTGAAGGTCAGTTCAGTTTGCCTCACACGTATTCAGTTATTTGAGTCTAGTTTTGTTGTTGACCTCTTTTACAGGCCTAAACATTTGATTATTTGGACTTTTGTTTTCTTTTTGAATTTTGTTTTGCATTTTTTTTATATGATTTGATTCATTAAAATATAACTGTTTTTCTTGGCCCTCATGTATTAACCGTTTGGTGCCTCACATGACCACGAGTGTGTCAGCATACTGTTGGCATGATGTCATTTCCTGGACTAGTATCCTGACTGTCCATTGATTCAGGAAGTGACTCATGATGTAGAGTATGTTAGAGTGTGACATCATGATTAAGCATCCGTTACAGGACGGTCTGCTTTACACAGAGAAGTGCTTAATATACCTGCATTCAAAAATTGAGATGAAAAATTGCAATTTCTATGGGAATGTTTCCCAATATCTGCTGTTGTTCTGCTTCGAGTAGCGCATCATTAGTTGAGCAGCATGTCAAACACTTGAGTGGTTTCCCCCATGTGCTTCACACGCTGCTCCAGATCCGTCACTTATGTGGGATGTTGCCTTACAAGGGAGTCGCCTATGTAGACAGCGAGGCGGCTCTGGGCCGTTAAGATGTTCAGAGTTTGACAGCATCTTTATTTTCTGAAAAAGAAACGTGCATTTGCATGCATGAGCGCTTTGAATGCAGTCGTGCGATTAGCCCTGCACAAGCTCATACACGGATAAACGCTCGTATCGGGATAATCTGAGCTTTTGATTCAGCGCTAATGCTTCAGTCGGGCAGGTGCCGTTCCTATATCTGTTTATTCTCTCTGAAGGCCTTTGTTGGCGCTCCTCTGGGGTTTTGAATCCCTCTGCAGCGTCTGGTTATTTTACTGCTGTAACTCGGGAGGAACAAAACTGACATTTCTGTAGCAAGCAAATAGATATTCACAAGCTGATCTTGGTGGTCCAAAAACACTCTGAATAGCTTTTAAAGATTTTTTTTTTTTTTTTTTTTAATTATGGTTTTAACTTCATGTCTTAAAAGGCTAGATTACCCAAAAATGTGAATTCTGTTCTAAACCCATATGACTTTAGTTAATCTTAGAAACTAAGATATTTTTTAATGATTTCTAAGAGAGTCTTTCCACTGAACATCTATTCACTCAAAACTCTGACAGTTCAGAACATTCATAAAGATATTATAAAAACATATTTTAATAGAATATCCATTTTCAAACGTTTTTATTCAGAAAATGTAGAACTTTTTCAAAGGTTTCTCCTGGAATAATTGTAGAATTTCTATAATTTATTAAATAGAATCTTTCAATTTAGTAAAATGATTGATATTTAGTATGTTTTTGTATATTGATTTAAGACAAAATTGTTAAAATTAAGTGATATTGTAATCAGAATTATTTTTAAAAAACCGAAATACTGTTGATTACCACGAATATAGCCATTTCTGCTGATATGGCGTTAAATCATACATGAATCATAAAAACGAATGCATATGAGTCGAGCAGTTTAATTCAAGTCTTCTGAAGAGACTGAATGGCTTTATATGATGAGCAGATTTAATGAATGCTTTTATTCTCAGTAAAATTGGTCATTGAACAATCAAATGTGGTAAACAGAAGCTCGAACATGCTTGACGACTTCAACAATATCGTCTTTTGGTTTTTAAAAACGAAACCGGAAAGCCTTGGAACGACATGAGTCTGAGTAATTGGTGACGATTTTAATGTGTGGGTGAACAAACACTTTATGGTCTTGAAACTTGACTTGTAAATGGCTTTGTTTCCCAGTTGAACTTTTGCTTACTGATTTTAGTTGTGTAAAACATCTGGTCAGATTAATTTTTCGGGAATCTCTTGGCATTTTTATGTGCACCATGTATCACGTGGTCCGTGTTGGATGTGTGCGTGAATGAGCTTCTCTGGTGTCTGACAGGAAGTGTGTTGTTGACCAGAGGGGCCTGACAGGATGTCGTTGTGATTGTCCATTGTGTTTTGTAAAGGGTTTCGATTTTTATTTGTTTGTTTTTTTGTTTCAGCTAATGGGTTGTAACTGTCGGTTATAATCGAAAGTCACATTCCAATGTTTGTCCATTAAGGCCACAGGTGAATGGGGTCAACATTAAGCCATTGATATCATCATTGTACCGTCCCAGTGGATTAATCACAGGACATTAAGACATTTGTTACACGATTTCTGAAATGTGACATTTTAAATATGCACTCATTTTCCTGTTGGATTCCAGAAGATTCATCTGAACATTGGATAAAGACAGATTCAAAGTTCCGGTTTGATTTAGTTGACATATTATAGTTAAAGGTTTTTACTGAACCTTTTGAAGTTTTTATCACTTCATAAATCAGAAAATACTGTCAAGAGCCAGAAAAACACATTTTCAGCATGTTTTTTAGGAATAAAATGTTATATAAATCAGTGTGAATGATATATGAACAAACCCTTCAGTAAAAAACCTTCAGAATATAGACTGGAATAAAACTGTAAAGTTTGGTGTATATAAGTGATGCTGAAGTGGAGAAAAAAAACTTGGATGGTTATTAAAGATGTGTATTGTAATTGAAATCTACAGACACAAATAGAAATAGTGCAATAAAAGTAAACACTTAAAAGTGTATTCTGGATGTTTTCTTCTCCATTGACATCCATTCAAAAATGGCCTCGTGCCAGTGCTGTTTGTAGCACTACTCTTTTGTCTTTTTTTTTCTTTTTTTTTGCTAACCTTGAAGGCTCTGTTAGTAGTACTCCTGTTGAAAACTTCACTTCCCATAATCCTGCAGAATGGCTGTTACCATGGAAACAGGAAATCACTGCAAAATGGCTCAGCAGTGACCGGACACTCCCATGAAACACCGTGAATGATGTAATCGAGTACGTTTCCCTACAGCCTCAAACTACTTGTATATTTGTAAAAAAAAATGAAAAAAAAAAATCTCTTTAACTTTAAAAATGTGAGATTGATTTTATTTCAGAGCTGGTTTGGTTGCAGTCTCAAACTCTTTTACATTTTCCATAGACAGAAACACCTCCTGTGTGTGTGTGTGTTACTGTTGAGCTCGTTTAAAGTTCATAATCACTCCATTGACACACAATAGGATGCTGCAGTTGTTAGACACCAATAGACAGTCAAACAATAAGCTCTTTGTTTGCTCTTCAACACATAAGATCCAAACTGTGATTCTCCTAGATGTGTTTAGGACTTTGACCTCAAGGTCACGTCACACTCAAAACACTCATGAAAGCCTTGAAGTGTGTGTGTGTATATATACAGTATATATTACAGTTTTTGTTCATTTAAAATTATTTACATAGATTTAGAAGTTTAGCAATTTGTGTTAGTAATTTGTATTCATTTTTGGTGTTTTATTTTAAATGTCAATACAGGTTAAGTTTAGATTTTAGTTTAGTTCATGGTCTTTTTTTTTTAAGTAATGAAAATGTGTTTAATATAAAAGAATAATGGTTTTAGTTGACGATGATAATAACCCTGATGTCATCTCTGGTAATAAATCTGTCTGTAGTAATAGCAGCTCATTCAGGTCACTGGCTAATTATTTTTTCTTTTTTTTTCACACCCACATCAAAACAAAGCAGATGCAAATGTCATTTATTTCAGCAGCTGATTCAAGAAAACATGTCATTGTGATGCTATTTAAAATGGTTTGTTTTATACCATCAACATCAAGTGGTGACCCAATAGGGCCAGTACCTTACCAGAATTGTCGAAATCAAGTTCATGATCACTCACCATGATTTGCATTGGACAAGCGATATGGAAAACGTTTATTCTGAAATGATTGAATAGGAAGATTGACAGTGAAGAAACGCTGCACCTGATATTGTTGAAGAGTTTGTATGGATGCACAGCCAAAGGTCATGTTATGGATGATCTGATAACGTGTGTGTGTGTGTGTGTTCACAGGTGGAGAGGCGACGGGCGTCCTGTGTGGTGAACCCTCGGCTCCTCTGAGACGGTGCCAGCCCGCCATCGTTTATGATAACGGCACTCCCGCCAACAGTCTGGTGAGTTCAAGCGCTAGATGTATGAGTGTGATCTGGGTGTAGGTCACCTGAACCTGTTTGAGGTGTGTGTGTGTGTTTAGTCATTAAGCAGGTGCACAACCTACAGCACGTGAAGGAGAGGGTGTGACGGGAGTTCATGTCGACTAATGATCTCCACTTTCCTTTCTTCATGCATGTTCCTGCTCTTACTGTGAACAATTCAATTCTGGAGAGGAAAAAGTCACGATGCAAAAAAAAAATAATTCTACAAATTTATTTATAATTTTGATTTATTTAAAAAATATGTATATATTTTTTTTTTATATAAATAAGTGTGCAATGATTAATCATGTACGATAAGGCCAGACATGTTCACGACAGACAGAAAATACATAAATATTCTGCAACCATTTATCTAAAAAAAAAAAAAAAAAAAAAAAACTTTATTGTAAATGTATTTATTTTGAAGATGGATTGTTTTCTGAAATCTAAACAAATACAAATAATTCATAATTGTATTATACATTCTGCAACCCTTTATCTAAATAAACGAATGAAGAAAAATAAAATCCATCAAATTAAACCTGTTGTAAATTAAATTATTTTTAAGAAATACTTTTTGCAACATTTCATAAAAATAAAGCAATCAATTACATTTTTTGTACTAAGAGACATTTGAGACGGGCAGAAGATACATACACTTTATTATAAATGTTTTATTTATTAATTGCATTAAAATAAATGAATCATGAATAATTTGTTTTCTCCAATGTTTCATAATTTTGCTAGATAAAAAAAAATATATATATGTATTTTTTTTTTCATGAATTTTTATTCTCTATCAGATGACCATTAGTATTACTGTGCACTCGACTGTGGCTTAGTTCAGAGGGGTTTAAATTATGATCATAACTGTATTTGGTATCTCAGTAGTGCTGTAAACTGACTGTATGTCTAAAATAACACTGTTAGCTGGGTGGGGTACAGACTAACAGCCGCAGGGTCCACACACACACACACACACACACACACACACTCTGCTGGACTCCACAGCTGTTCTCTGGGTCAGTAAAACCGCAGCTCTTTATGTGGATGAACTTCATTTATTTGTCCTTCACAGGAGGAATCTCTTACTCATTTATCCTGTTTTTATTTTTTTAAAACAAACTGTTGTTTCTATTTTCTGTCTTGAGTTTCTCTTCTCTTATAGTACATAATTAGTTATTGCGCACTTTTATTAACATGATCTTTCATCATAACTCATTGTACCTTAATCTGCCATTGAAATGTTTTTCTGTTGATGTAATAAATGCAGACAGAAATAATAGAATAATACTTCCTGATCTATAAAATCAAGTCCTGCCCTTCTTTATTTCCCTACTGAATATTCAGTGTCACTCAGAAATATGTCAGATTAATAAGTTTATAAATGTTGTCAGGACAGTTGAGCCGAAGGAGAGACTATATTTAATACTGAAGCTTGACCAATGCTGTCCAGGTTTGTTTTAAGGCATCTGATGTCAAATCTGCTCTTGTTTTGCAGGATCAAAATGAATACGAGCAAGACAACAACGGTGAGAATCATTTGTAAATCTGTGTTATTGTTCTGTCTCTCTGTGCGCATGTATCTCTCCGGTGAAGCTGACTCACATTTGTTGAGGAATGCTGCTAATAAACGGTTGCTGAGGTTCTGCATTAGTTCTGGAATGTTCCTCTCCTCCGTTAACGGCACACACACACACACACACACACACGTTCCATGACTCCACGTCTGCTGGCCTCCTCTTCACTCTGGGCTTCTCATTAAGGACAGCTGGAGTAACACTGGTTCTGTCGCTCTCGCGGGACAGGATGAGGGAATTACAGTAGAAACCCTAAACGTCTAGAGTTCAGGACAGAATCGCGTGTTCAACGTCACGCTGGTTTTATGAGCCAACACATGAAGAACGCACAAGGCATTTTCTTTCTTTTTTTTTTTTTTTTTTTTTTTACATGTTCAATGAGAAGTGCGTAACCTTCAGAAAATGTTGATCTAAAAACTACATGAGCTTTAATTCATTTAGAGGACATAATAAATAAATACAGCTTAACTTTCTTACTTTTTTCTCTTTTAAATGTTCTACAGATAGATTTTAAATATGGATATTATAATATTATTATTAATAAATGTATTAACTTTTTGAATTTAATCATATATATTTTAGTTTATTAATTTTATATCATTTTTATTTTTAATCTTTTTTATTTTGCATTTTACTACTACTAATAATAATAATAATGATGATTAGTTGTAAAAATGTAAAATAAAAAGATTAAAACAATTGTATTATAAAATATTAAATTCAAAAACTTAATACATTTAATATTTAGTACAAATGTAAAATAATAAAAGATTTAAAAAATGTATAAAATAATAAACTAACTTTGAATTTAATTATATTTGTTTACGTTTATTAATGAAATAATTTATTACATTTATAAACTTTGAACATTTAATTATCTAATATAAATTACTACATTCATAAACTTAACCTTTTAATATTACATTTTCAAAGTTTTTAAAACTAGGGAGTGGAGAAATGCTAGGATTAATAGCAAGGTCGTAGATTTTATATAAATGAGACTATCACTCTCTAGTGACTAATGTTTATAGTTTACAAATTAATTCAAATTTGTTGTGGTTTCTAATGGGTAATATCTTTTTTTTTCTTTTTTTTTTTTACTACTACAATGAATATTAATATCAATTCAGTATGTATTTGATGTGTCTAAAACTAGCATCTTTGCATGCTGGGTTAATGGCCATACACTGCAGCTCTCGCTTTGTGCCTCTAATGTGATCGTAAGGGAATCCGTATTCATGGCGTGTCAGTGGCTGATCTGGGTTCATATAACCAGTGTTTGTTTAGCAGTCCTGCTCTAGTCTTCATGTCCAGCCATCAGTCAATGCTGATCCTGTAAATATTATCCTCTTCTGGGGTCTTCGCGTCTGCTGGGTTTGGCTTTTTACCAGCTAACACGTTTGCATGCTATCTGACACATTATGTGGGTTTATAAATGCATTTGCAGTCATATAGTTGTGTTGAGTATATTTCAGGCCTTACCGGTGGACGCTTTCCCTCTGATGGTACAAATCTTTCTGTGAGATGTTTCCGAGTCACACTTTACTGAACACTGAAACTTCCTGGAAACGTTCGATCTGTCTGAATGACGAGCCGTTACTTTTCCATCACCAAAAAATGCAAATATACCGACCTTTAAACCCATTACAGACTCTGTCCTGATGTGCTGAGGGAGTTTTTTTTATAGATATCCATCTATGGATGTCAAATAGTCTTTCTGGATTAATGCTTTTCAACTGGTTTTGCTTCTAGAACCAGACTTTACTTTCTATGATAAACAATTTTAGTTCTGAGGTGTCAAGACTAAATGCATACTCAAAATCAAACATTGAAGTGTATGACATGGATTTTATTTTAGTGGGGTTTTTTTGTGTTTTTTTTACGCGCGCTCACACACGCAAATCTATATGTGGAAAAACTATTATTTTCAACCTTCATTCTGAGTCTCTGTCTGAAATGATCAGGTTTATAAGGTGCGGCTCTTTTAAGGCTTGTCAGTAAACGTTCTCTGTTATGATTGGCTAACGTCATTGCATAGGAAACGTACTAACACCCACTCGCTGTTGAACGAGTAAGTGTTTTGAAAACATTATCCTTTTAAAACTGTCGAGTATTATGAAATCATTCACTTGTGGTTTGTGATGCAGCTGCTGTAAGATCCAGTCAGCGCTTCATCTTTCAGCAACAGTTTCTTTGCGTACTCTCCATTACACTGCCTCGTTTACAAAACAAAACGCTCCGAACAAACATAGTCGTCCGAACCGACCCGGGACGCCATTAAAATAAATCCTCCACTTGTTTCCGATGCTGGGATGCTTCTTGAATTCTCTACAGAGACACAAACAAACTGTTTAGACTGGTTCTTTCACTCCTCCATTGGTCCTGTTGTCGACAGACTCAAGTGTCAGAAACTGAATGCACATCTGTAAACTGAATCGGTGTAGACAGCGTCGGGGATTATAATGGGTTTATTTGCTTTTGATGCGACGCTCTCAAATCTCCACCTAGGAAATATAAGATTCTCTGAAGCTCAATATCTCAAAACTGCTCAGAATGCAAAGTTTTTGCATTTTTGTACTACTTTGTGGATAGACCCTTTTTGTTTTCTAAAAATAGTCATATAATCTACACAACTTTTTAAAAAAAAATCACAATATAAATAAGTCGCCACAGAATACGAATTTGTGAATGACTAAATTTTGCAAAGATGTCAGATAGAACCTTATAAATCCAGGGTGACTAAGCATTTAGTGACTAAAGGCCAGTGGGCGGGGCCTACGGTGCGATGTATAACTATTGGTCTGGAGGCAGTCATATGCAAATGTTTTGCCCGTGTGATGTCACAGATCCCACAATATTAAAACGGGCCATTTTCAGAGCTTGTTCCTTTAAATGTTCTGCTTTTAATGATGATGTTTTAAGCTATTAAACTTGCAGGATTTTTTAATAGTACAAAGACATTTTATATGTCACAAGATATGATTTCTAATGTCACAATCTCTTCAAATCCTTCCCCGCCATTGACCGATTTTTCCTGCTTTCTGCATTTTCACTGTTATATGGAAAGGGGTGATATTACTCACGTACTCACGAAAGCGTACTGAATCTCCTGATCAGAATACGTGCGAAGAAGAAATGCGTGATCTCATATGTAAGCAGATGCAAGTGTAAAATAATGCGATCATTAACATTAAATGGCATATAAATCAAGTATGCCTAATGTTACTGAATGACATGTCGACCCAGGACGAGCTATAGGACTATGAAACTTTGGGGATGTTGATGAAGTCGATCTAATACATCTGTATCAGATTCAAAACGATGATCAAAACCGAGTAGACGTAGTCTTTGAAGAAAACAATTTTCTCAGCTTTTTGCTCAATGTTGCTTTTTTTTTTTTTTAATGAAACTTACCCACATTCAAGTGTTGATAAAAGACTGCTTTAAAACAAAAATCATTTTTTTTTCTAGCTAAATGCAGAAGCTCTGTTTTTTGTTTATGTATTGCATGTTCAGATATGCCATGAAACTTGTGCAAATTATACATTTCTGCCGCTGGCTGGCAACGTTTTTCAAACACTGGCGTGGAAAGAGTTAACAAGAAATGGCTAAACCCATTTATATGCAAAGTTATTAAACTGACCAGGACACTTGCTTTAAATGCAGGTTATGGGGGAACATGGTTTATGAATTATTGGCAGCATGAAACATTCTAATATCATATGCATATTTTCTTGTGTAGTTTTGTTAATCGGTTTTGATGATGATCACACAAACACGTCCATGTTGCGTCTTCATAATTTACCAAGCGACATGACTTTTCAGACGGATATCATAGTTTGAGTGCAAGCCTGCATGTGGGGAGTTGTGAAACCCTGTCACACACAGCAGAGGGAGTAGTAGAGCTACACTCGTCCTAACCGTTGTCCATCTGTGTGTGTTCTCCAGACGAGGTGGTGCCGGAGCAGAAAGAGGAGTCCAGCCAGCCTTCTGCCCCGTCTGCTGCCAACCCTTCCGGCCGGAGGAACCCCCCTGGGGGCAAATCCAGCCTGATCCTGGGCTGAACCGGCCTGAAACTGAACTATCTTCGCTCTTTCTGTCTGTTTTCTTTAAAAAAAAAAAAAAAAAAAAAAAAAATTCCTCTTCACTCTACTTGTGAGCCATGGAAATTTTTTGTCCTCCACCGTCTTTTCATTTTTTCTATTGCAAAAACAAAAAAAGAAAAGGATCGTTGACAGAAGCACTTTATGTAAGAGGTCCGTTTCAGCCGCTCCTGCAGGAATAATGGCATGAGAGATTCAGATCGACTTTTAATCTGCCCTGGTGTAAATCATTTAAGGAAAAAGGACAACAAAAGAAAAAAGATTTGTTGCGCAAAATTTCTAAGTACAAATAAAGATTGATATGAATATCACTGTGTTTGTGTTTGCTTGGAGTGTTATTGTCAAAACAAAAATGGCTACTTGTTTAGTAAAATGTCAGTATGAGGTGCCATTTATTTAGGGGCCTTTTAATATATTACAATCAGTTTAGCTGAGTTAAGACAGAAGAGTCATTTGAGAGTTAGCGCAGACTTGAGACTTAAGTCTGCGCTAACTCTCAAATGTTGACTCTTCTGTTTGGGGGTCACAGTTTAGGACCCAAGCCAAGGACCAGATGTTTGAAAGAAGACCCGGAGTCAGAATTATAATTAATTGAAAAGTTTTACTGAAGACAGTTTGCAGTTTCATCAGCAGAAGACACACACATGACATTGAAGGCCGCTTACGGATACACAGATCACAGCAGTTATACACTACACCAAGGTCTATGCTACGTCATTGCTTCAGGTTGAATGATTCTGATTGGCTAAGAAAAAGATAAACATAGTAATTTTCCACACATCTACAGATAGACATATCTCCACCGATTATGCAGCTGACACTCAGACCCTGAAGTTCGGCACGTCATGACCTTCCAGGTCTCAGATTTGGGTTGCTGGACGCCAGCATTTCCAGAACAACTCAGTCAATCTCCAATAATGCCAGTGGTTCCTTAACCTGCAACCAAGAAGACTTAAACACACACACACAGCTACTCCAGGTTTGGATTTGGCCCGGCTCTAACTATAAACACGAGAGTCCTCTCAAAACATCAAGATAATGCGTTCTTTCTCTCAACTTTAGTCTAACTGGAAAGTAAGGCTTTAACAATAAAATGGTCCCTTAAACTATTGGCTTCAATGACCCCTATATGTTTTAACATGTTGCAAGACTTTTCTCAAACAAAAAACAAGTCCATATTTAATTTCTGGAAGCCGGGCTAAATAAACAAGCACTGTCACTGCATTCAGAGATCAAATACTGACATTAAAGAGAACATGAAAATAACATTTCAGTAATCACACTGGTAACTTATAATCCTCCATCACTCCACAAGTAAAATCTCCAGCGAAGTCATTCAAGTCAAGTCAAGTGTATTTATATAGCGCTTTTCACAATATAAATTGCATCAAAGCAGCTTCACAATATCAATCAAATAACATAATGTTTGTTTCTTAGTGAAAAAACATCCACGTTTGGTAGGGCTGATCAATGGTATTAATGATTGGTTAATTAATTTGAATATCCCCAACTGAGCAAGCCAAAGGCAACAGTGGCAAGGAACCTAAAAACTCCATCAAGTGACCTACTGGTGTCCTAAAACTCCATCAAGTGACCTACTGGTGTCCTAAAACTCCATCAGGTGAATGGTGTCCTAAAACTCCATCAGGTGACCTACTGGTGTCCTAAAACTCCATCAGGTTACATACTGGTGTCCTAAAACTCCATCAAGTGACCTACTGGTGTTCTTAACTCCATCAGGTGACCTAATGGTGTCCTAAAACTCCATCAGGTGACCTACTGGTGTCCTAAAACTCCATCAGGTAACCTAATGGAGAGAAAAAAAAAACCTTGGGAGAACCCAGGCTCAGTTGGGGGCCAGTTCTCCTCTGGCGTTTATGAACTAGAGGCCGGATTTACAGTAACTGTAATTTGATACAGAATTTTGTTTTATTTGATCACTTCGGGTTGGGTACGCGAACCGGAATCACAACATTTTATCTGTAGAGTGGGAAAGGGATCCTCCATAGGGAGAGGCTAGTTGGCACTTCAGCACTGCGTTGTCATCGGGCCCAGGCAAAGCTCCTAGTCAGATCTGGATACGGCCTGGATCCGGTAGGCTGCGGGAAAACCTCGGGATAAACAAAGACACTAAAATTAGCGTAGATGCCATTCTTCTTATGATGATGTAACGAGTACATCAGGATTTAAGGGAAGTGTTCCCAGTTCCGGGTGACCTAATCTATGCAGCCTAACATTGAATTATAGAAGTCTATAATATATTATGTGTATACCAGGTCAAAGAGATGTGTCTTTAATCTAGCTTTGAACTGACAGAGTGTGTCTGCTTCCCGGACAATGGTAGGAAGACTGTTCCAAAGTTTTGGTGCTAAATAGGAAAAGGATCTACCGCCAGCAGTCGATTTGACTCATTTGACATTTAGAAGAAAAAATAATGATTAATATCTTGATTATAATCACTCATTATATATAAGCAGCAGTGGATTCCAACCCACCCCGTTCACTTCTGCACATTAAAACCTGCCACAATGCATGCTGGGACATATTTTAGTCACTCTTGCTGCGTTCGGAATCGCATACTCAATGAGGTACTTAATTTCAATAAGTACTTAACGAGCGCTAAAAGAGTAGGTACTTTATAGCCAAATCTCGTTGAGTATGAATGAGATCCGGACATCATCCGCCATGTTGACCTTATCATGTGACCTACGACGCGTTATCACACTTAAAAGATATGAACGACCCATTTAATTCATCTATCTGTAAATATCTTGATATTGATGAAACTTGTTCATTTTGTGGTATTGTTGAAGAAACAGCTGCCCATTTATTTTGTGAATACATTTAGGGTTGATTTAAGTTGTTATATTTTAAACCCTAATGTGACCCACAGTTTTATCCTTATAACGATATATTTTTTATTAAGAAACCCCAAAATCGTCATCTCTGGAATATGTTGTTAATTTCTTTATTTTATACCAAAAAAGTTTTTTCTTGATGAATTTACCTCTCGTTTCATCCCTCAGACTTATAACAAAAAACTTTTTTTTATGTGTGTTATAAACAACTATTTAAAGATTGCCTTGTTATTGTTCTTTTTTCCTGTGTATAAATATGTTATGATGTACACAAACCAATGATATTTATGTTTTCTGTTTTGTCATTATGATTGTTCATTGTTAGATACAACTATGGTATCTTTCCATGATCTTGTATGTAATAAGTTTATATGATATGAGCGACAGGTGCACTAACTCTTCATAACATCAGTAACTCGACAGCACAACCTAGAACAGTTTTCCTCTGCGTGTGTAATGTCTGCACACAGGAGACGGGCCGCTGCTCGAAGATCTCTCCTTTGGAGAAAACTGTTGATTTTAAACTCGAAAAATGTAAGTATCTCTCCTTAAAAATTAATATTACCTCAGAATGAATTGCATGGTTAGCCCACCCCAAAACTTAAAAAAAAAAAAAATTAAATGCTGACCAATACTTAATTATATTACTTTCTTTTATATACTAAAAATTATATAATTTAATAAAAACAATCTAGATGTAATTTGTTTTGTCATACGACAGTTATGCATGAATACACACTAGATAAATGCAGTGAAACATCTCAATTGTCAGTCAAGCAATGAGTTAATGCATACATTAATTAAATAATTATATTTTATATACTGACAACAATAAGAAACATGAATAAATGAGTAAAATAACAAATAAAAGTAACCAAATGCATATACAAGTAATAAACAAATGCATATAGAAGTCAACAAGGAAACAAAGCTTTATTCAAACTCCAAGCATGTATTTACAGGCGCTGAACACCACATATCCTACTGCCATCTCAACACACCGCGTTCCATTCTGCGGCTTTATCCTGATCCAGAGGTGAGCTGTGCCTTCGTGCCGGAGCGCTGCGCTTCACAATCTGAGGCGATAAGAGCAGATGGAGCGATGGAGGATCTCATAAGGGCAGATGGAGTGATGGAGGATCTCATAAGGGCAGGTGGATTGATGGAGGATCTCATAAGGGCAGATGGAGTGATGGAGGATCTCATAAGGGCAGATGGAGTGATGGAGGATCTCATAAGGGCAGGTGGAGTGATGGAGGATCTCATAAGGGCAGATGGAGTGATGGAGGATCTCATAAGGGCCGGTGGAGTGATGGAGGATCTCGTAAGGGCAGGTAGAGTGATGGAGGATCTCATAAGGGCAGATGGAGTGATGGAGGGACTCATACTGGGAAAATGGAGTGATGGAGGATCTCCTAAGGGCCAGTGGAGTGATGGAGGATCTCGTAAGGGCAGATGGAGTGATGGAGGATCTCATAAGGGCAGGTGGAGTGATGGAGGATCTCATAAGGGCAGGTGAAGTGATGGAGGGACTCATACGGGCAGATGGAGTGATGGAGGATCTCATAAGGGCAGGTGGAGTGATGGAGGATCTCATAAGGGCCGGTGGAGTGATGGAGGATCTCATAAGGGCAGATGGAGTGATGGAGGATCTCATAAGGGCCGGTGGAGTGATGGAGGATCTCATAAGGGCAGATGGAGTGATGGAGGATCTCATAAGGGCAGATGGAGTGATGGAGGATCTCATAAGGGCCGGTGGAGTGATGGAGGAGCTCATAAGGGCAGATGGAGTGATGGAGGATCTCATTAGGGCAGATGGAGTAATGGAGGATCTCATAAGGGCCGGTGGAGTGATTGAGGATCTTATCAGGGCAGATGGAGTGATGGAGGATCTCATAAGGGCTGGTGGAGTGATGGAGGATCTCATAAGGGCAGATGGAGTGATGGAGGATCTCATTAGGGCAGATGAAGTGATGGAGGATCTTATAAGGGCCGGTGGAGTGATGGAGGATCTCATAAGGGCAGGTGGAGTGATAGAGGATCTCCTAAGGGCCGGTGAAGTGATGGAGGATCTCATAAGGGCGGGTGGAGTGATGGAGGATCTCATTAGGGCAGATGGAGTGATGGAGGATCTCATAAGGGCTGGTGGAGTGATGGAGGATCTCATAAGGGCAGATGGAGTGATGGAGGATCTCATAAGGGCAGGTGGAGTGATGGAGGATCTCATAAGGGCAGGTGGAGTGATGGAGGATCTCATAAGGGCAGGTGGAGTGATGGAGGATCTCGTAAGGGCCGGTGGAGTTATGGAGGATCTCGTAAGGGCCAGTGGAGTGATGGAGGATCTCGTAAGGGCCGGTGGAGTGATGGAGGATCTCATAAGGGCCGGTGGAGTGATGGAGGATCTCCTAAGGGCCGGTGGAGTGATGGAGGATCTCGTAAGGGCAGATGGAGTGATGGAGGATTTCATATGGGCAGGTGGAGTGATGGAGGATCTCATAAGGGCAGGTGGAGTGATGGAGGATCTCATAAGGGCAGATGGAGTGATGGAGGGACTCATACGGGCAGATTGAGTGATGGAGGATATCCTAAGGGCCGGTGGAGTGATGCGAGGATCTCGTAAGGGCAGATGGAGCGATGGAGGATCTCATAAGGACAGGTGGAGTGATGGAGGATCTTATAAGGGCACGTGGAGTGATGGAGGGACTCATACGGGCAGATGCAGTGATGGAGGATCTCATAGGGGCAGGTGGAGTGATGGAGGATCTCAAAAGGGCCGATGGAGTGATGGAGGATCTCATAAGGGCAGATGGAGTGATGGAGGATCTCATAAGGGCAGATGGAGTGATGGAGGATCTCATAAGGCCAGATGGAGTGATGGAGGATCTCATAAGGGCAGATGGAGTGATGGAGGATCTCATAAGGGCCGGTGGAGTGATGGAGGAGCTCATAAGGGCAGATGGAGGGATGGATGATCTCATAAGAGCAGATGGAGTGATGGAGGATCTCATAAGGGCCGGTGGATTGATGGAGGAGCTCATAAGGGCAGATGGAGTGATGGAGGATCTCATTAGGGCAGATGGAGTGATGGAGGATCTCATAAGGGCCGGTGGAGTGATGGTGAATCTCATTAGGGCAGATGGAGTGATGGAGGATCTCATAAGGGCAGATGAAGTGATGGAGGATCTCATAAGGGCAGGTGGAGTGATGTGGTGGAGTGATGGAGGATCTCATAAGGGCAGATGGAGTGATGGAGGATCTCATAAGGGCAGGTGGAGTGATGTGGTGGAGTGATGGAGGATCTCATAAGGGCAGATGGAGTGATGGAAGATCTCCTAAGGGCCGGTGGAGTGATGGAGGATCTCATAAGGGCCGGTGGAGTGATGGAGGATCTCATAAGGGCAGATGGAGTGATGGAAGATCTCATTAGGGCAGATGGATTGATGGAGGATCTCATAAGGGCTGGTGGAGTGATGGAGGATCTCATAAGGGCAGATGGGGTGATGGAGGATCTCATAAGGGCAGATGGAGTGATGGAGGATCTCATAAGGGCGGGTGGAGTGATGGAGGATCTCATAAGGGCAGGTGGAGTGATGGAGGATCTCGTAAGGGCAGGTGGAGTGATGGAGTATCTCATAAGGGCAGATGGAGTGATGGAGGATCTCGTAAGGGCCGGTGGAGTGATGGAGGATCTTGTAAGGGCAGATGGAGTGATGGAGGATCTCATAAGGGCAGATGGAGTGATGGAGGATCTCGTAAGGGCGGATG
Source organism: Meda fulgida (assembly GCA_030578275.1). Classification (NCBI taxonomy): domain Eukaryota; kingdom Metazoa; phylum Chordata; class Actinopteri; order Cypriniformes; family Leuciscidae; genus Meda; species Meda fulgida. The sequence continues at coordinate 36,460,442 of CM060618.1, forward strand.
GAGTGATGGAGGATCTCATAAGGGCGGATGGAGTGATGGAGGATCTCATAAGGGCGGGTGGAGTGATGGAGGATCTCATAAGGGTGGGTGGAGTGATGGAGGATCTCATTAGGGCAGATGGAGTGATGGAGGATCTCGTAAGGGCAGATGGAGTGATGGAGGATCTCGTAAGGGCAGATGGAGTGATGGAGGATCTCGTAAGGGCAGGTGGAGTGATGGAGGATCTCATAAGGGCCGGTGGAGTGATGGTGAATCTCATTAGGGCAGATGGAGTGATGGAGGATCTCATAAGGGCAGATGAAGTGATGGAGGATCTCATAAGGGCAGGTGGAGTGATGTGGTGGAGTGATGGAGGATCTCATAAGGGCAGATGGAGTGATGGAGGATCTCATAAGGGCAGGTGGAGTGATGTGGTGGAGTGATGGAGGATCTCATAAGGGCAGATGGAGTGATGGAAGATCTCCTAAGGGCCGGTGGAGTGATGGAGGATCTCATAAGGGCCGGTGGAGTGATGGAGGATCTCATAAGGGCAGATGGAGTGATGGAAGATCTCATTAGGGCAGATGGATTGATGGAGGATCTCATAAGGGCTGGTGGAGTGATGGAGGATCTCATAAGGGCAGATGGGGTGATGGAGGATCTCATAAGGGCAGATGGAGTGATGGAGGATCTCATAAGGGCGGGTGGAGTGATGGAGGATCTCATAAGGGCAGGTGGAGTGATGGAGGATCTCGTAAGGGCAGGTGGAGTGATGGAGTATCTCATAAGGGCAGATGGAGTGATGGAGGATCTCGTAAGGGCCGGTGGAGTGATGGAGGATCTTGTAAGGGCAGATGGAGTGATGGAGGATCTCATAAGGGCAGATGGAGTGATGGAGGATCTCGTAAGGGCGGATGGAGTGATGGAGGATCTCATAAGGGCAGATGGAGTGATGGAGGATCTCATAAGGGCGGGTGGAGTGATGGAGGATCTCATAAGGGTGGGTGGAGTGATGGAGGATCTCATTAGGGCAGATGGAGTGATGGAGGATCTCGTAAGGGCAGATGGAGTGATGGAGGATCTCGTAAGGGCAGATGGAGTGATGGAGGATCTCGTAAGGGCAGGTGGAGTGATGGAGGATCTCATAAGGGCAGGTGGAGTGATGGAGGATCTCATAAGGGCAGATGGAGTGATGGAGGGACTCATCCAGGAGCTGGGCTTCTCTCCTCAGTGCTCACACCAGTCTGCAGACATTTCAGATCCTACAGAAATGCACAAACATTATACAAAAGCAGTCATTTTAACAGCACAATGTAATTTGATTTATGTATTAAAAGTAACAAAAATGACCTTACTTTATATTTGAGAAAACTCCCTAAAACCTTTTTTTCCCAACAAATGCTGCATTTTCTTTCCTCGCAGGTCCTGCTCCACCACAACAGCTCTGCAGCAAATGCTCACAAATCAAGAATCAGAAAAGTGTTGTAATTTCTCCGTTTGAAACTTCAATAATTAAAATAAACTACAACTTAAGATTTAATGGATTTTGTTATCCATTTCTGTAGTATACTCACTCAAAGCCTTTGATCACAGCATTCAGCATCATAAGCCTCTCTCCACCGGATACACACGCGTGTTCTTCTGTCCCTGGAACATACAGACAAGATTCACCTCTGTGATTGATCTGCTCAACACTAGCCTACATGCTCAATACTAGCCTACATGCTTAATACTAGCCTACATGCTCAACACTAGCCTACATGCTCAATACTAGCCTACATTGCTCAATTCTAGCCTACATGCTCAATACTAGCCTAACTAGCCTACATGCTCAATACTAGCCTACATGCTCAATACTAGCCTACATGCTCAATACTAGCCTACATGCTCAATACTAGCCTACATTGCTCAATACTAGCCTACATGCTCAATACTAGCCTACATTGCTCAATACTAGCCTACATTGCTCAATACTAGCCTACATGCTCAATACTAGCCTACATGCTCTATACTAGCCTACATTGCTCAATACTAGCCTACATGCTCAATACTAGCCTACATTGCTCAATACTAGCCTACATGCTCAATACGAGCCTACATGCTCTATACTAGCCTACATGCTGAGGCTGGAGCTGATGTGTTAACTCACTTTTTATCCAACTTAAATGTTTCTCAATTTATCAACAGTAATAAGGGACAAATAAAATATATAAGATGTTTAATTACTTTATAGATGTGTTTATTTACAGCACATTTGTCTTTTTCATGTGATGTGCTCATCTGTAACATTGATACGTATACAATATTTTCCTTTCAGATGTAAAGAAACATTTTAAATAAGCGTGTTTAAGATGTATATGGTTATGTTAATCCACTTAAGAGACGTAACGTTACGTGTGCTTACTGCTATAGCCTACATAATAAAAATGTTTTTACAGCAAAATCACAACTATACTAAACTGTCTAACTCCTTTACACCTTCAACAGTTAAAACGTTTACACAAGAACTACAACTGACTTCCAGCAACACTGAGTGTGAAAACTGTTTACAAACCAGTGTAACATTATTTCTTTGAACAAAAGGTCTTTAGTAAAGAGATTTAGTTACTAATAAAGTTTGTTGTCACCATGATGGAGATCGGTATTTGCTTTAGTTGGTGTCTTATCCCTGGACCTCTTATCATTGATTTATCTGATCACTGTAGCTATGAGTTTATTAAACATGAGTATTGTAGCAAGAAGAAGTCAAGAGGAAATTGACCAGATGATTTTGGCTTATGTGATGATGTCATTCATCCCGGACTTGTCTGATTTTCAGAAATTACTGGATATATTGTTTGAATTTATGAGTATTTCATACACATATTTCTATGAATCTACACCATGAAATTAATAGTTCTGCAATCAAGTCTTCTGAAGAATATTGCAATCATATAAAACATTTTGAACTCCTGCTTGACTCAGACACACACAGACATCAACAATGGTGACAATCAAAAGTTCATGTCCCAATGCATGCTGGGTTCCAGGATAGTATAAAACTCCCAGCATGCACTGCTGCATGAATACAAAATAATAATAAAAATGTTGCCACCATTGTTGAGATTCATGTGTGCATGTTTGATATCTCTGTGTTTCTATAAGATAGTATAACTCTGTTTTTTTTTGGCTTATACATAATGTGTAGGAGATAGTTTGTTCATTAAAAAATATTATGTCTAAGTTTACATAAAACACGAAAACCAAACGTGTTATTGTGTGTTCCAGTCAATAAATGAACGTAATTATTCCAGACAAATCAGTTCAGCTGCTCTAATGCACTGTAGTAACATGCTGTAAACAAGGAGAGCTGTATAATAACGGTAGAGGGCTGTAAATTAACAGTACTTTGCTGGCAACCACAGCTGTGACTACTGTTATTTTACAACACGATTTTTTACAGTGTGTGAAAAAGTCAAAAGAATCAATCCTCACCTTGATGTGTTGAACTGTTTTCTCAAACTCTCCTTTAATGTTTTCATTGTTTCAGATTCTCTTGTAAGGACCTCAGTGCTGTATTGAGCTCCTCCTAGAATTTAAAGTCAAAATATACAAGATACCACAGAGTGATTTTTTTATGTAATATATAAGCTTAAAGGAATAGTTCACCCAAAAATGAAAATTCTGTCATTGTTTACTCCAACCCCATAAAGGTGATTGCTTATGTGTGATCAGAGAGAATTCGGATGATATTCTCCTGCACTTCACTTAATGAGAGTTACCTCTCTTTGGCAGAGGAGACAGCAACATTTTTATGCCATTTTGACCGGTTGATTTTTGCTTGTGTGTGTTTGGACAAGAATTATAACTTCCTCCATGGTTTTACTTTACAGGCATACGAGTATTTCTACAGGCATTTCTCTTCTCTTTTATGGTCTCAACAATCTCTATGCCAAGATTACCATTTTCCAAACTGTGCAACAAACAGCTGATGCTTTTGTAAGAAATAATGTTTGTAATAATGTTAAAGAAGGTCTCTGTCCTCTTCTCTCTGTCCTCATGAGAGCTGAGATACTTCAGATCCTGCTACAGTTTCATTATAGAGCTTCAGTACAGTTTCATGCTTCTAGATTTCATATATTCACTGCAGAATATTTCATGCATTTGTTTCTGTTGCAGAACACTCACCAACAAATAACGTGCAATAAAACATAAAGTGTCCTGAGTCTTTCAATATTATCAGTATACGTCAGGGATGGGAAGCTTCGGTCCTGGAGCGCCACTGAAGCTTTCTATTTAATCTGTTAATCAAGTTAATCAAAAGACTTTGATTGGCTGGTTCAGGTGTGTTTGATTTAGGGTTGGAGCTGAACTTTATGGAATGTCGTAATTAAATAATAAATAAATATACAAAGGAATGTAAAAACATGTATTTATACGTTTGTTTATTTTCACACTTAAGTAGGCCACAGTGTGTGAGAGAAAGCTTATGAACCATGTGATCAGAAACTTAACCCTCTTACAACACTCACCAGGAAGAGACTGACTTTTTATTTCTCCTTTCTGTCATACTGACTTTAATGTCTTGACAAAAGCAACGAAGAATCAGCCACCAATGTAGAATTAAGAGGAAAAACTTTCAAGAAGGATTGGAAACGCTTGTTTCTGAACAGACTATCTGAGCAGTCTCTGAGCAGATAATCTTTGTAACTCTTCCCAGCCAGCACAGTCATGTAGGCCCCACATGGGTTTGCCCAGATGAACTGAACACTGCTCAGTGTGCACACTACAGGCTGTTAAATGTAACACATATCAGTGTTGGAGTTAATGAGATAATTAAGTGATTGAATAATGATTGAGGATTATTGAAGACATCTAAAGCAGAATCACTGAAGGAGAAAATTATAAGCCACCGTTATGGCGATCATTGTTTGCTTTAGTTGGTCTCTTGACCCTTATATTATTAATTTTTAGATTTTGTTCGGTTGTTATGTCTGAGCTATAACTGCCAGATGAACAAAGAGAGAAGTGATCTGATGGTGTTGGATATATTATGACAATCATCATTTGAACTTTATGATTTTGATTTATGTTGTTGGTTACATCACAACTTTGATTCTGAATAAATTTCCAGAATTTTAGCTATAACAAAAAGATTTTCTTAAAAGTAATTTCTAAAAAAAAAAAAAAAAATGTATGTTACAGGCCCTTACAGACTTCAAGATTCAGTCTATGCATCTCAACAATGGTGATGAGCAGAATATTTAATTAGGAAAAGTAAATTACATAAATTCAGATCATAATTTATTCATATCGCAATGCATGATGGGAGCCATTAATGAGTTGTGATTGGTGGCAGCCACTGCAACATGCTTTATTATTGTCACCATTGTTGAGATTCACAGGCTGATTATTGATGTCTGTGTTTCTAAAAGAAATATTTCTTAAAATTGTTTTTAATCAGAACATTGTTTGTCTAATATTTTTTGAATATAATTAGTATAGTTATAATCCTAGATGCTGTAAAATAAAACAATTGTCGCCAACAAATTCAACTAAACTTTCCTAATAAATTTTACTTTCAGATCACAGCATGATTATACCAGCACACAACCAACAATATCAGATCACACATTTTTTTGTTAATTTGACTGTTATAAATAACAGCAGACAATCAAATTTAAAGTGAATGTATAAGGGTCAAGAGCCCAGCTAGAGCAAACACTGATCGTCATAACGGTGACTTACAATTTGTGATTTTCTCCTTCAGTGATTCTGCTTGTTAACCGCAGGTGTCTTCAATAATGCTCAAACATCACTAAATTAATCACTTAATTATCTCATTACCTTCAACACTCTTCAGTGTTTATTTAACACTGGAGTTTGTGCTTTGTAGTAAATGCCGCTTCATCTGAAAGCAGGTGAAGGTGATTTGCTACTAATCAAGGAACTGGCTTTACTGAAGTGAAGCGCATAACAATGTGATGCAATATATCGCACAGCCCTAATACCCCAGTTAAAACAGCCAATCAAATTCAAAAGCTTATAATGTAAGGGTCAAGAGCCCAACTAAAGCAAACAGTTATCTCCATAATGGTGACCTGAAATTCCGGGTTTTCTCCTTCAGTGATTCTGCTTTAGGTGTCTTCAATAATGCTCAATCATCACTCAATTAATCACTTAAATATCTCATTAACTTCAACACTCTTAAGTGTGGACTCATATTCCAGGAGTGTTAATTTAACACTGAGTTTTTGCTGTGTACAAAGAGCCGTAGTTAACTGACAAGCTGAGCCATTTCGCATTAATTATCGCTGGCGATATGTCCGCGATATTAATGCGATATGGCTCAGCTTGTCAGTGAACTACGGCTCTTTGTAGTAAATCGCGCTCCATCTGAAAGCAGGTGAAGGTGATTTACTACTAATCAAGGAAAATCATGGGTAAAATATGGAGAGATGAGAATTTTATCATCATGGACATGTAAGATTACTGACCTCATCAAGAATTTATTATTTGAAAAATAAGAGTGTTATATAAAAGATGATTTTTAACATGAGCTTATTGCAAATAACTTAAGTATTACAAACATAATTGGTACGGGGCCTTGCAACATGAGGTATCAAACAGAGTTCAAGAATCAGCGTATGAATCTCAACAATGGTGACAAATGAAAAGCTTCATACCGCAATGCATGCTGGGTGCCACCATAGTACAAATCTCATCCAAGACTCCCAGCATGCATTGCGGCATTAAGTATTTCGTTTATCACCATTGTTGAGATTCATACGCTGATTCTTCAGGTCTGTGTTTGACTAATTTTTCATGTAAATTAAACATTTCAGGACACACCTTTGTTATTTTGCATAGTGGGATAGCATGATATACTGCCATAAAATCATTATAATTAACAGCACATAAATAAAATAATTACAAACCATTCATAAACTCATAAAGTTGATCAGTTCAGCTTTTACTGAATATGACATCATCAAGAAACAATTGATCAACTAATCTCCCTTCATAGCAAATGTATTTCATTAAAATTAAAATACAAGTAAAGCAGCCAGAGACAAACTAAATGAAGAGTCAAGACCTCAAATAAAGGAGCCGTTAATCACAAATCTGGTGACTTCAAATAAAACATTCAGTGAATCATCAACATCTAAACCTCAGTTAATTCTCAATAAGAGCTTGTCTATGTAGATTCATGATGTCTAAACCATCCAAATGTTCAAACAAACTCTTTATTAAACGTCACTGGACTACATAAACACAAGTTACCAATACCTGTCAGTGTTCATCCAAACACTCAGTTGTAAAAACACAGGAAGTAACTCTGGCATATACACACCGACTACAGTCACATGTAATATCTGACACAAGTTGTGTAACTATAACACATTAGTGTGTAAAAGGTTTCAACACACTTCTGTGTAAGAGCAATAACATATTAGTTGTGTTAAAGTTAATACAAAATGTGTAGTCCTTATAAACACAGAGGTGTTTCAAGAATCAACACAGGTTGTGTGTTAAATTTGACACAACATGTGTTTTCCCTGAGCACACACACTACATGTGTTAAAATCTACACAACATGTGTTTTCCCTGAGCACACACACCATATGTGTTAAAATCTACACAACATGTGTTGTCCCTGAGCACACACACCACATGTGTTAAAATCTACACAACATGTGTCATTTTTAACACATCTCTTTTTACAGGTTGTGTTGTTTTCAACTCATCATTTTAGGAGTGCCGACACTCACCATCACTGTGAATGGTATGCAGTGTTTGCTGTGTTCTGAAACAAACAGGAAAGCGCAAACACAAGTTATTTATGAGATAAACATGTGAAATTTTTAATACTTCTCTTTTTAGAGTGTATTACGGATAACAGAAATGGATTTAATCAAAATTTTTTATGTGAAACAAATCTAATCTGTAATAAATTTACATGAACAAATGTACATGTTTCTTTTTTGATTGCACATGTGTAAATTGTCTACACAAAATGTTTTAATCCATCAAAACACAAGTAAATACATATTTGTGTAAAAATAACACATCTTTGTGTTGAATAGATGTGTTAAAAAAGGGACACATAAGTTGTGTAAAATTTGACACAATACGTGTTGTCCCTGAGCTGATTCAGTACATGTGTTAAAATTTAACACGTTATGTGCTGTTTTTAACACATCTGTTCTAAGAGTGTAGATTTAAATTCTTATACAGTTCAGACTCCGATTTCAGTGTGTTCTTCACACAAAGCTGCTGAATGACTTTAAAAAAAACATGGACTTGAGCCATAATCACAGTTATGATACTCATAAGGAAGTGTTGAAGGGAGAAGGATATTTTCATTCCACAATCATGAGAGCTGCATGTGTATTGAAGGACTACATAAAATCAGTGCAGTTCAGAAAAAGGCCATAAATCACCAGAACTGTTTTATGGAAACTGAATGTATAAACTACATTAATTTCTTTCATATTTTGCTTCATATTTTTTTCATGATCTTTTCATAATCCCAAAGCGAACCTGTGGCCAATCCTCGAAAGGCGAGTGGATGAGCAAAAACACACAAATTGTGTTAAACTTGAGCACTAATAAAACCAGAACGGATGGCCACCAGGATTTACCCTGAAGCTGATATCCATCATGCCAGAGTTAGCTGCAGAAGTTATGAAGAAGGGTCATATGACACTGTAAATATTGACTCTTTGCATATATTGAATGTGTGTGCCAATAAAAGCCTTTAAAATGTATGAAATGCTTATTGTTGTCTATCCGGTATGCATGTGTAGTAATATACACGATAACTACTATACATTTCAGTTGGATCACATATTCATGCACAAGAGCCATTGGGCCTTAGACAGTGATGATTGATGCTTGAGCTATTTGTATTTATGTTTTTTTTTTTTTTACCATTACTGGCACCTTTTTTCTTTATTCCTGTCACTGCTTTTATTGTGTGTATTGGTGGTTTGGCAACATCATGCCAATAAAGTACAGTAATATTGAAAATGACATACAGTCATTTAAAACCTAAACACAGGAAAATGTAAGAATGTATTCTTCCTGTAAATCGTATATTACACCAGCAGATGGCGACCAGCGACTGTCTTTTGAATATGGTGAGCGAGCTGATTCAGCAGGAGGAGCACATCCTTCCTCTGGCATCAAATCAAATATACACTCTAAAAAGAGATGTGTTAAAAATGACACATGTTGTGTCAGTTTTAACACATGTAGTGAGTGTGCTCAGGGACAACACATGTTGTGTCAAATTTAACACAATAAATGTGTAAGTCATTTTATCACACAAATTGTGTCATTTTAAAAAATAAAGCGAAAGGGGCAATAGTAAAAATATTAATAATTTAATCAAAAGTCGAGTACAGAATGCATGTGCACACAAAGTACAAGACAAAGTATCAAGCTCAATGAGTGACAAACTCACTGTACTGTATATTATTCACGCTTTAGCCCCTGATTGATAATGCTACGTTTGAGAAAAGTTCATGAAGACTTAACAGTTAACTGACTTAGCATTTTTAATTAGATTAAAATGTAACAATGGACATAGTATTGAATATTTATATATTTTTTTGGTATGGGTTGTTTGTTTGAGAATATAGCAAACACTGCATACCATTCACAGTGATGGTGAGTGTCAAGCGCTCATTAAATTATGTGTTGAAAACAACACAACCTGTAAAAAGAGATGTTAAAGATGATTAAAGATAGATTTTAACACATGTAGTGTGTGTGCTCAGGGACAACACATGTTGTGTAGATGTATTTGCCAGAGTTACTTCCTGTGTTTTACAACTGAGTGTTTGGATGAACACTGACAGGTATTGGTAACTTGTGTTTATGTAGTCCAGTGACGTTTAATAAAGAGTTTGTTTGAACATTTGGATGTTTTAGACATCATGAATCTACATAGACAAGCTCTTATTGAGAATTAACAGAGTTTGATGTTTTATTGAATGTTTTATTTGAAGTCACCAGAATCGTGATTAATGGCTCTTTTATTTGGACTCTTGACCCTTTATTCTTCTTTTAACATTGAATGGCTGATGGACCTGTATTTTAATTAATCTATTATAGTGAGAGACAATATGATGAGATGTTTTTTGATGATGTTGTAAGTATAACACACTGAATAACTCTTTAGTGAAGTAGGTGGTGTGAATCTATTATAAATCCATGTTTATTAATTATAATTGTCTTGTGTAACTATATCATAGTTTCAATAACTGCAGACTAACTTCTGATTGATTAATTAAGAAATATTAGGACTACAAAGGACAATTGTCAAACACAGATATGAAGAATCAGCGTATGAATCTCAACAATGGTGACAAACGAAAAGCTTCATGCCGCAATGCATGCTGGGAGTCATGGTTGAGCTTTGTGCTATGGTGGCACCCAGCATGCATTGCGACATGAAGCTTTTTGTTTTTCACCATTGTTGAGATTCATACGCTGATTTTTGATGACTGTATTTAATTGATTTCAGCTTTAACTTACAACTTATGAAATATATATTTTTGAAAAATTTAACATAAGGAAGCATAACTTGTAAGATTCTGTAAATTACAATAACACTGTGATATAATAGCACTTTGCTGACTCTTACAAATATTCTTCTTTTATGTTTTAAACTCCTGCTATGCTTAATAAATTGACTTTAGAACAATATTATCATCTGCCTTTTCAAATATGTAAAATAAAAACACAGATACAGTAAAAAGAAAACTAATGTCAAAGTGTAAAGGGTCTGGTGATTTCAAATGAAACATTCAATGAATCGTCAACACAAAACCTGCTAATTCTCAATAAGAGCTTCTGTAGAGTCTGACAGAAATAAATTGTTTGTTATAATAAATTGGTTATTAATAACAAGTGAAAGCAGCATTTGAAAAAGACATTGTAAAAGAGGCATGATGTGATTGGCTGCCAAAAAACACCAGTTTATCTTCATAAAGTAAAGATTTTCTTTATTTATTGTAAAGTATTGTTTTATTTATTTTAGAGATTTTTATGGCATACCATATAAAATATACCTATAATTATTTTCATAAACACAAACTTCCCTGTGCTATTCTATCTAGGGCTGCACGATTAATCGCACGATATTGTTATGCGCATCTCGTCAGTAAAGCCGGTTCCTTGATTAGTAGTAAATCACCTTCACCTGCTTTCAGATGGAGCGGCATTTACTACAAAGAGCTGTAGTTCACTGACAAGCTGAGCCATATCGCATTAATATCGAGGACATATCGCCAGCGATATGGCTCAGCTTGTCAGTTAACTACGGTTTTTTGTACACAGCAAAAACTCCAATGTTTTATAGGGCTGCACCTTGATAAGTAGTAAATCACCTTCACCTGCTTTCAGATGGACGATATGATGCAGATATGAGTGTTAAATTAACACTCAAGAGTGTTAAAGTTAATGAGATAATAAAGTGATTAATTTAGTGATCATTGAGCATTACTGAAGACACCTGATGATAAAAAGCAGAATCACTGAAGGAGAAAATCTCAAATCACCGTTATGTGGATCAGTGTTTGCTCTAGTTGACCTCTTGGTCCGTATCCATCATTTATGTCTGTATGCTGTTGTTTACTTCTTACAGTCAAATGAAAATACACAAATGTGATTTGATAGTGTTTGTTATGTTTTGGCAAAATCAGACTTTGATTTGGATTAAATAAAATTGCAACAGATTAATAATTTCGTAGCACATGATAGTTGTATTATTCTAATTATCTACAACATTGTATATAAATCGTTCTTATAAAATCACTTTTAAATGGTTTTATCGAGAACCTCAGAAATCAATAATCAGCCTATGGATGTCAACCGTGGTGACAATAATAATAATCCTTTTTGCCACCAATCACAACTCATTCTTGGCTTCCATCATGCATTGGATTATGAATAAATTATGATCTGAATTGTCTGTGTAATTTACATTTCCTGCTTGAATGTTCTGCTCATCACCATTGTTGAGATTCATAGACTCAATCATTATATCTGCGTGTGCCTATGAAAATAATTATACTTTAACAACTCAAAAAAAGTTTCTATATTGTAATTTTATACATGTTTACTATGTTACTGTGTTGCTGTGTTTTTTTTTCTTCTCCATTAGGTCACCTGGTGGAGTTTTAGGACACCAGTAGGTCACTTGATGGAATTTTTTGGTTCCTTGCCACTGTTACCTTTGGCTTGTTCGGTTGGGGATATTCAAAATAATTAACCAAGCATTAATACCATTGATCAGCCCTACCAAACGTGGATGTTTTTTCACTAAGAAACAAACATTGTTATGTTATTTGATTGATATTGTGAAGCTGCTTTGATGCAATTTATATTGTGAAAAGCGCTATATAAATACACTTGACTTGACTTGACTTCATTTGGCAGGTATACTTTTTGCACAGTAGCTACTCAAAAAACTAAAGTAAATTTAATAAAGATCAAGATCTCAACTACAGCAAATACTCATCTTCAAAATAGTGATCTTAAAGTCCGGATTTCTCTTCCGTGATTCTTAATTTAACTTAATTTAACACTGGAGTTTTTGCTGTGTACAAAGAGCCGTAGTTAACTGACAAGCTGAGCCGTATCACATTAAATATCGCTGGCGATACGTCCTCGATATTAATGCGATATGGCTCAGCTTGTCAGTGAACTACGGCTCTTTGTAGTAAATGCCGCTCCATCTGAAAGCAGGTGAAGGTGATTTACTACTAATCAAGGAACCGGCTTTACTGACGAGATGCGCATCACAATATCGTGCGATTAATCGTGCAGCCCTTAAATTAACACACCTGCGAGTGTATATGAGTCCACACTCAAGAGTGTTAAAGTTAATGAGATAATTAAGTGTTTAGAGTGATGATTGAGCATTATTGAAGACACCTAAAGCAGAATCACTGAAGGAGAAAATGCCGGAATTTCAGGTCACCATTATGGAGATGAGAGTTTGCTTTAGTTTGGCTCTTGCCCCTTATTTTATTACTTACTAGCCATTATTTGACAATTTGTTTGAAATTATATCTGCCAAACGATTTGCGATGAAAAAAGATTTAATGTTGTGGGTTAGCTTGTGACATTCCTCATTTGAACCAAAAAATTGTAATTAATGCCGTTAATTGCAGCACAACTGATATTCTACGTAAGAATGCAAATTTTAAAATAATTTAAAGGATTTCTTAGAAAATGTGAAAAATTAGACAAATAACAGTTCACTGAGGCACAAACAGATATAAGGATTCAGTCAATGCATCTCAACAATGGTGACAAGCAGAATATTAAATTAGGAAAAGTAAATTACATAGACAACACAGATCATAATTTATTCAGAGCGCAATGCATCATGGGAGCCTTATGAGTTTGATTGGTGATTGGTGGCAACAAGGACTATTATTGTCACCACGGTTGAGATTCACAGGTTGATTATTGAATTCTGTGATTCTACATCGATAGATTTGATCATATATTTTACTGAACAATATTTATTAAATGTCTTGGATCATATGATAAACTCAGTAGTCACGTGTTGTAGAACTACTAAACAGTTGCTTTCCAGGTAGGCCAGAAAAACTCACTGAATTTCATTTTACAAATCACTGAATGATTATATCAATACTATCAGATCATATTTGTGTTTGTTCATTTGACTACAATACATCAATAACAGCAGACAAACATAATTTAAACATAAATGGTAAGGATCAAAAGTCCAACTAATGCAAACAATGATCGCCATAACGGTGACTTACAATTTGTGATTTTCTCCTTCAGTGATTCTGCTTGTTATCATCAGGTGTCTTCAATAATGCTCAATCATCACTAAATTAATCACTTAATTATCTCATTAACTTTAGCACTCTTGAGTGTTCATTTAACACTCATATCTGCATCAGATCTTCCATCTGAAAGCAGGTGAAGGCGATTTACTACTAATCAAGGAACCGGCTTTACTGACGAGATACGCATAACAATATCGTGCGATTAATCGTGCAGCCCTAATTCTATCCAGTTACATTTTAACACACATTGTGTGTTAAAAATCTACACGTGTCAAAATATCATCAACACATGATGTGTGTTGTTTTTTAACACATCTCTTTTTAGAGTGTATAGGGGAAAAGGGAAACGATTCAGACAGAGTAATTATGCTTTCCAAATAAGAATGAAGTCTGGTTCTCTTTCAAACGATCGTTCGGTATCTCACTACGGTAAAATCCTCAGGTGTGATAGACTATGGAAGCACAAATTACACCACGTCTGTCCAAAGAACGGACCAATCACAGCTCATAGGAGCCCACCCCGTCTATATATGTAGAAAGCATAAAGTTGCGCATAATGTCATGTCGGCCAGGATTTTGGAAAGAAGGCTTTGGGTGGTGGATTGGGACCTATGGAGGTTTGTAAGCGTGCAGCAGCTAAGTTTGGCATTGCTTGGAAATCCAGGAGTTAAAGGGGATTTCTATGACATAAAAAGGCGAAATTACTGATTCTCGCGTTACCGGCGTGTGTAGCAGAGATGAAACTTCATCATGGTATTAACACCTCTCTCATTGTGTGCCTGTAAAAAGCTCTTGATGTGAGTGAGATGGAGGAGTTTGGGCTCTCTAACCCTCCACCCGTCGAACAGATAGTGGCTCAGCACCTGCATCCAACAGGCGGACCACTCTCTCATATTCCAGTCCCTCCATCTCTAGCAAAATGGAACATTTCACCGCTTGCATATGTCAGCAATTATACATAAATTATCAGCGTTGGTGATGCGGGTATTAATGTGATTTAATTGTTGATGCCCTATCAAACCGAGTTATTGAAGGGAGCAGGGCACTCAGCACTAACCAGACTGACTTTATTTCTGTCAGATGTCAACAGAAGTTTTTATCGAGAATTAAAAGGGGTTTAACTCCGTTTCATTTGAAGTCACCATAACAGTGATTAGTGTTTCCATTAGTTGGGCTAATGTTGGTTGGTTAAGTTGGTTAGTTGTAAGTAAAGCTAGTAATGCTGTTTGTGTAGTCAATTAATCCTTTTGTGCTGAGATTCTCACAAATTTAATGTCTTCTTTTCTCTTCTGTGGATTTCAACTGAGGCTGTGTCTAAAGTCAGTTGTAATTCTTGTGTTTCTGCTCGTTTCTTTTCTTTCCCTCAGTGATTATGCTTGGCAACAGGCTTATAAAGGCTGAGATGACTTCATATTTAGGTTTTGTGGCTCAGATAAGGTCCAGTTGTGGTTTATTTCTTTACTCTTGGCTGACATGTGGCATTGCTATGGCCTGCTTGTGGCCCAGATCTGGCAAACAGGAGTGGCCCACCCAAGGGCCAACATTCTAAAAGCTAAAAAAGTTCTGTACTACAAAGGAAGTGCTGCTATAATCCATAAAAAAAAACTTAATTCAGATATTGGGTTTTATATAAACCCTGCAAGTCAGATCAATTAATAATGAAATAATTATTATGTTAAAACACAACCAATTCCATCAGATCATCTTATTTTATTTATTGATATAGCAATTGTGACTCATGCACAGCAACTAAACACCATGCAAAGTTAATGTTGTGAGGGTCAAGAGCCCAAATAAAGCACACACTCATCTCCATAACGGTGACATAAACATTCTGGTTTTCTCCTTCAGTGATTCTGCTTGTTATCATCAGGTGACTTCAATAATGCTCAATCATCACTCAATTATACACTTAATTATCTCATTAACTTTAACACTGTTTCAGTGTTCATTTAACACTGCTCAGAGTTTAACTGGGTCGCTTAAAATGACTTAATTCCATGATGTTGGACAGAAGGAGACTCATTCACGTGAAACTGATGTTAAATGGTGGCGTTCTCTGTGGGGAGATCAAATGTTGTCATGCTTATCATTCGGCAGGTGTCGATACTCTTAGAAATAAGTTTAAAGATGACATATTGGAATACTAACCAGAGTTACACATTTTAAGACACAGGTTAAAAATCTACACGTGTCAAAAAACACTCAACACACTCATGTGTGTTGCTTTTTAACACATAGCCTATCTTTTTGTAGTGAAAGACTTACAACAAAAGCACAATCAATCACAACACTTTTAAGCTCCAAACTTTGGATTAGTGTTTTAGATTTACACCTCTCCAGTTCAGTTTTGGCAAAGTCATTTTTGATTGCCTGCTTTATTATTCGCCAGACTTTGTCCTTTACATCCACTCCATTTAACACAGTTTAATAATTAACATTAACCATGTGCAGACTTTTATATGATAACAGTAAGAAAATATGCATAACTGGCAGTGTTACCTACCACTTTTCTTCTAGTTTCCAGACAGATCGAAGATCATTCTCATGGGGCGTTAATGACCATAGGTCTTCAATTGTAAAACTTAATTCATTTAAATGGTTGGCATATGTGATCTTCCAGAAATATTAAAGACAGGAGTTATTGGAGTGCAGTGGCCTCCTCGTCGGTGCCATAATTATCCAGAAACCACCTATTCCATCTTTAGAGAAGGCAAGAAAACTGATGATTACTATATTTTACAAAGTTTCACAGACATGTTTATATGTTTATACAAGATTATATATGTAGTGAAATATTCACTTTGCATTAAGAAATGTGTTTATAGTCAAATTTAGTCACCAAAAAACTTAACAAAAAGCAGTATTGAAAGAGTTTTTCTTTGTTCTTCATTGATTCTTTTCTGCTTTTGTCAAGACAAATTCAGTGACAGAAAGGAGAAATAATAAGATGTTGTAAAAGGGTTGACTTTCTGATCATGTGGGTTTGATAAAACTGGTCAAAAAACAGAACAACATCAGGAATTCTTTAGGTTCAATTTTAACTAAATGAATTCAAATTTAATTTGCATTGAAACTCAATGCTATAAAATCACAAGAATCACGATCTGTTATCTGTTCAGAAATAAACTTTAAAAAATCCTTTTTGAAAGTGTTTCTATTTGTTCTTCATCGATTGTTATTGTTGTTGTTTTTCTGCTTTTGTGGAGACAAATTCAGTATAACAGAAAGGAGAAATAACAAGTCTCCTTTCTTGTAAGGGGAGGGGGTTCTCCTTCAGTGATTCTGCTTGTTAACATCAGGTGTCTTCAATAATGCTCAATCATCACTCAATTATTCACTTAATTCTCTCATTATCTTTAACACTGATTCAGTGTTTATATGAGTCCACATTGGGCCAACTAAAAATTTTAGGTGCAACAGATCACTAGAAATTTTTATGTTGGAGAGGCATATTTTTTTTAAAACATAGTCAGTGACAGAGTGCAACCATATTCGTCTAAAAAAAAAACAGTATTTTCAGCTTCAGAATCCTGCATATTTTTTATTCTGGTGTCTGGTTTCCAGCACCAAGTCCAACAAAACAATAAAACATCAACATCTAAACCTCTGTTAATTCTCAATAAGACCTGTGACATCTGACAGAAATCAAGTAAATCTTTTTGTGGAGCTGTTTAATCCTCCTCTGCTGAGATCTTCACAGAGTTAATGTCTTCTTTTATCTTCATTTGATCTAAGGCTATGTTTACATGGGAACGATCTGAAGAGAAAACGCGAAAGTGGCGTTGCGTTATCACTTTTTATTCTGCGTTTAGACGAGCGTTGGGGGGGGGTTGAATCCGCGTGCATATGGTGACGCAAAAGTGTGTGAAATTCGATGTAGTATGCACTCCAGGCGGCTAGGTGGCGATGTGAAGCACTGACACACAACAACACCAATATCTGAGAATATTTTGTACAACTGCTGAAAACACTCTTGTATGTTTATCAGAGCTGCGAGGGCAACTTGAAGGTCCGACGTATAGAAATAATCCGACATGTTGGTTGTTATGTTCCTGTACTGGCGCATGCCTGTGACGTAAACGCATACGCGACGAGTATGGAAGCAGAATAGTCTCAATTATAATTCACGCAAAAAACATCATTCACACATGCGTAGACAATTTCACATGCATGAAACCTAACTCACGTACACACAAAAAAAATCACGTGCGTGAAAAAAAATTATTATCACAAAAAGCAATTCACATGCGCAAAATAAAATTATATATTCATACAATACGTTTCACGAATACATAAAAACACTATTCGTAGATATACAACTGTGCACCTAAACCTTTGAATGTTTAAAATGTACGAGTATCGCCTTGGATCCGTGTGTGTGTGTGTGTGTGTGTGTGTGTGTGTGTGTGTGTGTGTGTGTGTGTGGGTGTGTGTGTGTGTGTGTGTGTGTGTGTGTGTGTGTGTGTGTGTGTGTGTGTGTGTGTGTGTGTGTGTGTGTGTGTGTGTGTGTGTGTGTGTGTTTGAGACTTTCCTGGCACTGGCATCACTCTCCTCCTACACAGAGCAGTCGTACTCTTTAGCCAATCAGATTTAAGCTTATCAATCGACCAATCAGTATCACGTGAGGGCGGGCCTTCCTGCATGTTACGTCATCAGCTTTCGACAGTTTGATCGGTTCATTTCTGTGTGTTTACTGAAGTTAAATAACTTCGAGATTAGTTGAAGCAATAGTTTATGAACTATTTATTGATGTAAGCAAGTGCTGTGGTAATCAGATGTCCCATATCGTGTCAGAAATGAAGAGGAATGATACTTGTTTTGTTATGTTTTAGCTGCAGGTACAGACAGGTCTCACAGCTACAACAATCACGCTAATGATTGCTAAACAATAATCTGGTGTCAATATCTATCGAGATTGTTCTTTAAATAGTGAATATACCTATTTGAAAGAGCACCCATTGTTTATTTGTGCAATTTGTGTATGTTGTTAAATTATTAAACACCTGTTGTTTCCCTGCATTTATCAGGATTACTCACCTTTGGCATGACATCTGGATAGCAGTCACAAACATCTTAATTCATGTTGTTTCTTATAGCCTACTTTATTTTTTTGTATTAATGTCTTAATTGGTAACACTTTACAATAATGTTTCATTAGTTAACATGAACTAAATGTACACAGCGTTTATTATTTTTTGTTAATTTGAGTTTACTATTACTTCATTAAAATCTTGTTAACATTAGTCAATGCACTGTGAACTAATAATGAACAGCTGTATTTTTAACTAACGTTCACAAAGATTAAAAAACACAGCAACAAATATATTGCTCATGGTTAGTTACATTGACTAATGTTAACTTATGAACCTTATTGCAAAAGTGGTACCAATATATTCAACATTCATTTCCTTATGTTTTGTGCTGTATTGTCATCTCAAGGTTTTTAGTGTCACAGGACAATGTTGTGAACCATTAATTTTACTTTGCCTAGTAAAACAGGCAAATCTGATTTTATGCTGATCAGAAAAATGTATACTTATCATAGAGAGGCAATTAAGATCATGTAACTAAGATTACTCAGTAAACTATATCCAAATACCACCACTTAATCTCCCAAATCCTCTGTCTGCACCTCCTGTACTATAGGTTTTTATTATTTTAAATATCAGACCAAAATCTGATATGTCCTAACAGAGAGGTCTACCGATGGACTAAACACAATTCATTTGTTAACTTTTCACTTGATGTATTGCACTTAACTTTCAAATTAATAAAACGTTTACATCACATGTAACTATGTCTTTGAATCTTTTTATTCTGACAAGAACATTCAATAATGCATGCATAGCAACCTCTTATTGAAACAACTGTCAAAATGGATGGCTTGCAACATAACTGTTTTGAAGGAATTACAGTAGGAATGGTAAGATCACAGTACTGATTGTCTGCAACTTTATACATCATCCGTCTCGGAAATCTGAAACAATAAAACTACATAATATGGCAGTTTAAAACAAAACAGATGTATTCTATGCACGTTATTAAATAGGCTACATAATCATCAGTTGAATGTGTGGTGGAAGACATGAAAATCCATTAATACTAAAAATAAATGTTTATGTTCACATGTGGACTGAACAGCAGTTCATAAACTATTGCTTCAACTAATCTCGAACTTATTTAACTTCAGTAAACACAGAAATGAACCGATCAGACACACCTCTGCTTATGAACTGTCGAAAGCTGATGACGTAACATGCAGGAAGGCCCGCCCTCGCGTGATACTGATTGGTCGATTGATAAGCTTAAATCTGATTGGCTAAAGAGTACGACTGCTCTGTGTAGGAGGAGAGTGCTGCCAGTGCCAGGAAAGTCTCAAACACACACACACACACACACACACACACACACACACACACACACACACACACACACACACACACACACACACACACACACACACAATGCGATACTCGTAAATTTTAAAGGTTTTTGTGCACAGTTGTATATCTACGAATTGTGTTTTGCATTTGTGAAATGTATTTTATGAATATATCATTTTATTTTGCGCATGTGAATTGCTTTTTGTGAATATAACAATTTTTCATGCACGTGAATTTTTTTTGTGTGTGTTTGTGAATTAGGTTTCATGCATGTGAAATTTTCTACGCATGTGTGAATGATGATTTTTGCGTGAATTATAATTAAGACTATTCTGCTTCTATAGACGAGAGCCACTGAGAGCAGATTTGTGTTTTTACCGATTAGACGGGAACGCGACGGTGGAGCGTTTTTAAGATTTCCAGTCTGGAGGGTGGTTTCACTTTTTTGCGTTTTTAAGCCCCAAAAATGCCGTCGCCGTGTAAACGAAAGGCACATCCGGTCAAATATTTTTACGTTTTCACCCGCGAGCGTTCTCGTGTAAACAGGACCTAAGACTTTGTCTGAAGTCAGTTAGTTCTTGTGTTTCTGCTCGTCTCTTCTCTTTTTTCTGTTCTTGTTGTTTCTCTAAATTGGCATTGCCAGAATTCCCTGCATGACACTTAACAATTTATGTTATTTCATTTAAATAATTATGTTTCTTCTTAGTTTTTACTTTGAATTATGTACATTTGGGGATTATCATATAGTTTAATGAATGTTTAAGGCATTATTTTGGAGTATGTGTGAGTGTCACCATGATGATGTTTAGTATTTGTGTGTATGTTTATTACACTGTGTACATTTTAGTATGTACTTTGACTTGTGTAAAATCAGTGGTGTTGAACTTTGAATTATCATGTGATTTTCCATTTACCAACATCTTTCTTATCATGGTGATTATCAGTATATTACAAAGGTAAAAGGCTGATGTTAATACTATAATCAAATGGAATGATAACACTTATCACTTAATGAAATATAAGAGTTATCCTGTAAAAACTAAAAGATTTCTAATGCATTTTTTTTTTTGCCCTAAAAGACAAAGTCCCGTAAAATATAAAAAGTTGCCACCAGATTTTTTACGGTAAAATTCTGGCAACCACAGCTTCACAGGTTTTCTTTTTTGTTTGTTTTTTGGTGACATGTTGGGTGATATAGTAGCACACGGTAGACCTTATCAGGTTTTTTTCTTTACTGTAATCTATAGTATGTTACTGTAAATATGACACTAATAATGTGGGCCAAGTATTCATGTGAATTTCTTTCATTTGAGACAATGTTCAAAAAGAATTGTAAATAAAGAGATTTCCACTGAACAAGAAACTAGACAGTCACTAGCCAGTCTGTTAAATAAAGCAACATGAAACGTATCATTAATGTTTCTACTCCTGGACTGAAGCACAGGCTCTCTTCAGCACAATGGTGACCCAAAAAAACTAAATTTTACAGTAAACTACAGGCAACAGTGTTTACCTGTTTTATAACTTACAGTTTATTACTGTCCCAATACATTTTGAGGGTGTGTCTTTTTATTTTACACTGTTAACCCTTTCAAACCATAGGAAAATCCACACTACAAAGAGTAAAAAGTAACATTGGCAGTGTTGCAGATAATTCAGTGAATATGTCAGTGATTGTTGACCATTAGTGATGAACACCTGCTGTTAACAAGCAGAATCACTGAAGGAAAGAGGAACACAAGAACAGAAAATAGAGAAACACAAGATCTACAACTGACTTCCAGCCATCACACATTATCACACTTATTATTATCCAGTATTACTTTATTTCTGTCATACATCTACAGAAGATGTTGTTGAGATGTTTAATTGAAAATGTTTGGTTTGAAGTCACCATTATAGAGATCAGTGTTCGCTTTAGTAGAGATGCTGACCCTTAAATTAATGTAAGCTCTGTGCACACACATGTGGTTAGTGAATGCAGTCTGATATATTGATTGATGAAAGTAATTATTATATAATCTGTTCATTCATTAATCTTAATCAGCTTAATTATGTATAAAAAAAATTTGCATTGACATTATTTTAAAATTACAGTTGTTGGTTCCAATGACAGTTTCTTTTGAGACAACATGCACAACCAAAGAAACATATCCACTCTATTCTGTAGAAACACAGAACTATAGAAAATCAGCACATCTCTTAACAATGGTGGCAAATATTTTTAATTCATACTGCAGTGCATGCTGGGAGTTTTCCACTATTCTGGAACCCAACAAGCATTGTGACATGAAACTTTTGTTCGTCACCATTGTTGAGATTCATATGATGACTGTACTATTTGATTTTAATGTTCTTCAGACAAATAAACTTTATCATAAGCACTGATGGATTTCATGTTGTATGAACATACATGATTAATAAACCCATAAATCCAAAACTCTTACACAGGAAGAGATCAGAGGATCAGACACGTCCAGCATGATTATGGCATGATCACAACAGCCAAAAACTCCTGATCAACTTCCTCTTGACTTTTTCTTGCCAAAACGAATGTATTTTATAAAAACTCCCAGTTACAGCAGCCAGATCAAAACTAAAAGTAAAAAGGCGGATCCTTTCCCAGCTTCAGTACCTCACTATTCAGAGCTGATATTCTCCCAACCCATTTGTTAAAAACACTAACTTCTCCATTTAGACTACATTCAACTGCATTTTTATTTTGGCTGTTTTGCTTTTCTCAGATGCTCTGAAATTACTATCACTTCCGACCTTATCCCAAAGTCCATCCTACTATCTCTGACTTGTTAGTGCTGCTCAGTATAGTGAAACTAACTCCTATTTTATCAAACAAGGTAAGACAAATTGAGACAACCTTGTTGACAAGGTAAGACAGATTGAGACAATATCAATCTGTTCATTATCAGAATTATCAGTTTCAATGAAATTTAATTCTGAATGCAATTTGTTGAAATGAAACCTAAAGAAACCCTGTTGTTCTTTGACCCGTTTAAACACACCCACAGATGATAAACTTCAATCTTTAGCAACATTTAACAGGAAGAGACTGACTTGTTATTTCTCCTTTCTGTTATACTGAATTTGTCTCGACAAAAGCAGAAAAACAACAACAACAATCGATGAAGAACAAATAGAAACACTTTCAAGAAGGATTTTTTTTTAAGTTTATTTCTGAACAGATAACAGATCGTGATTCTCGTGGTTATTAATTTTTAAGCCATCATTCAGAGATTGAATATAAATTTTGGATTGCTGGAGATCAAACAATTATTATGGATTCACTATCTGACGATGAAATTTCTTGTCCCGTGTGCCATGAATTCTTCAAGGATCCCGTTCTTTTGTCATGTAGTCACAGTGTCTGCAAA
This sequence comes from Meda fulgida, assembly GCA_030578275.1. NCBI lineage: Eukaryota > Metazoa > Chordata > Actinopteri > Cypriniformes > Leuciscidae > Meda > Meda fulgida. The sequence continues at coordinate 36,484,016 of CM060618.1, forward strand.
GAGTGTCTTCAACAGTTCTGGAGAACCAAGAAAACTCAGGAGTGTCCTGTCTGCAGGAGATTGTCCTTAAATGATCCTACAATTAACCTTGGGTTAAAGAACTTTTGTGAGTCGTTCCAGAAAGAGCAAAATGAGAGGCGTTCATCAGGGTCTGAGGAGATCTGCAGTTTACACGGTGACAAACTCAGACTCTTCTGTCTGGAGGACAAACAGCCGGTGTGTTTAGTGTGCAGAGATTCACAGAAACACGACAATCACAAATTCAGACCCATCGGTGAAGTGGTTTTACCATACAAGGTAAGATAAATTACATTACAAATCTAAAGACGATTAGTCATAAACAGAAATCATCACATTCATGCATTCAGTATTTCTCTCTGCCATTTTATTTAACTTTAAATTACATTTACTGGTCACTATTTTAACCTCTGTTCCCTGACTCACAGAGACGTTTTGTAAATGTAGTGGCACCCCACGTGTTTCTTAGGAGCTCCAAACACCTCTGATGCTTCAGACAATGCCAATGAAAATGCAAGTGGAATTTGCATGCCACTCCCTCAGACATATGGGTATCAAACAAGGGTACTCAATCCTGCTCAGATCTACCTTCCTGCAAAGTTTAGCTCCAACCCTGATCAAACGAAAATGAAGTAGCTAATTAAGATCTTCAGGAGCATGTGTTCATTACAGGCAGGTGTGTTGGGTCAAAGTTGAATCTGAACACTGCAAGTAGGAAATTCAGGAAAAGGATTGGGCACCTGGCAGGGGCGGTTTCTTCATTAGGGCGACGCACCACCAAAGTGTGAATGAAAGGGACTTTTTCCATTACATTCACAATCTCATTCAACCACAGAGTTACGCTAGCCGTCACTGTCTGGATATAGTCCAATCATCGTCATGTCATGTTCTGTGGAGTACCGCCTCTTTTTGGGCGATTTCACTCTGGCTGAGAATCGCCAAGAGTGTTCCCATAGACTTATATTCAAAGATGATTTTTTTTTTCGAACTGGAGGCACTGCAATGCATTCTCTATGGGTTCCGGGAGGGCTCGCACTAACGTGCTTACGTCATTATACGTATCCTTAACTTGTGCAGCGATTGGTGGGAACAAACATACACTATTAAAAATCTTTAAGATTAAGTGACAAATAATATTTTGAATTTGAACAACAAGAAAAAATGAAACACTCCCACTGAGCAAAATTATGTCCAAAAGACGTATTTTCAAAGTCTTTGTCACAAAAGTCGGACGTTGAAAAGACGTCCACTGAGGAGACAGAATGAAAGTTTTTATGTCTTTTTTTGACGTGTTCTGGACGTCCGATCTGGACGTTCATGGACCCTCTTCGTACAAGGTTAAAAACTAGTTCAAATGTGGCCATTGTGGACATATTTTCAACATCATTTATGGCCTCATTTAGACAATTTATACTGTTTCTGGACCAAATAAACACTCAGGAGGCATTAAATTATTTTTATGTAATTTCCTTACATTGTTTAGATGAGGTTTAAATATTGGTTTTATTTTAAGGCACCATTGTGGTGATCAGTGTTTGCTTTAGTTGGGGTCTTGGTCCCATTTCTTTTTACTTTAGCTTTTCTTTGGCTGTTGTAAATGTGTGTTTGTAATACACCACTGTTGTGTCAGAGAAAGTCAAGAATAAGCACAATTGGATGTCAAGAGCTCCATGTTGATGATGACAAAATGAGCATTTAATGTTAAGTTTAAATTTGATTTTTTTTCTGGCATTAATAACCACTGATCTTGTGGAAATGTATTATGTGGACCAGTACCATTAATATGCTCGCTTATCAACACTTACACTTGATTAAACAATGTTATTGGAAAGTGTATCATATAGTCACACACAGACATCAAGATTTTGTGTATGATTCACAACAATGGTGACAATAAAAAAAAAACCTTCATGCTGCAATGCATGATGGGTAGCTTTCAAAGTACAAAACGTTCTTAACCCAAGCTTTTCTTGTTTTGGTTGTCACCGTTGTTGAGAATCATATGCAAAATCTTGATGTCTGTGTGTGATTACATGACACATTTGCTCAAAACATTGAGCAAACATGCTTCTTAATACACTTTCAAGTAAGTGATGTAGGGAAGTAATACTTCAAGGAAGTAATGGTATTGGACCACAGAATACAGTTCTAGAAGATTAGTGGTTATTAATGCCAGATATGAAGACAGAAAATTAAACATGACAATAAATGCTCACTTTATGACTTTGTTGTTAGCTCCATAATGATGATGCCAAAACCATTAAGTTAGCATTTATTGTTATGATTAGTCTTCTGTTTTTATATCTGTCACCAATATTTCTTTTTCCTTGACTTTCTCTGACACATTATCAGTGTGATGCTAACACACAGTTACAACAGCCAAAGAAAAGCTATGATAAGAAGAATTGGGACCAAGATCCCAACTAAAGCAAACACTGATCACCACAATGGTGACTTAAAATGAAACCAACATCTAAACCTCATCAAAACAATGTAAGGAAATTACGTTGATATAAAAATGAGTTTTAATTTAATGCATCCTGAGTGTTTATTTGGTCCAGAAACAGTATAAATTGTCTAAATGAGGCCATAAATGATGTTGAAAATATGTCTACAATGGCCACATTTGAACTAGTTTTTAACCTTGTATGAAGAGGGTCCATGAACGTCCAGATCGGACGTCCAGAACACGTCAAAAAAAGCTGTTATAAAAACTTTCATTCTGTCTCCTCAGTGGACGTCTTTTCAACGTCCGACTTTTGTGACAAAGACGTTGAAAAGACGTCTTTTGGACATCATGTTGTTTAGTGGGCTACTTCAATATCTTTATCAAATGTGATAAAAAAAGATTGAATGTCTTCTTTTCTCTTCAGTGGATGTTTATCTAAGGCTGTGTCTGAAGAAAGTTGTAGTTTGTGTTGTTATTTCTTTTTCTTTCAGTGTTTGTTAACAGCAGCTGTTTGAATGTTTGAAAGAATGTTTCATGAAAACAAAGTAATCGCACATGAAAAGATAGTAATAAACAATGTCAGCCAATGTGATAGAGATATAACAAAGGTATATTAAAAGGTATATAAATCAGGTGGCCGTTACAGAAATACAGTATTCACAAAAAATGGCAAATGCTTTTTCACACTGTATGATCATATATTCTTTTCTCTTTTCTGGTATTTTATATATTTTTATTTTGTTCAATTCTAGGAGGAGCTCAATACATCATTGAAATTCTTAAAGGAGACACTTAAACAGAAAGACAAAATAAAAGGAGAGTTCAAGAAAAATGTTCAACACATCAAGGTAAGGAAACAGAACTGAGAGTCACGTTCATTACAACTGTAAGACAAACTTTCAGGGAAAAATAAAGGGCGTGGGATCTGCGCGTATATAAATGAGAAATTGTGCCACGCATATTCAGTGAAATATAAGATATGTGACCCAAATGTGGAAATTCTCGGCATGACTTTAAGACCCTTTTATCTGCATAGAGAATTTGGATGTATTTTGCTGTTCGTGGTATATGTTCCAGATATTAGGACACTTAAACAAACAGAAAGTTAAATTAAATTAAAGGAAACAAAAGAAGTTCATAAAAAATGTTTAGAGAAAGCCTTTAAAATTAATAATACTAAAAAGGTTTGGGACATTATGAAAACAATGACAGGATTGTCTCCTTCAAGAAAATCTATTGTAGCTGATGATGAATTTTGTTTCGGAAATGAATTAAACATCTTTTTTTATCAGATTTGAACAAATTGACAAACACAATAAGATCAAAGAAACAATAGATACTGTTCCATCATCATTGGATAGAATTTTTATTGAGGTTGAGGATGTTAGGAAAACGTTCCAGTCTATTGATACAAAAACGGCTGTTGGTCCTGACGGATGTAGTGCAGGTCTTCTAAAGAATTTTGCGCATGAATTAGCACCGGTGTGGCAACCAGTATTTCAAGCGTCCGTTGACACACACACTGTTCCTGTGATTTGGAAGACTGCATACATTAAAACCATTACCGAAAATGGTCCGTGTAACGCTTCACAATTCAATTCTCGGACCATACAATGCAAATGCAACAATGAATAATGGAAACCAGACATTCATTTTTCTTGTTTTTCCAGTTACATTATCAATGGATAGTTGCCTTTTCTCCCTTTTTTCAATTTTACTTGTGCTAAATTGTGACTTCAGAAACAAAAATTTGAATAAATGAAATCTAACTGATTTTCTAATTTTCGTCTTGTAATTTGCGCCGCGGGCGGTACCATTAGCACGGGGGTGCGGCCGTGGACTAACTTTACTATCATTTCATTGATTCAACCGCTTTATTTAAACTGCATTAATGAGATAATTAAGTGATTAATTTAGTGATCATTGAGCATTATTGAAGACACCTGATGATAACAAGCAGAATCACTGAAGGAGAAAATCACAAATTGGAAGCCACCTTTATGGCGATTAGTGTTTGCTTTAGTTGGGCTTTTGATCCTTACACGTTAAGTTCAAATCTTGTTGCACTCTGTTATTGATTTAATACAGTCAAATGAACAGATAAGTGTGATGTGATATAGTTATATTTTGACAATCATGCTGTGATTTGGAAAGTGAAAATGATTATGATGATTTGGTTTAATTTAATAGCAACAGTTCAGTTATTCCATAGCATATGATAATTGTTTTTTTCTTATAATCTAAAATATTTTTTTAAATATTTAATAAAAATTGATCTGATCAAATCACTTTCAAAATGCATTTATATTGGAAAAAAACAGTTTTGTATTACTTATAATTCAAAATATTTAACAAATATTGTTTTGGATAATTCATGTTCACATTTATTTTTGTAGAATCACAGAATCCAATAATCAACCTGTGAATCTCAACTGTGGTGACAATAATAATCCTTGTTACCACAAATCACAACTCATTAATGGCTCCCGTCATGCATTGCGGTATGAATAAATTATGATGTAAATTGTCTATGTAATTTACTTTTCCTAATTGAATATTCTGCTCATAACCATTGTTGAGATGCACTGACTGAATCTTGATATCTGTGTATGCATTAAAAAAGAAATTTTTTTTTTAATATATCCTTTATATTATACATTAAATTCTGGATGTTTATGCAAAATCTCAGTTATGCTATAATAACACATATCATAAACATGTAGATTAAAAGATGAATGACATAATATGACTAACATTATTAAATCATGTTTCTCTTTGTTCATCTGGCTGGGATAATTCACATACAACTACCATGCAAAATCTGAAGTAAATCAAATGAGGGTGAAGACCACAACTAAAGCAAACACTCATCTCCATAATGGTGACCTGAAATTCCAGGTTTTCTCCTTCAGTGATTCTGCTTTAGGTGTCTTCAATAATGCTCAATCATCACTCAATTAATCACTTAAATATCTCATTAACTTTAACACTCTTGAGTGTGGACTCATATACACTCCCAGGTGTGTTAATTTAACACTGAGTTTTTGCTGTGTACAAAGAGCCGTAGTTAACTGACAAGCTGAGCCATGTCGCATTAAATATCGTTGGCGATATGTCCTCGATTTTAACGCGATTTGGCTCAGCTTGTCAGTGAACTACGGCTCTTTGTAGTAAATGCCGCTCCATCTGAAAGCAGGTGAAGGTGATTTACTACTAATCAAGGAACCGGCTTTACTGATTAGATGCGCATAACAATATCGTGCGATTAATCGTGCAGCGCTAATAACAGGGCAACACCACCAGGTATTTTACCATGAACAATCCTGGTGCTCAGGTCAGTAGTAGATTCACCCGCGCCATAAAAGTATTTATGCAGGGAATTTAAACCCTCTAGATCATGTTTTGATAAAAAAGTTTCTTGAACACATAGTACATCACAGGCCTCCAAAAGTTTATCCACTACTAGGCGGCGGGATTTGTCTGCTTCACTGTGCCCAACACGCAGTCCTCGTGCGTTATACGACACAATATTGATATTCATCTCTGTCTATTAATCCCGGGCCGCAGCCTGACTGCTGCTCCCCTGTGGAGCTACTGGTATAAGGACAGACACAGAGCGCTGCTGCTGGGGGCCTGCCTCTCCTCCTGTTCTATGGGCCGCACTATCACTGTTAACTTTGGGTCTGCGAGCCTCAAAATAGCGACGTACATAGATCCCCGCCGGCCAAATTTGTGGCTCGTAGATTTCACCAACTTCATTTCATTCAGCAGTAACATGAAACGAACTGAATCTGTTGCGGGTAGACTCAATATTTCGACACATCACAGAATTGCCAAGTTTTTCAGTCAGATAATCACGCAGAGTGACCGCATCAAGATCCGGGGAAAATCTAGTTGCAAAAACACTCACCAGCTTAGTTTTAATTACTGGAATGTTACTCACATCTATGCCGGTACCAACTATTCCCATTTTGCCCTCTCGCTTTGAACGGGTCTGCATGCTGCCAGATTTCAGTTGCACGGCCAATTTAGGGGGCTTCTGAGGCTTACGCCTCCCTTCCTTCACGACAATATTCCATGCTGAAGACGGAGGTTGGGTACTCGTGGCCTCTCCCAGTGCCTGGCGGACAAAACCCGCCGACCCCTGCGTTTCTCTCTCCTGAGATCCTGACGCAGCACTAGCCCGGCCAAGGGATCCGCGGAGCTCCTCAATATCCGTCATCCGGCGATCTAGAGCCGCAGTAACCGCCCCAAGGTTTTCACTCACACTTGCCTGCGTTTCCAGAGCTCCCCTTAAAGTAGAAACTTACCGACTCAATCGCTCCATCCTGCAGAGTAACGCCGAGGCATCCATATTGCCAAACCCAACAGGTGGAAGTTCATCCAGGAAGTGTGAGACAAACCTGGGAATGTCTTCACCGCGCTCATTGAGCAATTTCAAACAGTCCTTGATATTATTAACGTCCTTCTGAGCACCTTTGTGCTTGACATTGCGTTGCTGGGCACAGTTCAAACAGAAGTTTCTTGGAATGCTCAATCCAGTCAGAAGTTGTTACAGGCTTAGAAATCAATTTCATCGTGTGATGGTGTCTTCATTTAAATAGAAATGTACTTTAAGAACTCACCTTCCACTATCACTTTCCCATGTAAACGTCAAGTTTTACACAAGAACATACAGCAACAACACGCACCGCTGCAGCCGCCATATATAAATACTGTGGCTGCCTTTCAAAATTTAATCCAATATGACACAAACAGACATCAACAATCAGCGTATGAATCTCAACAATGGTGACAATCAAAAGTACCTTGCTACAATGCATGCTGGGTACCAGAATAGTACAAAACTCAGCATGCTTTGCAACATGAATAAATTATGCAGCTGAATTGTCCTATTATTTTGTTTAATTCGAAATATTTGCTTTTATTTTTGCTGTTGTTTTTGTTGCAAGCTTTCCAGTGCTGTTCTGAATTGATGTTTACCTAAATATTTTTGATTGTCACCATTGTTGAGATTCATACGCTGATTTTTGATGTCTGTGAGTGTCATGGCAGATTAATTTTTTAAACTCGTATTGGTTAAAATGTTCTAACTGATAGTTGCAATATTGCTGGGTCTCATGTTGCAGTGACAGGAATTGTGATGTGAATATAATAATGGAACAATGCAATTGATAGATTCAGTAGTCATCAATGAATCAGTCTATTTCATGATGATTATATAACCATCAACAGGACACCATCTTCAATTGATCTCATGTCACTTTGGCTGTCTTTGCTGCTGCATTTGTGGGCCAACACAATGTTGCTATGTGGGCAGCTGAATATTTAAAACGTCTGCCCTGTCTCTCTCTACTTTGTCCACAGACGTATGTTTGGGCTTCAGCCAATTGTTAAACACATTGACAGCCCAAGCTGTTTTTTGGTGTTTTCTTCATATTTTTTCGTCCTCAAGTCTGTCTAGCTGTTCTTCGCTGATTTTTTGTATGTCTTTTGTTGTTGTCTTCCGTTTATTTGTTTTTTTTCATCTGGGCTATCCAATACTGCCCTCGCCCAGTTGTTAAAATTTTCATGTTCACCATAAATATTCACCATAAACATTTTTTTTCTTGTTATAAAATATATCCTATTTTCCGTTATTACGGTTAACTACGCTAAGTGATATGCCTGAACTATACTTTAGCCGTGCGTTTCCCTGAAAATAATTGCACACATTAGAACGTTCTCAACCAATCAGAATCAAGCATTCAACAGCCCTTTGGTATAAGACTGACATGAAACATGAACCTAAACCAGACGTGACAATAACAGTGAAGACACACGGAAAGCCAGAAAATCTCGTCTTTTGCGATTGTGATTGTGTTGATGATGTTTGTTGATTGAGATGATTGAAGTGAATGTGATTTTGATTTCAGTCTCAAGCTGAGCACACAGAGCGTCAGATTAAACAGCAGTTTGAGAAGCTTCATCAGTTTCTCAGGGATGAAGAAGAAGCTACAATTACTGCACTGAGGGAGGAAGAGGAGCAGAAGAAGCAGATGATGAAGGAGACGCACGAGGAGATGAACAGATACATCTCAGATATTTCACACACAATTAAAGACATGGAGCAGATGATGAAAGCCAATGACGTCTATTTTCTGAAGGTCTGATTTCACATCACTGACTGATTGATTGATGAATTGACTGATGATTAATTGAGATCTTGATGATAAATGGTGTGTTTGTTCTGCAGAAGTTTCCAGTCTCAATAGAAAGGTGAGTGATCTGCTGGTGTCTCTGGTCTCTCTGGTTCTGATCCACTGCCGTTCTGACTCCTGAATGTTCCTCCAGAGTCCAGATCTCACAGGCGGACCCACAGATGGCTTCTGGTGCTTTTATTGATGTGTCACGATACTTGGGCAACCTACCGTTCAGAGTCTGGAAGAAGATGCAGGACATCGTCCAAAACAGTGAGTCTGGAGAAGATCTGTGCTGTTACACACACACTGAAATCATGCATGGGCTTTTCATGACACAAAAGCAATAGATTATTTCAGTTTGCAGTAAGTGAAGATCACACTAGTTCTGGTAGACAATGAATATTATCAACTTTGTTTCCCTTTTTTTGGAGAATGTTTCTCCTCTCTTCATGTACACTGTTAGACCTTACCAGGTTTTTTTTTTACAGTAAAATACTGGCAACCCCTTTCTTGTGTTTCTCTTTTTTTCTGTTCTTATTTCTCTGTCTTTCAGTGATTCTGCTTATCAGGTGTTCATCGGTTTCTCAATTCACTCACTTCTTTTCATTCAAGTGGACTATATTAGTGCACTATTGTAGGGAATAGTGAATGAGGGTATAGGGTGTGATTGGGAACACATCCTCTGAGTGTCTGTTAACTCACAGTATATTCCTGTAGGCTACTTTCTCGAAAATGCAAATATAACCCAGAATGCATTGTTTTCTACGGTATATTACTGTTTTAATGGAAAATGGTATGATACTGTCACTTTTTTTACAGCAAGGGTTAACATTGTAGGATGGCCACAATAAAAGGCCACTCTAAAATGAGCAGTTTTATCACACAGCACAATGCCACAGATGTCGCATTTTTTGAGGGATTACCCACCTCTGGAGCTAAGGGCCGAGTTTGGACACCCCTGCATTAAACACTGATAATAAAAATGAATGTGTAACTAATAACACACAGTTATCAGATGAAAATGTCTGATGTGTTTGATCAATAGGAGGAGTGTCATAATTCATAATAATCTGTGTATGGTTTACTCTTGATCATTATATGAAGATCAGAATAAAAGCATCTGTTGATTGTGTCTCATCAGCTCCTGTGATTCTGGATCCAAACTCGGCTCATCCAGATCTCATCCTGTCTGATGATCTGACCAGTGTGAGAGACAGCGGGAACAAACAACCACTTCCTGATAATCCAGAGAGATTTGATGAGTGTCACTGTGTTCTGGGTTCAGAGGGTTTTAACTCCGGAACACACCGCTGGGATGTGGAGGTTAAAGAGAGTTTATTAGCCTGGAGTCTTGGAGTAACTACAGCATCAAACCAGAGGAAGGGAGGTGTTTTCTTCAACACTGATGTCTGGTGTGTGCATTATGATCAGTACAGACAGTTTCTATCATCTGGTTTCCGTGTTAAACAGAAGCTTGAGCGTGTGAGAGTTGATCTAGACTATGACAGAGGAACGGTGTCATTCTCTGATCCTGTAGCTAACAAACATCTACACACATTCACAACCACCTTCACTGACACACTCTTTCCATTCTTCTGGTGTTATAATTCTTCCACTCTGAGGATCTTACCATCTAGTTAGTAAATGTCACTGTAGGTCTGGTGTGTATTTTTAAGTATCATTATTAAGTCACCATTATAGCAGACCGCGTTTGCTTTAGTTGGAATCTTGACCTTTTGACATTAGGTTTTGTCATTCTGTTGTAGCCGAGTTATGGCAGCCAGACAGCCCAAGAAAAAAGATCAGATATTTAGTTATGAAATATCATTATTTGACTAAATAAATCTAAACAATGGTGACAAACAATATTCAATAAACAGATCTACTCTGAACATCACAAAACAAGTTAATAAAAAGTCACATTAAAAGTAATGAAAGATTATTAAAATCATAATTTACTAAAATATGTTATCTTTATATTTAGTTACACTTACTTGATTCTTGATTTCTCATACACAGAGAAATCAAGAATCAGCCAATTAATCTCAACAATGGTGACAATCAAGAAAAAAGATATCCAATCTGAACATCACAAAACACAGTACTTAAAATAAAAGAAATCAATAAAAAAAACGTCATTTTCCGTCAAATTTAAAAAAAAATTGAGGCTTAAATAATAAAAAGGGGGGGGGGCATCTATAACTATACATAATTTTAATATATTTATTATATATAATATATATATATATAATTAGGCTATATATATATTTACAATGCTGAACACTGTAAACAGACTGTGTGTTCACAATAATGAATATGGAACAATTGATATAAACTTAAAATTGTATTTTCATGTACAAAAAATTGATTTATTGGAAAGCATGTATCTTTGTAAAAAAAAATAAAAAAAATAAACAAATGATTTTTGTCTGATGAAAATGCCTCAAGGTAAACTGTATTGTTTTATTTGTCTTCTGTAACTGTCCAAAACGTTTGGGACGCGTACCCAACTTGCGAATTTAGCAACAGTCGAGTGACGGCCAAGGAGCTTACACTCAGGCTTCTCCGGCACTTGTAATGGCATACAAATGAACAGCTGGATAGTGTTTTCCCCTTGTGTTGTTTCTAAGTCCTGTCACGTTGTTATTGAGAATTCACAGGTTTAGGTTTAACTCCGTTTCATTTAAAGTCACCATAACAGTGATTAGTGTTTCTATTAGTTGGGCTCTTAACTCTTATTAAATCTCTGGTCAAAGAATTATGAGAGGAATACATATTAATGTTGTATTACAATTGTTTAATGTGCATTATAGTGGTCAGTGTTTCCCTTACCTGGCCAGTTTGATTATACATATATAACCAGGGGAAGAAAAATATCTTACATATAAATAGAGCTTTAAAGTCCAGGGGCCAAAGAGTAAAAGTCCTGCCATAATTTATTCCACCCATGAGCTCAGTCAGCTGATTTCACTAGTTAGGTCTGTCTCCTGTCTGAATTAGCAAATCCAGGTGATTGAAACAAAATACTGAGGAGGACTTTCTGAACCTGGACTTTACACCTCTGCATAGCAATGCCACATGTCAGTCAAGAGCAAAGAAATAAACCACAACTGGACCTTATCATAGCCAAAAACATCTGTGTATATTAAATATGGAGTAATTTTAGATGAAATCAAGAGAAGAAGAGAAAAGAAGACATTAAATCTGTGAAGATCTCAGCAGAGGAGGATTAAACAACTCCACAAACAGCATTACCAGCTTCACTTATTACTAACCAGACTCACTTTATTTCTGTCAGACGTCTACAGAAGTTTTATTGAGAATTAACAGAGGTTTAACTTTTTCATTTGAAGTCACCGTAACAGTGATTAGTGTTTCCATTAGTTGGGTTCTTAAATCTTATGATGTCTTTTGTCTTTTATGGCTGCTGAGACTGTGTGTGTCAAACACATTTGCGGCAGCAAGGAAAGCTAAACTGAAATGAGATCGTGTGAGGATGGTATTTTAGTCATCATGAAATAGACTGATTCATTGAGGTTTATGTGAAATCTCAATTATGTTGTTCCACTAATATATTCACATCACAAACCCTGTGTAACTGCAGCATGAGTTCCAGCAATATAACAATCGTTTTAAATCTTTTAACAAACATTAAATAAAAAAAAATTGGGCTACACTGACACACATGGATATCAAGAGTCAGTGTATGAATCTCAACAATGATGAAAATCACAAATGTTTAGATAAACAGGTTAATTCAAAACATCACTGAAAAGCTACTAATTCACAACAAAACAAACGCAAAAAATAAAAGCAAATATTTAGAATCAAACAAAATTATAGGACAATTCAGCTGCATAATTTATTCCTGTTGCAATGCATGCTGGGAGTTTTGTACTATGCTGGTACCCAGCATGCACTGCAGCAAAGTACTTTTGATTGTCACCATTGTTGAGATTCATACGCTTCTTATTCATGTATGTGTATCATCTTCAACAGATTTTTCTGTGCTCATGTTTGTTGAAGTCTTTTAACTTATTGTTATAATATTGCTAACACAGGGTTTATGTTTTGTGAAATTTTTTTTAATGTGACATGATCATTAGATTAAAATACCTCTGTGAATCAGTCTATTTCATGATGAATATAAAACCATCACCAGGAAACCATCATCACCTGATCTCATTTGACTTTAGCTTTCTTTGCTGCTGCAAATTTGTTTAACACACACACTGTCACAGCGGCCATAAAAGACAAAAGACATCATAAGAGTTAAGAGCCCAACTAATGGAAACACTGATCACTGTTATGGTGACTTCAAATGAAAGAGTTAAACCTCTGTTAATTCTCAATAAAACTTCTGTAGACGTCTGACAGAAATAAAGTGAGTCTGGTTAGTAATAAGTGACGCTGGTAATGCTGTTTGTGGAGTTGTTTAATCCTCCTCTGCTGAGATCTTCACAGATTTAATGTCTTCTTGATTTCATCTAAAATTAGTCCATATTTAATTTACACAGATTTTGTGGCTCAGATAAGGTCCAGTTCTGGTTTATTTCTTCGCTCTTGGCTGACATGTGGCATTGCTATGCAGAGGTGTAAAGTACAGGTTCAGAAAATCGTCCTCAGTATTTTGTTCCAATCGCCTGGATTTGCTAATTCAGACAGGAGACAGAACTAACTAGTGAAATCAGCTGACTGAGGTCATGGGTGGAATAAACTATGGCAGGCCTCTTTTTGGCCCCTGGATTACCCACCTCTGGACATTAAAGGGATAGTTCACCCAAAAAATGAAAATTCTGTCAGTATTTACTCACCCTCATGTTGTTCCAACCCCGTAAGACCTTCGTTCATCTTCGGAACACGAATTAAGATATTTTTGATGAAATCTGAGAGCTGGATCACCCCACCATACTAGTCCATAGGCTTCTTCAGGAATTGAAACTTGCCGGCCTCGAAAAGTTATTAAAAACATTGTTAAAATAGTCCAAGTGACTACAGTGGCTCAATCTTAAGTTTATCAAGCGACAAGAATACTTTTTGTGCGCAAAAAAAAACAAAAATAACGACTTTATTTCAACTATTCATTTCCTTCTGAGTCAGTTAAACTAGTGTAACAGCGTAAGCTTCTGTTGTTGTACGTCACACGCATCACACACATGACCAGCGTCGGCCAATAGTGAGCCTACGTGTGACGTAGCTCTACGCAAACATACTAGTTTAACTGACTAGAGGCCCACGAGAAGGAAATGAATAGTTGAAATAACTAGTCACTTGGACTATTTTAACGATGTTTTTAATAACTTTGAGGCCGGCAAGTTTCAATCCTTGAAAAAGCCTATGGACTAGTATGGAGAAGTGATCCAGCTCTCAGATTTCATCAAAAATATCTTAATATGTTTTCCGAAGATGAACAAAGGTCTTACGGGGTTGGAACACCATGAGGGTGAGTAAATACTGACAGAATTTTCATTTTTGGGCGAACTATCCCTTTAAGGAAAACGCTGTGGTGTATTTCAGACCGCCACCAGCTATACCTAAAAGTAAAAATGTCTCTTTTATTTCTCTCTCTTTTTTGTACATATTTAATTAATTAATACATGCATTATTGTTTGTGCAAGCATTTGCCAGCTTCCCAGCTGATTTTTTTGTCAATAAATTGTTTTTAATTTTGTTCTAATGTTGATGTATCTATCCACGCTTTCCACACATTTCTGCACAGACATGTTCTGCAAATATACCCTAGTTGCTACCATTGCAGCATGTGATAAAGACCTATAATGACTGGGATTTCAGGCACCTTGACCTCAGTGAGAAGTTCTTCCTAATGAACATAGTTGCATTCAGTTTATAATTTAATATATATAAAGATACTTTATTTTTTGCTTTTCTTTGGCTGTTTTTAATCCAAACTCAAGCATTCAGTGAACACAAAATGTTCTAGTTGAATCCTGTGGTGTAAGTGTGACTGTGACGTGTTATGCCTGTTTCACACACACACTCCGTGTGTATGCAGTGCAGGAGCAGCTCACGCTATTGCTTTCACATCCGAGAGGTCCTCGCTGCAGCCTGTAGCACGATGACGTAGCTGGATGGTCCAATACGTAGTGGACGCAATGCGCGGTGGTGTGTTTTGGTGACATCATGCATGTGCACTAGTCAAGTCAAGACATCTTCATTTATATAGCGCTTTTAACAATGTAGATTGTTTCAAAGCAGCTTTAACTAGATAAACATATAATTTAAAGGAGCCGTATGTAGGATTGTGGCCAAAAGTGGTACTGCAATCACTCTAAAAATACCGTAGAGCGGTGTATCCCCTCCGCCACCCCCTGACTCGAGGTTGCCAGATAAGCTGCAGGATTCAGCAGAAACGTAGGCAGCTTCAATGACCTTCCAATGGCAAGTGACGACGAGACGTACACATAAGGTTTTTTTCTGTTAATTATGTTTATGCTTCATGAGAGATATTTTGATAAGTAATTATGTATTTTAAAAATGTACTAATTGTCATTAGTTAAATATAATCGTAAAGATGTATGCTCGTATATGACAGTATAATCGTAAAGATGTATGCTCGTATGTGACAGTATAATCGTAAAGATATATGCTCGTATATGACAGTATAATCGTAAAGATGTATACTCGTATGTGACAGACAGAACGGCAGCTGTTAGTCTAACTTGTAACGTTATTTATCTGTCATTAATGTACGGTAAGCAAGTTTTTGTCATAAGTAGGCTAACAAATAACCAAAACATTTGCCACAGCAATTATAACGCGGGACAAATTCAATATCACCAATGGCTATCACACGGTTGTTTTCAGTCCCATCATAAAATATCGTTAGAGTAACTAAATTTCAGAGCTGCCAACTCTCACGCATTGGCCGTGAGACACCCGCATTTGAGTGGTCTCACACGCTCACACGCCACACCCCCGATTTCTCACGCTGAAATGTCAACCTGGTCGGTCAAATGCCTGAAAGATGAGTTTATCTATAGATTTACCTGTTGTGCCACTCGTGATCGACTAGTTATGCCGCAAATGAGTTAAAAAGTCCCGGAATCTAGAGCGAGCGCACATGAGACAGAGAATCCGCGTGGATCTGCACGGCAGAGGTGGAAAGCGAGCGAGAGCCCGTGTTGGAGAATGCCATCGTCCACGATATACGCGAAGAATGAATGACGAATCATTTTTTCTGAGGTAAAGTTAGGCTTCTGTCTCAATTATGTTTCAAATTGCCATAATGGGCGTGCTAATGTTGTTTTCCTCTGCGTCTCAGCAAGCATAAGGACAGAGAAACGGCTCCTGTAATGCATTGCTAATGTTAGTATACGTCCATGTGAGCAAACGATGCGTTACTTTGCACGAACATGCATAACTTTGTTCGACTGTCATGAATATATGAAATGTCCATTGACATCAAGTACAAGTTAGCCAAGCATAGATGAACCTTACCTGCACAACAAAATCCCCAGTGTTAAATCACCACTACTAGGACCAAATATGGTCCCACTCTACAGAGTGTTAAAATAACACTGAAGCAGTGTTAAAGTTAATTAGATAATTAAGTGATTAATTAAGTGTTGATTGAGCATTAGTGATGAACATCTGCTGTTAACAAGCAGAATCCCTGAAGGAAAGAGAAACACAAGAACTTCAACTGACTAGTCACAGCCTTGTGTAGGCCCATATTGATAGGATAGCATCTTGCAGTTGATGGAGATTTGTGGGATGCACATCCAGGGCACGAAGCTCTCGTTCCACCACATCCCAAAGATGCTCTATTGGGTTGAGATCTGGTGACTGTGGGGGCCATTTTAGACCACACCCCAAAATGCATTGAAGCAACTGCCATGTGATTGGTTAATTAGATAATTGCATTAATGAGAAATTGAACAGGTGGTCCTAATAATCCTTTAGGTGAGTGTATGTGCAATGCTTTATGAGGGCACTGACACACTTTTAAACCCATTTTATTGAACAAAACTTAACAATGTGACTGGTTGGCAACAGTTGACATTATTTTAAATTATGGTATGATTACACAACACATTATGTAATGTAGTTTTACATATATTCAAGACCAATGCAAAAATTGCAATATAGTCAATCTTTATGTAAAAAAGCTTTGTATAAAGTTGTTTAACAGGTTGCCATTTAAAATCATGGTGCTGTATGCAAAGGCATTCCCATTGTTTGATACAGAAGAAATGTGTAGGCAAAATATGTGATCAATTAATTACTGTGGATGATTGATATGTTTCAATAGCCCAACACTGACAGGACATCATGTATTATTCATAGGAGAGGCAGTATGTTTTCTATATAGAGAAAGGTTAAGGATCAAAAGCTACAAACGTTTTTTTTTTATTTATTTTTTATAAAACTATTCTCTGAATAAAGTCCCAGATACATTTTATGTTGTCTTGGATGCTCATAAAAAAAAGTGCTCCAAAATGGCAATGAAAGGGTCCAGTCGCAAGAAGCGTTTATTTTCACAACAGTAAGAAGAAAGAAAGGCAAACTACACACAAAAAAAAGTGCTCCACAACCTGACGGGAGCACTAACAAGTGTCCATATCCGCCACCCACTCCAATGGCCACTTCTTTCCACTGTAACACAAAAAGGAAATATGCAATTAGATGTTTTGGTTCTGCAGAGGAACTGTAGACACAGACACAGACACACATTAAGACTCCTGTAGCTGTTTTCCAATGGCTGTGTTTTAGTGGGGTTTTTTCATTACATCACAGTTGTCTAATGTTAGTCAACTACAATGCAAGGAAAGCCTTAATTGTTATTTTAAGTCAAGAAAATTCTATAATCTGTTATGTTTCTGACATGAATCACTGTTTGGTGTGCACAAGACTCCAAAGTGTTTTACATTTTTGGGTTGGGTTTACATTTATCGGAAAGTTAGGCCAACTGCTCAGTTTTTGAGACAATTCTATTTTAAAGCATAAATTGATTTTGTCTTAGTAACTCAAAAATGAGGAATGTGAAGTCCATAACATCTTTATCATTATTGGCTATAACTGTATTTTCGGTGTGTATGTAAAGTGTTAATGGCAAACAAGATTAAGGGAATAAAGAGAAAAAAACTAAATGAAGTCTTAGTAAGGTGTTGGGCCACCAAGAGCCACCATAACAACTTTTTGGACTGAAGCTGTTATAAACACCAAATAAAAGCATATATTTTGGACCATTGGAGCTCCCCAGATTTCAGAGACTTAAGAGAAACTATGCCAAAGAGCATGAAACTCTTCTGGGGGCACGTAGTAGCCCAACACCTTATTTGTGTGGGTTATAAAAAATATATTTATGAACTATATAGACAAATCATACCTTAATCGTACCTAACATATGTCAATAGTTTGTACATGTTAAAACAAATTGGCTATGTGTTACCCATGAGAAGTTGTACATACCAGAGTTTGCATGGCTCCCACTCCACTTGCTTCCATTTTTGACCCTAAAAATAGTGAGACTTTTTCAGTTTCAAATATTTGCTTTGTTTAGCAGTTATACTAATCACCAATACTTTTTCAAGACCATTACACCAATAAAATAAAATTTTGTAATCTTTGTAGTGTTTTAGTGGTATTTAACCTTTATGACTTTGTATTTGGCAACGCTCTTCACAGGGTAATAACCCTGGCTCCCTGTCACTGTATGTGGGCATTCTGAAAGGAAACAAATATTGCATTCACAAAGCTTAACACTACTATAAACAAGCCATTATATGATAAGTGGTTATTAAGCTAGAATGGGTTGTACTTAGTTACAGTTTTGATATTGTAGTTTATATGGTACAGAAGTTGTATTGAACACTGGTAATTTACTGTAAATGTAATCAACACAAACTTTAGGGTTGGGCAGTTGTAATAAATATATTGGCAAACAAAGACAAGTTAAATTTACACTGTAAAACCCTACAAGTTAAGCTAACTCATTTCATTTGAGGAAATAGATTACCTCAATTCATTTAAGTTTATAAAAAACAATAGTTATGAGTACTCTGAACTTATTTTATTCGAGTTTACTAAAACAATATTATTTCTTAATACACAATTTAACTTTACACTGCATTTAATACTGTTTATAGCTGAAACTACTTTATTGAGTAAAAACAGTGAAATGGCAAACTTTAAATGAACTCAGAGCACTTGCAGTTACTGCTAGCTCACAATATCACACACAAAGTCAAATCCAATGAGTTAAGCTAACTCATTACATTTGAGGAAACTTATTACCTCAATTAATTTAAGTTCATAACAAACAATAGTTGTGAGTACTCTGAACTTATTTCAGTTGAGTTCATTAAAATTAGATATTGCAGTCAAGAAATTAAGTGATTAATTAAGTGATTAATGAAGTGATTGTTGAGCATTAATGACGAACACCTGCTGTTAACATGCAGGATCACTGAAGGAAAGAGAAACACAAGAACTACAACTGACTTCCAGCCACAACATTAGATGAAATCACTGAAGATAAAATATGTTTAAATCTCTGAAGATCTCAGAGGAGGATTGAACAACTCCACAAACAGCATTACCAGCTTCACTTATTACCAGTGTGAGTTTTATCATGCGTCTACAGAAGTTGTTATTGTGAATGAACAGAGGTTTAGATGAAGACAATTTATTGGGTTTCATTTAAAAACACCATGATAGTGGTCAGTGTGTGCTTTAGTTGGTCTCTTGACCCTTGACTTTATAACACCAGTTTTTCCTCTGGCTGCTGTAACTGAGTGTTTATATAACACATTTGTTATGGCATAAAAGTCAAACGAAAATATGAGTATGTGGTTGTGTTTTGGTAATGATTTATGGAAAGATAAATTATCACTTGGGGTCTTGATTCTCTGATCTTTTCTAGAGAATAATCTGTGATTAAACAGGTGATATATAACTTGTATTACTCATTATAAAAGAACTGTGATTCTGCTGTAGGGCCCGTTGTTGTTACAATCAGATTTTAAAATCCTCTATAGTGTCATTCTGACTTACACAGATATCAAGAATCAGCATATGAATCTCAACAATGGTGACCATAAAAAAATTATTCATGCTGCAATGCTTGCCATGGGAGCCATGGATAAGGTTTGTATTATGGTAGTACCCAGCATGCTTTGCAGTGTGAATAGTTTTTTAATGATCACCATTGTTGAGATTCATGATATCTGTGTTATATTTGGTAATGAATTACATTTTCTGTAAATTCCTTCATATTCCCTGATTGTCATAATATTGTTAGTGTTTATACTGTAGAATCTCAGTTTCAAATCAAACTAATTATTTGTTACCCTTTTAATCAGAGACTAGACTCTGAACGACATTAGTGAATAAAGTCAACAAATGGTGATTGTCGTCATCAAATCTTGACCACCATTCCCAGTCATACTTTTCCTTGAATTTTGTACCATAACAAATGTTTGATAAACACACAATTACAGCAGTCAAAGTAAAACTTGTACTTTAAAGTCAAGGGTCAAGAGCCAAACTAAAGCAAACGCTGATCTCCATCATGGTGACCTTAAACCTTGTAGTTCTTGTGTTTCTCTTTCCTTCAGTGATTCTGCTTGTTAACAGCAGGTGTTCATCACTAATGATCAATCATCACTTAATTGATCACTTAACTACAATTATTATTCAATTATCATTCTGGGATCTGAAATGTTCTATATCTCATTCAGTTTGAGTTCTGTTTCAGTCATTCGAGCCACTTCAAGTTTTTCAGTATTATTTGAGTGCAGTGAACTCAATTTAATTGAGTAAATTTATTGTTAGGTTTTACAGTATTCAAATAAATCTCTATTGTGCTGCCTGGCAGTTGTTCATTGCTTTCTCATAGCAAAGACTAACATGCTTTTGACTGTGAAAACCAAAACCAAAAGCAAAAAACATGTATGTTACTTTCTGACTATGCTATTATGTTGCCAAATAATTGCCAGAAGACTGTAGGTACTACAGCTCATACTAATCAATTTTGTGGCATTCAGTCCACACTCCTATACAGAAAGCTGGTCAAGCAGTACATCAACCTTTCCTCTTTTTCGGCCGCACTGTAGCGGGAGCAGGACAGCCTCCTTCCACAACTTCCACTGTCAAACAAGGTAATAACAACATATTTAAATGTTTATGGTGTGATTTCTGCAAGGATTTGTATCTAACAAAGAGCTGTAGAATATGATGTGTAGGCCCAGGATATCTCTGCAGCGCCACAATATTTAATTTAAAATGGTATTTTAACACACATTTTGCCTTTAACAAATATTGCACCTCCTGTGATTTGAAAATTGCAGTAGGTCATATTGCGAGTTCGATACGATTTTGATTAGTTGTTCAGCCCTACTGTTAAATAAACAATTGAACATATTAATTTGGACATCGCCCAAACCTAATAGACCACAGCCACTTACAAATGCAAATACAGCCTTCATGAAGACTCACAACAATTAATATAAATCCCAATGTATGGATTACACACATTACATCAACACACTTTTCCTTTTATTTGGGCGCACAATAGTGGGAGCAGGACAGCCTCCTTCCACAACTTCATGTGTTAAATATAGAGAAACATTTAAAATATGTAAAAAAAAAAATATTGTAAAACATTTGTCAAAATATTTTTCCAAGGTGAGCTAGAGACCTTTAAAGAATGCTCTTTAGACACAGGCCAATTTCGAATAATACATTCAGGTGTCCTACACATTTCAAAATTGACGGATGCAACTCTCCACAAAATAAAAGGAATATTGCATACATTCTGCAACATTTTCATATGATATTGCACAACGTGATATTGCAATAACGATAGTGAGTTAATATATTGTGCACTACGAATGGGAAGATAGAAGTACATAATTATTTAGAAAACATCGATCAACCTTTTTCACAATTTAAAGTCATTTTATAGAACAAACATCTAATCAATTAATCAAGAAAAAAAAAACGACAGTAAAAAATAATCGTTAGTTGCAGCCGTAGTAGCAAAAAGAGATGTGTATAGACCAAGCGGCAACCTCCCTGTCTCCCTCTTGAAACCAACACGGAAGTGAATTAAACTGCAATTCATCGACTGGCCGCTTGAGGCTGGCTGCAAAAGTGAGCCAAATCTGTATCTCTCCCATGTTAAAATGCCCAACTTTACAGCCGAAAATAATATGTTTACAGCCTGGTGCCTTGAGTTGTTTTGGTCTATACAGCTAATTTTGCCCTTCATGACAACTGTGAGGGGGGTGAATTTTTTTATAACTCATCCGTTTAAATTATATTAAGCCTTACATTTCTGCATAATTAAGGGCGTGGCCACTTGAGAGACGGGTGGATTGCGGCTGCTGTCACTGCCAGCCGTTTGTCTGCTGTGTGTTACCGTCACCCTCAGCTAATCCCAGCCGCTCCTGTACTTGACATCTCTGCCGTGTATGTATGTTTTTTTCTGTATTATTTCATACAATTTAATACACGCATTATACCTTCACCAACGCCGTTGTATTCCGTCGTTGTAGAGTATGGAGAGAACAACCAGCACTGTATTTCCAGTTGTTTTGCACTAATGGATGTCTGACAATTTCGTTGCTTTTTAGAGTTTAGATTTAAAAATGTCTAAAGTTATAGATATAAAGACACTCGTTATGCGGCACTGATGCTCTGACGGAAGATATGCTTATTTAACTTTTTAGTGTTAAATAAAAAGTACAGTCAGATGAAATCCTGCAAGTGACAGTGCTTTCTCTCCGTCCATGCAATAAATGCACACCCTTGAATGAGTGCGGATTTCTAGTGCATTTACTTAAACTTCTGAGGAAATATCTTTTGGTTTAATCCATTTGAGAAGCGGACAAAATCAGATTTCAAAATGGACTGAATATGTGAATAAAGCTCTTTACGAACTTGACGTGCGATGTCGTGCTGACTGACATGTATGCGCATGAATCACTCGCACAAGCTCAGAGCAATATTGTTAAAGTGACTGCATGATAATACATTTTTAACTACCAGAATAATAATGCATCACGATACACATAGTCTCACTTTTAGTTACGTCTTTTAACTATTATAGTATTTCAAAGGGCAAAAACATGAACTTTAACTATTGGCTTTACTTAAGTCAGCTGTCACTTTAGCGCGAGGCCAGGAGCATATAGTATTAGCACCTCAGCTCCACCCACGTGTCGCCTCTTTGCCCATTTTCGGTTATCCGGGAGTGACGCGCTGCCAAGATGGCGAAGATCAGCTACGCCCACTTTAGGCTTCAAAAACGGTCTTCAGAAACCTACGGGTGACGTCACGCACACTACGTCCATTCTTTTTATAGTCTATGGTATAGACCTAACAAGTGCTGTTCTACCAAACTACTTCTTCCTAAGCTGTATTGATTTAATAGGTGAATGTTCTCAAGACATGTGATGGATGTTTTGAGATAGTCTGGTGGATGGATCTCATTTTTTCTACTGGAATTTTATAATTAAAGTTATAGCATGGCTAATTACATTGTACATTCAATAGAATAGAATAGAATGACACGTTTATTTAGAACTTTCATATGTACTACTGTACACCCAAAGCGCTTTACAATCATATCAGGACGTCTCCTCAACCACCACCAGTGTGCAGCATCCACTTTGGTGATGTGACGGAAGCCACCGTAAAACGGCGCCAGTGTGCTCATCACACCAGCTACTCTGCTAGGACTAGTGTCACCACCTAAAAAGTGTAGAGCCCTGATCTGCAACATATATAATGAGCATGGATCACTAAGTTTAGGGCCAGGCACTGTTTTAGTGAAAAAAGGCAGCATATCTGCATGCGTTTATAAAAGAAATGTAATTTCTTTAATCCACCATCACTGTAAACCCCAACAAGTGAAGCTAACTCATTTCATTTGAGGAAACAGATTACCTCAATTCATTTAAGTTTATAAAAAACAATAGTTATGAGTACTCTGAACTTATTTTATTCGAGTTTACTAAAACAATAATATTTCTTAATACACAATTAAACTTTACACTGCATTTAATACTGTATATAGCTGAAACTTCACTTTATTGAGTAAAAACAGTGAAATGACAAACTTTAAATGAACTCAGAGCACTTGCAGTTCCTGCTAGCTCACAATATCACACACAAAGTCAAATCCAATGAGTTAAGCTAACTCATTACATTTGAGGAAACTTATTACCTCAATTAATTTAAGTTCATAACAAACAATAGTTATGAGTACTCTGAAATTATTTCAGTTGAGTTCACTTAAAGTAGAGTCAAGAAATGAAGTGATTAATGAAAGTGATTAATGAAGTGATTGTTGAGCATTAGTGATGAACACCTGCTGTTAACATGCAGGATCACTGAAGGAAAGAGAAACACAAGAACTACAACTGACTTCCAGCCACAACATTAGATTAAATCACTGAAGATAAAATATGTTTAAATCTCTGAAGATCTCAGAGGAGGATTGAACAACTCCACAAACAGCATTACCAGCTTCACATATTAACCAGTTGGAGATATGAGTTATTGAGTTATTTGAGTAATGCGTCTACAGAAGGTGTTATTGTGAATGAACAGAGGTTTAGATGAAGATGATTTATTGGGTTTCATTTAAAGACACCATGATAGTGGTCAGTGTGTGCTTTAGTTGGTCTCTTGACCCTTGACTTTATAACACCGGTTCTTCCTCTGGCTGCTGTGACTGAGTGTTTATGTAACACATTTGTTATGGCATAAAAGCCAAAAGAAAATATGAGCATGTGACTGTATTTTGATGATGACTTATGGAAAGATGAATTATCACTTGCTGTCTTGATTTTCTGATCTTTTCTAGAGAATAATCTGTGATTAAACAGGTGATATATAACTTGTATTTATTATGAAAGAACTGTGATTTTGCTGTAAGGCCCAATGTTGTTACAATCAGATTTTAAATACCTCTATGGTATAATGCTGACTTACACAGACATCAAAACTACAACTGCAACTAGAATTTTTCAACTAGCAATATTATGATTATCAGATAATTTGAAGGATTTTACAGAAAATGTAATTCATTACCAAAACTAACACAGATATAATGAATAAGCATATGAATCTCAACAATGGTGACCATTAAAAAATTATTCATGCTGCAATGCATGCTGGGAGCCACAGATAAGGTTTGTATTATGGTAGTACCCAGCATGCTTTGCAGTATGAATAGTTTTTTATTGATCACCATTGTTGAGATTCATATGCTGATTCATTATATCTGTGTTAGTTTTGATAGTAAATTACGTTTTCTGTAGAATACTTCATATTATCTGATAATCATAACATTGCTAGTTGTTATACTCTAGAGTCTTAGTTTCAAATTAAATTAATGATTTGTTACTCTTCTAATCAGAGAGTAGATTTTGAATGAGATCGGTGAATAATATTATCAAGTAATAATTGTCATCATTAAACCTTGACCACCATTCCCAGTCATACTTTTCCTTGAATTTTGTACCATAACAAATGTTTGATAAACACACAATTACAGCAGTCAAAGAAAAAATTGTATTTTAAAGTCAAGGGTCAAGAGCCAAACTGAAGCAAACGCTGATCTCCATCATGGTGACCTTAAACCTTGTATTGCTTGTGTTCCTCTTTCCTTCAGTGATTCTGCTTGTTAACAGCAGGTGTTCGTCACTAATGATCAATCATCACTTAATTGATCACTTAACTACAATTATTATTCAATTATCATTCTGGGATCTAAATGTTCTATAACTCATTCAGTTTGAGTTCTGTTTCAGTCATTCAAGCCACTTCAAGTTTTTCAGTATTATTTGAGTGCAGTGAACTCAATTTAATTGAGTAAATATATTGTTAGGTTTTACAGTACAGTTCAAGCTTGGTGTAGTATAAAAGCCAAATATACTGGATCGCCTCGTGTGTGCGTTCTATTTTATTTAAGATTAAAATGAAAACCAAGCAGATAAAATTACTGTTATTTTATTGGTACTTAAACGTGAGCAGCTAAATAGCTAGCTGCTTAGCTTTTAACCTCTCCCAATTAGTTTAGTTTTAGTTGTAAGCGAAAACCATCAATGATAATCTGAATGATCTATTAGTCAAGAGAAGGCAACCACAGGCTTTCCTGTTCAGTAAAGCCAGTTCCTTGATTAGTAGTAAATCACCTTCACCTGCTTTCAGATGGAGCAGCATTTACTACAAAGAGCCGTAGTTCACTGACAAGCTGAGCCAAATCGCGTTAAAATCGAGGACATATCGCCAGCGATATTTAATGCGATATGGCTCAGCTTGTCAGTTAACTACGGCTTTTTGTACACAGCAAAAACTCAGTGTTAAATTAACACACCTGGGAGTGTATATGAGTCCACACTAAAGAGTGTTAAAGTTAATGAGATAATTAAGTGATTAATTGAGTGATGATTGAGCATTATTGAAGACACCTAAAGCAGAATCACTGAAGGAGAAAACCCGGAATTTCAGGTCACCATTATGGAGATGACTGTTTGCTTTAGTCAGTCTCTCGACACCTTTGTATGAATAACGTTAGCTTTCGTTTGGCTGTTTTATTTGAGTCTTATCTGCCAGATGAACAAAGAAAAGAAATATCCAATGGGATCGTTTATATTATGATATTAATTAACCAAATATTTGTGATTTCTACTGTTGGTTACAGCATAACTGAGATTCTGTATAAATATCCAAAATTTGAGACATAATATAAAGGATGTCTTGAAAGTAGTTTAAAAAAAGCATTGTACTAGGTATACACAGATATATCAATATTCAGTCAATGCATCTTTACAACGGTGTCGGTAGGAAAAGTAAATTACATAGACAATTCAGATCATAATTTATTCATACCGCAATGCATGATGGGAGCATTAATGTTGTGATTGATGGCATCAAGGATTATTAGTCACCACGGTTGAGATTCACAGGCTGATTATTGATGTCTGTGTTTCTAAATAAATACATTTGAATGTGATTAATCAAAACAATTTTCATTAAATGTTATGGATTATTAGAAAAATATAATTATCATTTGAGGTAGAACCACTGAACTGTTGCTATCAAATTAAACCAAAAAATCTGAATGAGTTTTTTTCAGATCACAGCATGATTATGTCAAAACATAACTAACACTATCAGATCACACTTGTCTTTGTTCATTTGACTGTAATAATTCAATAACAGCAGACAAATCAAAACCTGAAGTATAAGGGTCAAGAGTCCAACTAAAGCAAACACTGATCGCCATAACGGTGGCTTGCAGTTTTAGATTTTCACCTTCAGTTATTCTGCTTGTTATCATCAGGTGTTTTCAATAATGCTCAATGATCACTAAATTAATCACTTAATTATCTCATTAACTTTAACACTCTTGAGTGTTAATTTAACACTCATATCTGCATCATATCGTCCATCTGAAAACAGGTGAAGGTGATTTACTACTAATCAAGGAACCGGCTTTACTGATGAGATGCCCATAACAATATCGTGCGATTAATCGTGCAGCCCTAGTTCTGTCCAGGTGATCTTCCGGGCAACTGCATGATTCCAATTGGCCCAGGCTCCTTGTTGGCGCATTGCCACGGTCCTAATTAGACGTTCCTCCTCCACCTCAGAAAGAATCTCTCCCTGCACCATCTGGCGTCTCTCTTGTCCTTGGGCTTTGTCGTAGCGTGGTTTTGTGTGGCTACCTAGACCAGCTCTTCCCACTGCCACAGAGCCAACTAAGACCCTATGTCTCAGTCTAGCTTCTGCCTCTTGGGCTCGCCAATAGTGGTCTATTTCACTGATATCAAGCTAATAATTTGATATGTAATCATTTTGCATTATTAACCCACTGAGCAAAATGATGTCCAATAGACGTCTTTTTAAAGTCTTTTTTTTTCACAAAAGTCAGACGTTGAAAAGACGTTCACTGAGGAGCCAGAATGAAACTTTTTATGACGTCTTTTTTTTCCGTGTTCTGGACGCCCGATATAGACATGGATTCTCTTCATACAAGGTTAAAAACTGGTTCATATGTGTCCATATTTTCAACGTCATTTATGGTTCCATTTAGGTATAATTACTTCACCTATTGCTGTCAGATGACCTTACTCAGAATTAGCATAGATTTGGATGTTGATAATTGTTTCACTTAAAGCGTCACCATTGTGGTGATCAGTATTTGCTTTAGTAAGTGATAAGTTGGGCACACAGAATTCAAGATTCAGTTTATGCATCTCAACAATGGTGACAAGCAGAATATTAAATTAGGAAAAGTAAATTCCATAGACAATTCATAATTTATTCATATCGCAATGCATGCTGGGAGCCATTAATGAGTTGTGATTGGTGGCAGCCACTGCAATATATTATATTATTGTCACCATTGTTGAGATTCACAGACTGATTATTGATTTGTGTGTTTGTAGATAAGGTCATTAGAAAGTGTATTGATCAGAACAATCAATAACTAAACGATATTAATAGATGTACAATCACAATACTATTGCTAATAAGTTAAACCAAACAGCTCAATAAATTTCATTATTCGGATCACAGCATGATTATGCTAAAACACAACCAACACTATCAGACCACACTTTTCTTTGTTCACATGATTGTTTAAAATCACTAACAGCAGACGAACAAAAGTGAAAATAAAAGGGTCAGGAGCCCAACTAAAGCAAACATTGATCGCCATAACGGTGGCTTACAATTTGTGATTTTCTCCTTCAGTGATTCTGCTTGTTAACATCAGGTGTCTTCAATAATGCTCAATCATCACTAAATTACTCACTTAATTATCTCATTAACTTTAACACTCATATCTGCATCATATCGTCCATCTGAAAGCAGGTGAAGGTGATTTACTACACTGTAAAAAAATGTTTGTTGACTTAACTCATTATTTTGTGTTATCTTTTTGCATGTTTTTTTTAAATTTAACTAACTTATTTTGAAAAGTGTCCCTGACAAATTTGGAAAGGTTTACCTGACATATTATAAAGTACAATGAACTGATTTAATTTAGTTAAGTAAACTTTGAATCTAAGTTCGGCCAACTAAAGTTAAGTTTTCTAAACTACATCCAATAAGTTCAGCCAACTAAAGTTAAGTTTACTAAACTACATCCAATAAGTTCAGCCAACTAAAGTGGTGTTTTGAAAATCAAATTTTTAGCCACCATTATAGTGATCAGTGTTTGCTTTAGCTCGTCTCGTGACCCTTAAACTGCTGTGTCTGAGTTAAAACTACCAGATGATCAAAGAGAAAAGGAGATTGCGATGGTTTTGGTTATGTTTTAACATACTCATTTCTTGAGAGTTTTTTAGTGATTCTATAGCAAACAATATTGAAGCTTTTTCAATATAGTCCAAAATATTTCTTAAAAGTTTTTCTATTCAAAACTCTCTAAAAAAAAATGATCTTATTTAGACACACTGACATCAATAATCAGCCTGTGAATCTCAACAATGGTAACAATTATAAAGCATGTTGCAATGCAATCTGGGTGCCACCAATCAAAACACATTCATGACTCCCACCATGCATTGCGGTATGAATAAATTATGATCTGAAATGCCTTAGTAATATCCTTTTCCTAATTAAATACTCAGTTTGTCACCATTGTTGAGATTCATACACTGATTCTTTATGTCTGTGTATATTTAATATATATATATTTTTTATCAGAACAACTGTTAAGAAATCATTTGGATTATTTACACATTTGTAGATCTTGTACTGTAGAAGCACTGTAATGATATAATCAACATTATATATTTAAAGTCAGAGATAAGGCTTTAAATTAGCTTTGTGATGCAAGTCAAGTGATGATTATGTCAAAACATAACCAACACTGTCTGATCACCTTTTCTCTTTGATTAACTGGCAGTTATAACTCAAATACAACAGCCGAAACAAAACATAATGTTAACAATTTAAGATAAATAAAGCAATAAAGCAAACACTGATCACCATAATGGTGGCTTAAAAAATAAGATTTTCTCCTTTGGTGATTCTGCTTGTTAACATCAGGTGTCTTCAATAATGGTCAATCATCACTCAATGAATCACTTAATTAGCTCTTTAACTTTAACACTCCCAACTTTAACAAGCCATATAAACTCCCAGGAGAGTTCATTTAATACTGGAGTTTTTGCTGTGAATAATTCTGAAAAAATGCTTTTACTAATGTTCATTTGCACTTATGAATTAAATGCATGATTTATTATTATATTATTTGTTAACAGAAGACTATGAAACGCTTATTACGAACTAAACTTGCAACAATCACTTTCACTATATAAAATGTCACACTTACTCTGTCTCAGTCTATTTCTTCTGAAGACACGTGTAAGGAATTTTTTTTGTGTAATTTAATGAATCCGTGCTCATAATTGTAAAAACATTGTTGAAGTTGAAGATTTATGTTTGAAGCGGTTTTAAAAGGTTGAAGTTTAGGTTTTAAGACCATGCAGTCTACCAGACTGCAAGATAGACAGATAAATTAAGTTTAGTTTACTATCAAAGCATTAGAGTATAATTAAAGTAAAACCTGCAGAAACTGTAGTGCAGTTGTTTCAACTTACATTTATAAGTTAAAATAACAAGTATACTTGTTAATTCAACTGAAAATCTAGTGCAGTTGTTTAAACATACATTTTTGAGTTAAAATAACAAATTTACTTGTTCATTCAACTTTCAGTCAGAAAACAACATTTTTTGTTGTCTGGACAATCTAGTTACCTCTACTCAGAAAAAAAGTTGAAATTACTTAATTGCTAAAATATTTTTTACAGTGTGGAATAAACAATATACATGTTAGTCAGATATTATACTTTAAGTGAATTGAGTGATTCAGAACAAATTATGATTATATCAACACATAATCAACACCATCTAAACAACCTTCCTCTTTGTTCATCTGGCAGTTTTAACTCAGATACAACAGCAAAACTAAACATAATGTTAACAGTTTTAGAGTCAGGAGCCCAACTAAAGCAAACACTGATCACCATAACGGTGTCTTAAAAAAATAGATTTTCTCCTTCAGGTGTCTTAAATAATGGTCAATCATCACTCAATGAATCACTTAATGAGCTCATTAACTTTAACACTCTTGAATGTTAATTTAACACTGATATTTTACCATTTTAACACTCTTGTGTCTGGAGCCATAATTAACACTGGAGTTTTTGCTGTGTACAATATCAAGAGACAAGCTCTGCTAAGCCTTTTTTTTGGTAAAAGTTGTTGTTTAAAGGTTTTAATGATACCCTAATTATTTAAGGTAGATTTTAACTTATCACTATATTTGAGTAGCCTTGAAATAACCTTGAAATAAAGGAAATAAAAGTTTTGCCACAAGGGTACAAATATGTACCCTATGCCAAGGGTACAAAAACTGTACCCTTGAGGGTACAGCCCCAGTGACAAGCCATTGTACCCCTAAAGGTACAATTATGTACTTTATTTTCTGAGAGTGTAATGTTAACAGCACCATAGATTAAAAAGCTCCACAGTCTTCATACACACACATATAACGTTAGGCTATAGCAACGTAGATTTCTTAAATGACTGCACCGTAATAAAAATATGGCTTTGACCGACCTGAACGACGCGGTAATTTTAGAGAATGCACTATATCGCTTCTATTTGGTCCGTGGAGAGTTGTTGGCATTGAGGAAATTATTGCCCCCTGCTGGTACTCAACCTTCATTCATGCGTGTCATGTTCACGCCTTGAGGAGACAAAGCGTGACCCTGACACGCATCCGCTAGTGGACCAGCGTGTGTATTACACGCTTTAGCGTGATCTGCTAACAGTAAACAGTAAAAATCCTGTATATTACTTGCTGTAAATTTACTGAAATTAGTTGCCAGGAATTTCCTGTAAAATTACAATAAATTGTTAACAGTGCATCTATAATACTTACATTTAAAATTCATGTATTTGTGATCTGAATAAATCATAGATCTTGTGGATTCAGTCAGAGAATGTGAAAGTGATTTGATAACACAGCTCTATCTTACTCATCCGACTGTTCAAGGAGAATGAGAAGAAGATGATGAATCAATAGTATCAGCTCGCGATGGAATTCGGTGAACATCTGCTCGTTTCTATTGACACGACGAAATATTTCGTCACCCAAATTTCGAATAAATCGATCTTGCGTATCGATTCTGTCATGTATCTCCTGCTGAGAATTGCGAAGATCTCTGCTAAATGAGGATAATCTACTATGTGTTTCGATCTGAGCATCACAAACCTGAACTTGCAGTGTTTCTATTCTACCAAGTGTATCAATATGTGCGTTGCGAAGCTCAGCATGGATTGTCTCTAAGCGGTTTTGTGTATCGGTGTGTGCATCACGAAACTGCTGTCTCAATGATTCTACTGAATCAATAAGCGCATGCATCAGAGGAGTAGGATGCTCATCATCAGCCGGCCGAGTCGCTGGTACTACTTCAGCAGCGATATGCCCTTGATCTTCTTCCGACGATTGGTGATAGCAGTTGTTTTCATCTATAGTCTGATTAGTTTCTATGACCGATACCTCGTCGTCGAGCCCGCTCGCCCAAGAACCACAGGACCATGCTTCCAGTTGATCGCTATTCCAATCCGTCATATCATTATGCTTTCCGCTCGAACCTATTGTGTAGAAAAATAACAAAATCATAATCGTCTTGTTCAATTTAGATTTTTAAACTTGCGATAATGTAGTAAGTCTTACCGTAAAACACTGTCGTATTAGGACTGAGATGAAAGTTACATGTCCGACTGGTAGATGGACCAGCAGACTGGTTGATAGCCAAGGTACCAGGGGTAATGGCAGGCGGAGTAGCCGGTGGGGTGTTAGGTAGAATGGCCTGAGGGACGGGAGGAGAACCGGCATGCGGGGTGATACGACTGGGGGGTGGTACGGCAAGCGGTGTGGTATCGGACGTGCTGGAACCGTCGGTCTTTCTGACTTTTCTCAAAGGCTCATCACACGGTCCTGCACTCTCACCGTCATTATCAACATGTGTAAGATCCACGACATCTAATACTGCGAATTAAAAATTATGTTAAAATAAAATAATTCATTTTAATTTGTAATACAATATAAAAGTTCTCACATGCGTCATTAATGGCTTGGAAGACACCCAATTCGATGTTCGGGGTATTTGTGCCTGGAAAATATAAAACCTGTTTATGCATGAAAGACAAATTGGTGAGATGATTTTATACACATCAACTCTGAATAATAAAACACATACACATGTAATGTAATCCACATATACAACCTTCAGCCTCGAGAGGGTAACTGACGCTAGAATCTAAATGGGTGTTCTTTTAACAAATTAGACCCACACACACACACACACACACACACACACACACACACACACACACACACACATACAAAAATAACAAATAAAAAATATATAATAATAATAATAAAAAAAAATAAAATAAATGAGATTAAAATAATTATGTTAAAAAAAATATAATAATAATTAAATAAAAAATAAATAAATGAGAAGAATTAAAATAATTATGTTAAAAAAGATTATCGATCCTAAAATCAAATCAGCATATCATACCAGTTACAACCACTAGATGGACCTATTTCACAAATCAACGTGTCATACCAGTTACAACCACAAGATGGACCTATTTCACAAATCAACATGTCATACCAGTTACAACCACTAGATGGACCTATTTCACAAATCAACATGTCATACCAGTTACAACCACTAGATGGACCTATTTCACAAATCAACATGTCATACCAGTTACAACCACAAGATGGACCTATTTCACAAATCAACATGTCATACCAGTTACAACCACAAGATGGACCTATTTCACAAATCAACATGTCATACCAGTTACAACCGCAAGATGCACCTATTTCACAAATCAACATGTCATACCAGTTACAACCACAAGATGCACCTATTTCACAAATCAACATGTCATACCAGTTACAACCACAAGATGCACCTATTTCACAAATCAACATGTCATACCAGTTACAACCACAAGATGCACCTATTTCGCAAATCAGGATGAAGTACACACATGCCCGTGGCTAAGGGATGCTATGTGGCGGCAGTTTTCAAACACTAACAACAACAACATTAACTTTCAGACACTGTTAAAACATGCTTTTAGGTTTTAAAACATCGCGAAAACAAACCAATCTAACTTCAGAACTATGTAGACTGCAGAAATGAGATCGGTCTACAGTCGCGTTAGTATATGGGATACGATTAAGGTAAGAAAAAAATATTTGTCTCTGTTTATTGTCGAACATAGAAAAACATTGTAGCATGCTAACTATACACAACCTAAATTAAGGCAGGCCTAGTCTTTTCATAATAAAAGCCATGGGTATGTATAAAATTAATATCGTAACATCCAGCATCATCAACCGCCGGATAAAAATAGCAGATAGCAGATAATGGGTGCAATGGCAGATAAAGCAGTTAAAAACATCAGACAGCGGATAAAAATAACAGATAGCCGATACAAATAACTGGTAAAAGCTAACAATAGCATAGAGTTAAAAACATCAGATCAAAATAATATAGTTAAAACAATCTTTTTAGATAAAACAATTCTATAACTCCAACAACTACTCGACCAATGATTAAACCAGTAATAAATTATTCCTAATGTATAAAAACAGTATATTAATATAACATATAAACACTTACTTTTTTGCATCTTGGCGAAGGTGAGCGCTGATGTCGCCAGACAAGGGTAGTTGACAAATGTTTTTAGCGTTTGGCTGGAATCCAAGCTTTATTTATACACCTGTAGCACGTGGTGAAAAACAGTACTCTTTCGCCACTAGATGGAGGTATTGCATAAGGAATAACTTCGCATCCAGGATGTCGCTATCGCTATCGTTACGAACCAGATAGCAAATCGTAGTCTCGTAATATAATCAAGCTGTCAAACGGACTGGTAAATGTCCGCATTTGTGTTTTTAAACAAATACCTATTCATCCGTGTGTATCAGAGATAGGTTGTTTACTGCTTTGACACCGTGACACACACACACACACACACACACACACACACACACAGACACAGACACAGACACAGACACAGACACACGCACACACACACACACACACAGATAAGCATACATAGAGACACGGTGCTTTTACTTTTATAGACACTGTAGTCACGACTGTTTAGTATTATAGACATTGTAAACTCATTCGTGAGAAACACTGTTTTTTTTTGTTTTACAACTTTTAACTGCATGTTTCAACCATACAGTTAAATTATTTTATAACCATTTCATTTATACTCTTTTAACTGTATGTTTTCAACTTTAGTTAGATTATTTTATAACCATTTCATTTATACAATTTTAACACTACGTTTTCAACTTAAATTGTTTTATAATCATTTCGTTTATACATTTATAAAGATCAGTATGTTTTTCAACTCTAGTTTCATTTGAATAATATTTTAAACGATCAACCTTAGTTAAATTATTTTATAACCATTTCATTTACACCATTTTAACTATATGTTTTCAACTTTAGTTAAATTATTTATAACCATTTCATTTATAAAGAATAGTATGTTTCAACCTTAGTTAAATTATTTTATAACCATTTCATTTATACAATTTTAACACTACGTTTTCAACTTAAATTGTTTTATAATCATTTCGTTTATACATTTATAAAGATCAGTATGTTTTTCAACTCTAGTTTCATTTGAATAATATTTTAAACGATCAACCTTAGTTAAATTATTTTATAACCATTTCATTTACACCATTTTAACTATATGTTTTCAACTTTAGTTAAATTATTTATAACCATTTCATTTATAAAGAATAGTATGTTTCAACTTTAGTTAAATTATTTATAACCATTTCATTTATACATTTATAAAGAATAGTATGTTTCAACTTTAGTTAAATTATTTATAACCATTTCATTTATACATTTATAAAGAATAGTATGTTTCAACCTTAGTTAAATTATTTTATAAGCATTTCATTTACATCATTTAAACTATACGTTTTCAACAGTAGTTAAATTATTTTATAAACATTTCATTTACATCATTTAAACTATACGTTTTCAACTGTAGTTAAATTATTTTATAAACATTTATAAAGACCAGTATGTTTTTCAACTCTGCTTTCATTTGAATAATACTTTAAACGATAGACCCTGTTTATGTAACATTGTTTCAGATATCAGAGCAGACATGGAGGGGTAGGCAAGAACCCCCGTGACACACTTGCAGAGGTAGGGGGAGCGTCAGTGACACACATGGAGAGGGACAGCCTGTGACACTGACTTTTTTCCTCTCACATTACACAGGAAACCACAATGGCCTCTGGAATGCCACACTTGCAGAGGTAGGGGGAGAGTGTCTGTGACACACATAGAGAGGGGAGGTGAGGGACAGCCTGTGACACTGACTTTTTTCCTCTCACATTACACAGCAAAACACAATGGCCTCTGGAATGCCAAAACAGTTGATTGATCAGATAGCTCAACACCACAACCCTTATCAATAGAGGCCAGAGCAGAGGTAGGGGGAGCGTCTGTGACACACATACAGAGGGACCCCCGGTGACACTGACTTTTTTCCTCTCACATTACCCACATCACATTGAAACCGCTATGGCCTCTGGAATGCCAAAACAGTTGATTGATCAGATAGCTCAACACCACAACCCTTATCAATAGAGGCCAGATGGTCAAAACATTTCATTGATCGGATAGGCGGGGTCAACTGCTTGACCCTTAACAATAGACGCCGGATGCACAATCTCTCAAAACACATCGATTGGATGGGTGGGGTCAATAGGTCAATCCTTATCTATAGATAACGGATGCACACCAGGAAAAGGGCGGGACCGGAAAAGGTCAAAGGTCAACCGGAAGTCATCAATCATTTTGACACATGGTGTCCGGTAATAACTACTGCTCACAAAGTGTTTTGTTGGAGAAAGTGCCATCATGTGACCTGACATTATGCAACTCTTAAACAATAAATCAACTCTGATTTCATTTTCAATAATCAAAATTGGAGACGCAAGACGGCAAGTTGTATTTGAATGAAACGAGATTGCGCGTCCGTTGATTTTATTTTAAGTGCATAGAGCTGCTTGTTTTATTTGTTGTTTGTTGATTTTCAAATATAAAACTTGTTGAAATGTTTTTAGTGTGAGCATCAGTTCTTTTTGAACACTTTCATCTCTTTTTAACAAAACCGTGATAATATTGATGATCACGATAATTTTGGCCACTATAACCGTGATATGAAATTTTCATACCGTCCCATCCCTAAAACATATTATGTTATTTTTGTATGCTTTAGTAGTGTAAAAAAAAGTTACACACAGCACCTTTAATTGACACATTAACATTGATTTAACAGTGTTTTGATGGTTACTATCTATATGGGAGCCTAATCAAACACACCTGAACCAGATCATCATTGTCTTCAGGATTATAGAAAGCTACAGGCAGAGTTCATCAGGGTTGGAGATAAACTCTGCAGAGCTGTGGCCCTCCAGGACCGAGTTTGGAGACCCCTGAAGTAGTTCTTACTGGACACCATGTGTCAAAATGATTGATTTCTTCCGGTTGACCTTTGACCTTTTCCGGCCCCGCCTTTTCCGGGTGTGCATCCGGTATTTATAGATAAGGATTGACCTATTGACCCCACCCATCCAATCGATTATGTGTTTTGACAGGTTGTGCATCCGGCCTCTATTGTTAAGGGTCAAGCCGTTGACCCCGCCTATCCGATCAATGAAATGTTTTGACCATCTGGCCTCTATTGATAAGGGTTGTGGTGTTGAGCTATCTGATCAATCAAGTGTTTTGACATAAGCATTGTGCGTTTTTATGGTAGAAAGTTTGAAGCGGTTGTTATAGAACATGTATCACCGGCATTCCAAACCTCCATATATAAATAAGGGTCAGTGTGTTCTACAACCAACAGAACCATGAGCTACATGAGGATGGATGGTTTAGCCTCCCCACAACCCCCCGAGACGGGGCTGACCAGCAGGATGATGGGAAGTCTGACTATGGCTCCGAGAAAACCTTATGGTCATGTTCATTTGACAAATTTTCTCCATGAAGTTTCGGAATGGACTGAAGGAGAATTTATGATGTGTAGTAATCGTGTATTCGGGTACAAATTTCACAAACCAACACGCGTGGTTATGCTCTACACCACTGACGGCGTCGGTGTGACATTTCCTGAAAAAGACTGGGGTCTATTTTACAAATTTGTCTGGAAGGATCTGAATGACGCTGGGGAAGAGCCTTTGTATCTGGCGGAGTGGGTCGGGGAGACCCCGAATGTCCAATACCGTGTGGTAGGCGACCATACTAACAAGCCGCCGAATGATTCTGTATACATATTCAGCTGTAAAGACAAGACTAAGCTCACCAACACCCGGTCAGGAACTGTCCTGCCCAAGGATCATCATGATCTGTGTGAAATGCAATTTTTGTTCAAGTGGTGTGATCTGAATCTGCTGAATGGTGTTTTTTTCAATCATCAACAAAATGTTCAAATGGTGCGACATGCATGACAGATACAACAAGATTAAACTACAGTTGTTCCACCCTGAGAGATGCGTGCGCAGCGGTATAGGCTGTCTACCGTCCCCCACCATTCGCTACACCCATCATAAACCTCGACGGGGAGACCCTCCCAAGCGTCGTTTATAAATCGGCGTCTCCACCCCTTTACTACAACGACCATAAATTCAGGCACCCAAACCCTCTATGCAGCATTTATAAAGCACGGCTGAAGATAGGGCTTCAGAAGCCGACCATGTGTGCAGCTGCGGAATTTCTTTCGGCAGCATTCTTGACCCTCCCAACGACAACGCCTGTGACCCGCCGGACCACCACAAAGACTGGGCTTCGACTAAAACTATCAAACGTTGCATAGGTTTTGAAACGTGCATTGAAAACGATTGGGGTCCGGGTAACATTATCAACCCTGAACCATTGAGCACGCAAAACGACATCGGTCCGGGTAACAGTATCGAGCCCGACAAAGACCAAGATTTGGGGGTCGAGCACAACCAGCCCTACGAGACATTCAAAATTTTCAAGCTCCATAACGATCAGCAATCGTACGACAGATCTAAAATCGACCGGCCCCTGCCTCATGCTAATCAAACCTTCGACGTCACAGACGGATATTTCAATGTGTTGGGGTTCAAACTCATAAAAGCCGCGACAGTGGTTTTGCTCCAACATCTCATCGGAACGAAGCTGAAGAACGAGTGTGAGGGGTGTGAGATTGATCACCGCAGCCAGCTGCAGCATTCCTGCCTGTTTGACCCTCCTAACTACTACTTGGACACGCATTTTGATGAACTTTCAGCCAAACTGTTTAGACCCTATTTTCATGCCATCATCTCTATCGTGCTAAAACGCTGTGGGTTAAAATCTCACCCTCAACGGATTCAAGGAACAGTCGGGACTATTCTGCACGAATTAAAAGACGAGCCATTCATGGGTGTTAAGGCTTGAAGAAATCAGAGTTGGACTTCTGGAGAAACCCTGCGACGAAATAGTTCACGACGTCGTCGATCTCTGGGAAGGTCTCGCGATCGTGAATGGAGACTGACCAAGACGCCACCGCTATGGGAGCTGCCTGTACCGTAAAGAACACTATGGAATTCATGTTTAAATGACATTACAACCGACAGATGACCAAACTGGTGAATAAGATTATTACAGATGCATCGCGCGATGGTCATCCATTTATGGAAGACACTACACGTGAAGCAAATTTCAAGAAACAAATGGTGTATATAAGAGGACTGGCTAATTCCTGGGATGATTTGGTGGGCAAATGCATTCATGGTATCAAACAAACCCGACGTGATGATAAAACAGATTTTGGATATGATGTGTGGATCACAATCCCCACTCACGGTCACCGATATGCTCTGTACTTGTACGTATGTGGCAGATGTCTGTACCATGCTAACCCTGAGGTCAAAACAATACGACCCGGATGATGACGACGATGGTATTAAAATTGACGAAATCAGTACCACCATCGACAAAATTGTTGTAATGTATATCGACTACATCCTAGACAAACACATGTTGGCCTGTCGCGATTTTCTTTTCTGGCTCGAATATCAGTGACGTCATTATGACTATCCTACTTATGTCACCGTCCATTTTACTTAGACTATGCATGTAACGTCGTTATATCCAATTATTCTATATTTTATTATATGCATTTTGTACTAACCTCATTATATTCAATTTTACTTAGATTTTGTAGTACTACAAAATCTATTTACTTTCTATTTGATTTTTATTATTATTATTATAGCCATGTCTAGTATTATGTATTATATTATTGCCATTTACTTAAATTGTGTATCCAGTACCTTTTTTTTTTTAATAAAAGATTGATTCAAACTGCATGTACGAGTTATTCTTTTACAGCGATCGAAACGACAGCATGACGGAGCTCATGATCTTAAAAGATAGCGGGGTCCATCTAAGCGATAAAAAGGTTTCAGAATGGCTGTCTGGTGAGGATGCTTACACTTTACACAAAACAGCCCCTATAAAATACAAACGAAATAGAGTAGTTGTGTACGGGGTCGATACGCAGTTCCAGGCCGGTCTAGTCGACATGATCGCCTATGCCAAGGATAATGACGATAATAAATATCTGCTGACCTGTATAGATGTGTTTAGTAAATATTCGTGGGTTCACGTGTTGAAGAATAAGAGTGGCGTAGAGGTTCCTAGAGCGTTCGAGTCTATACTCGAAGAGGGACGTGTGCCGCAGAAATTGCAGACGGATCAGGGAAAGGAATTTTTTAACAAACAATTTCAAGATGTAATGAAAAAGCACGATATTAATCCTTTCGCTACCGCTAGTGGTTTGAAAGCCAGCGTCGTGGAACGATTTAATAGAACGTTAAAAAGTCGAATGTGGAGATTTTTAACGGCTACAAATTCACGACGATACATAGATGTTTTACAAGACATTATGCAGAGGTACAACGTCAGTTATCACCGAAGTATTAAAATGAGACCCGTGGACGTCAACAAACTAAATGAGGGTCATGTGTTTCAAAACGTGTCATTACATGACGCATTACTTACTTGACGCTTAGGTCATGTGTTTCAAAACTACCATGAAGCAGCCGATTTTACTACGAGCGTCACTACGTATGCTCCACATCAATCCGATATCAACGGTGGATTGTACGTTTACACCGACATCATCCAATATCAATCGGTCGGCGGGGATATAAAGAAGACCGAGAGACCCACATTTAATTTCAAAGTTGGCGACATTGTCAGGATTTCTAAAGTGAGAGGCCCATTCGCCAAAGGTTATGAGCAGAACTACACGGAAGAATTTTTCACTGTATCCGATCGCATTCCGCGCAAACCACCAGTCTACAGACTCACAGATTACGACGGCAATGTCATCGAGGGAGTTTTTTATGAAAAAGAGATGCAAAAAATAATTGTGAGTAAAAACAAATCTTTTAAGGTGGAAAAGATTTTAGGTCAGAAAAAACAGGGAAAATCTACGCTTGTTTTAGTGAAATGGGTAGGCTGGCCTTCAAAATTCAATAGTTATATAGATAAAAAAAACTCTGGTGGACTTACAATCTCCTTACAACAAGCCAGCGTTTAACGGATGAGATCATACGAGTGAAGGACTACCATGGACAATCAAGGTTTCTACGTCACGCTACTGTGCAATGCATCTTCGGCAGTTTACCCCGGAAATCGTATATCCGCCTACACAACCAGGATAGCAAAAGCTATAGAATTGAAAGGACAATGGGAGGTGGGACTAGCCGAAATCGAATATCCTAGAAGCTGGTATAACTTTAATGATGAAGGCGGTTATTTCATCGTACACACATCCCCAGGACCTGCGAATAACGCGTCCCCTACAGACAGCGGACCTTTTAGAAAAGACTTATCAGGGTCTTTTGTATCGAGGAAATTACAAATAAGCGAGGGGTACTACGCAAACATTCGTGCAATCATCCGTTTGATAAATCAAGTTCTCGCACCCTTGGCAGTGTTGAATCACGATGAATTAAAAAACAAAGTGTTTCTGGTCGCGAGACCCAACATTTCAGTCAGTTTCCAAGGTAAACTCGCTACTATTTTAGGAATGATACCGGACGATAATCTCAGACGTTCGAACTACCATGAAGCAGCCGATTTTACTACGAGCGTCACTACGTATGCTCCTCATCAATCCGATGTCAACGGTGGGTTCTACACATTGTACGTTTACACCGACATCATCCAATATCAATCGGTCGGCGATTCTTACGTCCCCCTTTTGAGATGCGTACATATATCCGGTAAAAGCAATGACACAGTCATTGCTAGATACGACTCCCCCCATTACGTATCGATAAACAAGGATCACATCACCAGCATTACCATAGAGTTGAAGGACGACCAAAGCCGCGAAATACCATTTTCTTAGGGGAAAGTCATCGTAAAACTACACTTTAAACCAGCGAATCATTCTATTCTTTAAAAATGAGTTGTTACTATAATCCTAGAGAGCCCCATACAGCCGACTATGTGGACTATTACCGAAATCAGGCCGGAGGGGGTTTGCCAGGCTATTCCGGCGGATCGGCTATGTATGGAGCTGAACTAGGAGGACTTTTTAGAGGTCTGTTCAGGATGGCCATACCTCTGTTAAAAAGAGGATTTAGCATCGCGAAACCCCATCTAAAATCCGCTGCTAAAAATATAGTATCCGACGTCGTCTCAAACGTATTGACGCGTGCCCATAGCAATAATGCTAATGGTCAAGACGGATCAGGGCTGATGGTCATGGCCCGTAAGAGGATGTCTAAACCACCGGGCGTGAGGAGGCGTGGTCAATGCGGTAAGAAGAAGAAGAAAACAACAAGTGGACCAAAGAAGCGACCAGTCATTTGCAGAAAGCCTAAGAAGTCTGTTAGTCGAAAA
The DNA here is from genome assembly GCA_030578275.1 of Meda fulgida. Taxonomy (NCBI): domain Eukaryota; kingdom Metazoa; phylum Chordata; class Actinopteri; order Cypriniformes; family Leuciscidae; genus Meda; species Meda fulgida. The sequence continues at coordinate 36,526,672 of CM060618.1, forward strand.
TCATACGTCAAGAGATTCGTAAAAAACATATTCTAGCATGGCGCTACTGCATCGTATGTCGGGAGAATGCATCAAGTCCGAGTTGGACTTATTTACAGTACCGCTGACACAGACGGTTATTGAGAAAAACAGTTATTTAGAAGTAGCCCCTTCATCCGCAATATGGGACACCGCCCCATTAGAGTTTTTTATCGCGGGCAACGGCGATGATTATGTAGATCTAAATAACATGATGCTCTACCTACGCCTGAAAATCACAAGACCTAATGGAACCGACATCGTACATCCAGCAAGGGTCGCGTTAATAAATTATCCTGGAGACTCAATATTTTCACAAGTCGATGTGACCCTAGGCGATCGTCTGATATCGCAGAGTTCGAACACCTATCCTTATTGATGCATCATAGAGAGTCTGATCAACTATAGTAAAGATTCGTTGGAATCTCTTTTCTCCGCCAGACTGTTTTACAAAGACACTTCTGGTCATATGGATTCTAACGACCCAGTTGGGCGTAACGCAGGGCTGACGAAGAGATCGATCTACACTAGCGAGAGCAAGGTGGTGGAACTGATGGCCCCTATACATAGCGATATATTCTTTCAAGAAAAACTTTTGTTAAATGGTGTAGACATCAAAATATGCCTAATTAGAGCAAAAGATGAATTCTGTCTGATGAGGTGCGATGATGTGGCTTACAAAATAAAAATAGAGTCGGCATCCCTATTTGTCAAGAAAGTCACTGTAGCACCGCCGTTGAGACTGGGACATGCCCAGGCGTTACTCTCGACAACAGCCAAGTATCCCATAGATAGGGTGGTTCTAAAAAAATTCTCTATACCTGAGAGGACGCGTGTTTCAAATCAAGAAAATCTGTTTTTAGGAACCCTACCAAAATCTATCGTCATAGCTATGGTCGACAATGACGCATTCACCGGTTCCTACGAAAAAAATCCATTTGCATTCACATATTACGATCTGGAGTTCCTGGCCGTCTATGTCGACGGACAACAATTCCCCGCAAAGCCTCTACAACCTAATTTCGAAGCCGGTTCGGCTGTACGCGAATTTTATCAGTTGGCGATGACGACAGGGAGACATCTTAAAAACCGAGCACTCTCCATAGACAGGGGTGATTTCCTGAACGGATACACACTTTACGCATTTAACCTGACGCCTGATGAAGACTGCGGTCAGCACATATCCCTCACCAAGTCCGGAAATATCAGACTCGAAGCACGATTCAGACACCCATTGCCGAATACCGTTAATTTATTAATTTACTTGGTATTTAACTCGATTATAGAACTGTCTAATCGCAGACAGGTACTATTCGATTACTACTGAGATGAATACGTTACAACTCACTGCTATCATGGATAAAATTACGTGCAGGATTCATTTTCTCGGGGTGCTACCATGCGATCAACTTCCCAAAAAAACGCTGAGGATCTTACCGTCGATGGCCATCATAAACACTCACCCTGCACAGCTGCCGGGAGAGCATTGGGTTGCCGTTTATTTAACCCAAGATGGACCGTCTTGTTTTTTCGACAGCTTCGACAATCCACCCGACAGCCCCGCTTTCCAATCAGCATCAATAACTTTCTAACAACCAACGATGTTGATGTGTTACATTCCGGCAGACGTGTCCAGGATTTTTCATCGGATACCTGCGGACAGCATTGTGTGTTTTTTCTCTATCATTTAGCTAGAGGCTACGACAATAACCAGGTGATGAAATTATACACTGATGATTCTATTAAAAATGATAAAATGGTGTCCCTATTTGTGAAGAGATTAAGACCGTATGCTTGTAATGATAAAACGTTATCGTGCATTCACTGTGTGCAGACGTGTTTGACGTATAAATAAAAAAGCTTAAAATCATTATATATTTGTTTATCGTCTTTTATTTAATGTATACATTGTCGGTGATTTAAACACAGTGTCTTTGGACTCTGGAACCGCGTAAGGCGAATATCTTTGTGTTTTTTTATAAGGTCTAACACAGCGAGGGCTTGGGGTGCCGGGTTTACGCTTTAGAGAGCTAATTTTGTGTCTGACCTTCTGATTCGGCACTGTAGAAAATGGGATGTTTAATTCAGCAAACGCTCGTAGAAACTCTGTCCATCCTATAGGTCTCAGATCATCCCTAACCTTTTGAGGGGCCGTAACATTTTTTATCAAATCGACCATGTGTGACCCTCGTACGGTGTTGCCCCTGAACACAAACTCGCCCGATTCGTTCCATGCGCTTAGAACTTTAGCTTTAGACCTCTTGTCTAATATGTATCTACTGTTTTTCATGCTTCTCGAAGGGACATTCTTCAGAACTTCATCGACAATATCACCCCCCACAGCTCTGCCGTCTTCAACGATAGCACCAGCAGCACCCCCTCTCTGGTTCAGCTTTATGACCGGAATCAGTATTAGGTAACGAAAGCGTTAAAACGCCACTCTCACGATCGCCTTGTTTAACCTGGTAAGGGTATTGGTGTAAAGTTTGGCTTTTTCGTACGGATTCAAGTCTGTGCGACGTAGAATATTTCTTATGGCGTCGTCCAAATCTCTACGCTCCGTTGAATGTTCTCGCAGGGGTTTTCACTCTTCATCATCTTATCCAGTTGATGGTGCGGAACTAAATACATCTCTGCATACTCCATCCTATCGATTCGCTATTAAACTTGTAATAAAGGGCACTGCGACGCTTAGGAGTGGCAACAGGAATCCACCCTTCTGGTTAAAGACTTGTTTCTTGGCAGTTATGCCAATTTTTTTATCGACTACAAATTTGATTTCGGCTTTTCTCTTTTTCAACTTTCGATACTGTTGCTTATTGACCGGGATGGTACCGTAGAGGATTGTTAAGCGCCACTTCGCACAGCGCTAAAATGAATTCGTCGGACGCCGATTGTAAAATAAGACGTCACTGTTTAGGACTGGCTTTATGTAACAGTTTTAACACAGGCAAATGTTTACAAAGTCTGGCAGACATGGTGATTTATAGCGTTCTTCTTTTTTTTCGGAATATAAACCACTTGACGGTCGGAAAGTAATCCTGTTCTGAGACGGTACTGCTCCGGAGTTTTCGCTTTATAGTCTATCATTAGGCAGCCGAAAGCCCGATCGACAGCGTCGTGATAACACTCCATAAAGTATTTTGTGTTTCCCGGGTACATTTGACGTCCTAGCATCGCCACTTGATTGACGTCTGGTGGATTTTTAAACAGAATAATATAATTGGCGTTTAAGCTTATGGTTCGGGTGGACTTACCCTGGGCAAATAAATTTTGCACTATATAGATAGAGCTGAGATTGCGGTGGTGACAGTATTGGGTGAAAACACGTTGAAGTTCCACGTTACCGCTAGCTTGCTCCATTAAATCATCCACCACGAGCAAGTTTGTCTTGGTGACAGGCAATAAATCATCATCATTCAGAGTCTGGGGTATTCCTTGCACAAATTTAATGTCGTACAATTGAAGTAAATCATCATACAAAGGCTGCTAGCAATCATACAACCAAACAATGTTTTCAATTTTCATGGAAATGATATTCAAACCTTTTTCCAACAAAAGTTTTACAAAATATGACTTTCCAGAGTTGGAAGGCCCACTCACGACACAACTGAAAGGGTGCTGAAGTCTGAAATCAAAATCGGAAACATCCTGACCCCCTCTATGCATCCTCTGATCAGTAGCCATAAGGAAGTGTGGTGAAATCAGACAGAAGCCTACGTTTATTATAGACCACCTTAAACCTTTTAACGACTGATTTGTTGTGCAGTGTGAGAGACTTTTTATTCCTCACAATGTCTTCCGTCTGAGCCAGGATGTATTTGGATCTATCATGCGACGTCACATAGCTGTCAACCAGACCAATCAGGGATTCGAGACAGATAGCTTGGGAATTTTTAGCATTAAGGGTTATCCCCTTAGCCTTCATGCACGATTTACCTTTGACCGTTTCAAAACCGTACGATTTGGGGCCGCTCGAGCAAAAGACCGTTATATGGTCATCATCGTCTAATTCGCTAGTAAGATCCCCTAAATAATCCCCCAACGGAGGCTCCCAGTCCCCTTCCCTAGACACAAATACGACACTGTCTGTGTCAGAGTATAACAGTCGGTCGCCGAGTCTATCCATCAATTCGTACAATTCCAGTCGCGCGTGTGCGGTAGTAAAGGCCCCTACAAAAACATTCACATCGCGTGCCTTGCAAACATCCTCTTTGGACGGTCTATGCTTGGCCCCAAAGGCGTTCGTTCTCCCGCCGTACAGAGCGTCTCGCGGGTTCAATCTCTCTGGCGCGGAATAATCGGTCATAAATTCGATCACGGACGGGTCTTTTTTTTTCATATCGGTCCATTGGCATTCCCAAAGAACTCCGATTTGCAAACCGCACGCGTTCCGCAGAATTTCGATCTTATCGTCAAACTGGTTCCTGAGAACCCCGTAGGGACAAGGGATGTGTCTGATGAGGTGTAAAGCGACAGCAATGACCATGGAAAATGCAATCCTGGTGAAACGTCTACGTTTCGAGTCTTTTTTATATACTCGAGCCATTCTATCGCACCGATCTTATTCTGATGGACTTACGCTTTGTTATGAGTGAGGGCGAGCGTGTTTCTGGTGAGATAATGTGTTTTGAAGATCCCCATCGAACAGCCGGCGATCGTCGTGAACGAAAAAGGGTCGAGTTGTGTGCAATGTATGAAAGACTCCCTGTATTTCATACATCCTTCACGTAATAAGACGACGTCGCTAACACCGTACTCGTGCAGTTCTTTCTTGAAGTCAAAGAACTTGCCCTCAACCGTCTGGTACCACTCGCAAAACTTTTGTCTTTCTTTGACCGACATGTTATCGTAATTGTAGAGCTTTTTGTCAGGGTATGGCCCGAAATAGTTCTCATTTTCCACCCTGTTGAAAAGGTGGGGGAAGTAACCTTTTTCAGTCGTCGTTAAGTCTAACGCCACGGGCATTTTGCCAAGAGCCATTGGGAAAAATGAGTAGCTATCGATATATCGCTGGGCATACGCCTCATCGTACATGAAAATTAATTTGCAGCCTTGCATTATAACGCGAAACGCAATCCCGGCTTTGCAGAAAAACTCAAGAATTAAAAAGGAGTCAAATCGGGATGAATAATGCGCTATGAAGCAGTAACCATTATATCGCGGTTGTCTGAAGCGATTGATTAGCTTAGCGATACAGTTGGTACCGTGAGCGGTAAATTTCTCCCCTTTGAATGTGATGGCGCAAACAAAATTGGCCTCGTGTCTACCGTCTTGGTAACGCGTTTCAAAATCGTAGAAGATGTATTTCTCACACAGTTCCTTAGGCGGTAGGGGTTGTATGAAGCATTGATGCTCACCATCCCCCGTCAGACGCTCCCGACAATGCACACATCTGTCCGAGGCACATGTGTGTTTGGTTTTCTTGTCGCCCGGTTTAACGTCATAACGCCTGTTACATAGTTTGCAAAATTTTATAATATCGCAGGCGGGGTGCTCCTTACCGGGAGGCGAGTTTTTTTTATGCATTTCGAAGCAATAGGCAGATTTACAGTAACGCAGACAATCGGGGCAATGTATGATTCTTACAGGGAACGTGTAACAATCAGCGTCGAAACAGATGTTGCGGACATGCTTACATCGATGGTCTCTGCGACAGCTATAACTTTTATAGCAGAATGAGCACACGTATCTAGAACCCATGAATCCCTCCAAATTCAGTATCATGTAATAATGATCTTTGTGGATGTACAGGAAAACTGTTTTTGGGTGGGGTTCGTCAGAATTTTTGAACGTTTCTACGATCATAGCATTAGATCTGTAAAATATGACAATTTTAATGTCTAGCGCACGTTCAAACGATGCTATGTCGTCAAGACCGATTCGATCTTGGATTGAGAAGCCGGCGTTGTTTTGGATAGTGGTAGCCAGTTTTCCTAACTCGTTCTCGGGTAATTGGGGGCTAAGAAAACGGGCGAGAGAGATGGAGAAACACAAATTATTCGAAATATTTGTGGGGCAGAATAAGTTCGTCTTTTTTCTTTTAATCACCTCATCAACAGCCAGATCTGTTAGTTTACGTCGACCCCCGCCTTGTCGGTTAAAGACTACAGACGCGTCGATTTCAACGGACTGGTCAGATAGTATCCGATTGTTGCTCTGTAAAACTTTTTCAATTTGATCAAAAACCGGATCTATGTCATAATTATTACCGCGAGTTAAAATCCCGCTGGCGGGTTCTTGGAGACTCGGAGCTGACAATGTAATATTGATTACGGGGTCACTCTGGTCGATTTCTCTAGCAAAATTAACAATCCCTGCTAACATGTCGTGTAAGTAAGTATGATAAGAGGCTAAATCTGTAGAGTTAATCTCTCTCAGATTCATAGTCCTTCTCAGCGTTACGCCATTGAAACGAGGTTGTGGTAAAATATGATATTCGTTAATGTCCCCACGGTCGCGAATCAATCTATCGATGTCCGTGCGGGTTAATCCAGGCTGTGTAGTAGAATCAACATTACCTGATGTCGATGGTTGTGATGTATCATTACCGTCTGGGAGCTCTGGTGATTGCGATGGTTGGTTGTTTAAAACACCGGCGAATTGTACAACAGGATCGAACAAATTCGGATTTGGATTTACAGCTAATTCGAAAAGATCCAAATTAGCGACGGGTTGCGAAGATTCTAAATTAACCAAATACTCTTCTAAAGAATTCGGAAGCATACTTAGCATTTCGATTTCGTCCGGTGACAGTTCTGTATCGTCTGCGTCAAAGCTTTTAGCACCCTCCATTTTAGATTTCAGACCAAAACATGAAATATAAAAAGCATACACGAAATAGTAAAAAATCAGAGTATATGTAAAAAGTATTAAAAAGCATACATGAAATAGAAATAAATGAAATGCGTGATTTGATAACACAACTCTATTTTACTCATCCGACTGTTCAACGAGAATGAGAAGATGATGAATCAAAAGTATCAGTTCGCGATGGAATTCGGCGAACATGTGCTCGTTTCTATTGACACGACGAAATATTTCGTCACCCAAATTTCGAATAAATCGATCTTGCGTATCGATTCTATCATGTATCTCCTGCTGAGAGTAGCGAAGATCTTGGCTAAATGAGGATAATCTACAATGTGTTTCGATCTGCGCATCACAAACCTGAACTTGCAGTGTTTCTATTCTACCAAGTGTTTCGATATGTGCGTTGCGAAGCTCAGCATGGAATGTCTCTAAACGGTTTTGTGTATCGGTGTGTGCATCACGAAACTGGTGTCTCAATGATTCTACTGAATCAATAAGCGCATGCATCAGAGGGGTAGGATGCTCATCATCAGCCGGCCGAGTCACTGATACTACTTCTTCAGCAGCGATGTCTCCTTGATCTTCTTCCGACGATTGGTGAAAGCAGTTGTTTTCATCTATAGTTTGATTAGATTTTATGACCGATACCTCGTCGTCGAGCCCGCTCGCCCAAGAACCACAGGCCCATGCTTCCAGTTGATCGCTATTCCAATCCGTCATATCATTATGCTTTCCGGTCGAACCTATTGTGTAGAAAAATAACAAAATCATAATCGTCTTGTTCAATTTAGATTTTTAAACTTCCGATAATGTAGTTAGTCATACCGTAAAACACTATCGTATCAGGACTGAGGTGATAGTTGCATGTCCAACTCGTAGATGGACCAGCAGACTGGTTGATACCCAAGGTACCAGGGGTAATGGCAGGCGAAGTAGCCGGTGGGGTGTTAGGTAGAATGGCCAGAGGGATGGCAGGAGAACCGGCATGCGGGGTGATAGGACTGGGGGGTGGTACGGATCTGGTACGGGTGGTATCGGACGTGCTGGAACCGTCGGTCTTTCTGACCTTTCTCAAAATTCATCACACGGTCCTGCACTCTCACCGTCATTATCAACATGTGTAAGATCGACGACATCTAATACTGCGAATGAATAAATGAAAATAATCAAAATAATTAAGTTAAAAAAGATTATCGATCCTAAAAACAAATCAGCATGTCATACCAGTTACAACCACTAGATGGACCTATTTCACAAATCAACATGTCATACCAGTTACAACCAATAGATGAAGCTATTTCACAAATCAACATGTCTTATCAGGTACAACCACTAGATAGAGCTATTTCACAAATTAACATGTCATACCAGTTACAACCACTAGATGGAGCTATTTCACAAATCAACATGTCATACTAGTTACAACCACTAGATGGAGCTATTTCACAAATCAACATGTCATACCTGTTACAACCACTAGATTGAGCTATTTCACAAATCAACATGTCATACCAGTTACAACCACTAGATGGAGCTATTTCACAAATCAACATGTCATACCAGTTACAACCACTAGATGGAGCTATTTCACAAATCAACATGTCATACCAGTTACAACCACTAGATGGACCTATTTCACAAATCAACATGTCATACCTGTTACAACCACTAGATGGACCTATTTCACAAATCAGCATGTCATACCAGTTACAGCCACTAGATGGAGCTATTTCACAAATCAGCATGTCATACCAGTTACAACCACTAGATGGAGGTATTTCACAAATCAACATGTCATACCAGTTACAACCATTAGATGGAGCTATTTCACAAATCAGGACGAAGTACACACATGCCCGTGGCAAGGGGTGTTATGTGGCGCCAGTTTTAAAACACTAACAACAACAATAACAACTTTCAGACACTGTTAAAACAGGCTTTTAGGGTTTTAAAACATCGCGGAAACAAACCGATCTAACTTCAGAGAAACTAGTTTCTCATACAACGACTCATAGAATCAATAGAACATAAACCACAGTTAGCATACAGATGATATAAGCCATGCCAAGAACTATAATAGGACATCGAAATGAGATCGGTCTACACCCGCGATAGTATATGGGATACGATTAAGGAAAGAAAAAATGTTTGTCTCTGTTTATTGTCGAACATAGAAAAACATTGTAGCATGCTAACTATACACTCGACCTACATTAAGGAAGGCCTAGTCTTTTCATAATAAAAGCCATGGGTATGTATAAAATTAATATTTTGATCATCATTTAAAACAATGATAGAGATTTTAACCGATGCATCCAGCATCATCAAACGTCGGATAAAAATAACAGATAGCAGATAAAGCAGTTAAAAACATCAGACAGCGGATAAAAATAACAGATAGCCGATACAAATAACAGATAAAAGGTAACAATAGCATAGAAAACAGTTAAAAACATCACATAAAAATAATATAGTTAAAACAATCTTTTTAGATAAAACAATTATATAACTCCAACAACTACTCAACCAATGATTAAGCCAGTAAAGAAATATTCCTAATGTATAAAAACAGTATATTAATATAACATATAAACACTTACTTTTTTGCTTCTTGGCGAAGGTGAGCGCTGATGTCGCCAGACAAGGGTAGTTGACAAATGTTTTTAGCGTTTGGCTGGAATCCAAGCTTTATTTATACACCTGTAGCACGTGGTGAAAAACAGTACTCTTTCGCCACTAGATGGAGGTATTGCATAAGGAATAACTTTGCATCCATGATGTTGCTATCGCTATCGTTATGGAACAGATCGTAACCGTAGTGTCGTAATTTAATCAAACCTGTCAAATGGACTGGTAAATGTCCGCATTAGTGTTTTTAAACAAATACCTATTCATCCGTGTGTATCAGAGATAGATTGTTTACTGCTTTGACACCCTGACACACACACACACACACACACACACACACACACACACACACACACACACACACACACACACACACACACACACACACACAAACACACACACACACACACACAGTGCTTTTACTTTTATAGACACTGTAGTCACGACTGTGTACTATTATAGACATTGTAAATTCATTCGTGAGAAACACTGTTTTTTGTTTTACAACTTTTAACTGCATGTTTCGACCATACAGTTAAATTATTTTATAACCATTTCATTTACACCATTTTAACTATATGTTTTCAACTTAAATTGTTTTATAATCATTTCGTTTATACATTTATAAAGATCAGTATGTTTTTCAACTCTAGTTTCATTTGAATCATATTTTAAACGATCAACCTTAGTTAAATTATTTTAAACGATCAACCTTAGTTAAATTATTTTAAACGATCAACCTTAGTTAAATTATTTTATAACCATTTCATTTACACCATTTTAACTATACGTTTTCAACTGTAGTTAAATTATTTTATAAACATTTCATTTATAAAGATCAGTATGTTTCAACCATAGTTAAATTATTTTAAACGATAGACCCTGTTTATGTAACATTGTTTCAGATATCAGAGCAGACATGGAGGGGTAGGCAAGAACCCCCGTGACACACATGCAGAGGTAGGGGGAGCGTCTGTGACAACTTGCAGAGGTAGGGGGAGCGTCTGTGACACACATGCAGAGGTAGGGGGAGCGTCTGTGACACACTTGCAGAGGTAGGGGGAGCGTCTGTGACACACATGCAGAGGTAGGGGGAGCGTCTGTGACACACATGCAGAGGTAGGGGGAGCGTCTGTGACACACATACAGAGGTAGGGGGAGCGTCTGTGACACACATGCAGAGGTAGGGGGAGCGTCTGTGACACACATGCAGAGGTAGGGGGAGCGTCTGTGACACACTTGCAGAGGTAGGGGGAGCGTCTGTGACACACATGCAGAGGTAGGGGGAGCGTCTGTGACACACATGCAGAGGGAGGGGGAGCGTCTGTGACACACATGCAGAGGTAGGGGGAGCGTCTGTGACACACATGCAGAGGTAGGGGGAGCGTCTGTGACACACATGCAGAGGTAGGGGGAGCGTCTGTGACACACATGCAGAGGGAGGGGGAGCGTCTGTGACACACATGCAGAGGTAGGGGGAGCGTCTGTGACACACTTGCAGAGGTAGGGGGAGCGTCTGTGACACACATACAGAGGTAGGGGGAGCGTCTGTGACACACATGCAGAGGTAGGGGGAGCGTCTGTGACACACTTGCAGAGGTAGGGGGAGCGTCTGTGACACACATACAGAGGTAGGGGGAGCGTCTGTGACACACATGCAGAGGTAGGGGGAGCGTCTGTGACACACTTGCAGAGGTAGGGGGAGCGTCTGTGACACACTTGCAGAGGTAGGGGGAGCGTCAGTGACACACTTGCAGAGGTAGGGGGAGCATCAGTGACACACTTGCAGAGGTAGGGGGAGCGTCAGTGACACACTTGCAGAGGTAGGGGGAGCGTCTGTGACACACATGCAGAGGTAGGGGGAGCGTCTGTGACACACATGCAGAGGTAGGGGGAGAGTGTCTGTGACACACATAGAGAGGGGAGGTGAGGGACAGCCTGTGACACTGACTTTTTTTCTCTCACATTACACAGGAAACCACAATACGATTGTTGCCGGTGAATGCCGGTGATACATGTTCTATAACAACCGCTTCAAACTTTCTACCATAAAAACGCACAATGCTTATGTCAAAACACTTGATTGATCAGATAGCTCAACACCACAACCCTTATCAATAGAGGCCAGATGGTCAAAACATTTCATTGATCGGATAGGCGGGGTCAACTGCTTGACCCTTAACAATTGACACACATGCAGAGGTAGCGGGAGCGTCAGTGACACACTTGCAGAGGTAGGGGAGCGTCTGTGACACACATGCAGAGGTAGGGGGAGCGTCAGTGACACACTTGCAGAGGTAGGGGGAGCGTCAGTGACACACTTGCAGAGGTAGGGGGAGCGTCTGTGACACACTTGCAGAGGTAGGGGGAGCGTCAGTGACACACTTGCAGAGGTAGGGGGAGCATCAGTGACACACTTGCAGAGGTAGGGGGAGCGTCAGTGACACACATGCAGAGGTAGGGGGAGCGTCAGTGACACACATGCAGAGGTAGGGGGAGCGTCTGTGACACACATACAGAGGTAGGGGGACCGTCAGTGACACACATGCAGAGGTAGGGGGAGCGTCAGTGACACACTTGCAGAGGTAGGGGGAGCGTCTGTGACACACATGCAGAGGTAGGGGGAGCGTCAGTGACACACTTGCAGAGGTAGGGGGAGCGTCAGTGACACACTTGCAGAGGTAGGGGGAGCGTCAGTGACACACTTGCAGAGGTAGGGGGAGCGTCAGTGACACACTTGCAGAGGTAGGGGGAGCGTCTGTGACACACTTGCAGAGGTAGGGGGAGCGTCAGTGACACACTTGCAGAGGTAGGGGGAGCATCAGTGACACACTTGCAGAGGTAGGGGGAGCGTCAGTGACACACTTGCAGAGATAGGGGGAGCGTCTGTGACACACATGCAGAGGTAGGGGGAGCGTCTGTGACACACATGCAGAGGTAGGGGGAGCGTCTGTGACACACTTGCAGAGGTAGGGGGAGAGTGTCTGTGACACACATAGAGAGGGGAGGTGAGGGACAGCCTGTGACACTGACTTTTTTCCTCTCACATTACACAGGAAACCACAATACGATTGTTGCCGGTGAATGCCGGTGATACATGTTCTATAACAACCGCTTCAAACTTTCTACCATAAAAACGCACAATGCTTATGTCAAAACACTTGATTGATCAGATAGCTCAACACCACAACCCTTATCAATAGAGGCCAGATGGTCAAAACATTTCATTGATCGTATAGGCGGGGTCAACTGCTTGACCCTTAACAATTGAGGCCGGATGCACAACCTGTCAAAACACATAATCGATTGGATGGGTGGGGTCAATAGGTCAATCCTTATCTATAGATAACGGATGCACACCAGGAAAAGGCGGGGCCGGAAAAGGTCAAAGGTCAACCGGAAGTCATCAATCATTTTGACACATGGTGTCCGGTAAGAACTACTCCCTGATGTACAGTATATGTCATGACCCCTTTAAAACTGAATTCCAGTCATTATAGGCCTTTACCACATGCAGCAAGTAGGGTATATGTAGAACATGTCCGTAGAGAAATGTGTGGAAAGCGTGGAGAGATTCATCAACATTATAATTAAAACCAATTGACAAAAACGTCGTGAAGCTGGCAAATGTTTGCACACACACAATAATGCAATTATTAATGAATTAAATGTGTACAAAAAAGAGAGAGAGAAAAAAGAGACATTTTTACTTTTAGGCATGTCATGTGATTTCACTGAAAACAGACATTGTGTTTGTGTGTCTATATAAAGGCATGCAGAGAAGATTCACTTCCTATTGAGAACTCAGGAAACAGACAGATGCCACACAGAGAGACATCAACGACATCAAGGTTTGACTATTCATTAATAAGATACAATTTATTAGTTTGTTTTCAATAATTCAATGTCTGTATATATTTTAAAGTTCAAAATAAGAATCATAAAAATATAATTATTATTTTATAATAATAATTATTATAATAATTATAATTGCAGGTTTAACTTTTTTATAATAAACACAACAGGATAAACACATTTTACAAACTAAATAAATGTAAACATATTACAGCTGTCATTTATAATGAGGAATTGTCTAGTGTTAAATTTGAATTTACATAGACATGATTTTAATACAATTTACAGAGTTAGGTGTTCTTCAAAATTTGCAAAAATTTAACTTTTTAATTTGCAAATGTATTACCAAAGGTCTGACTGTACAATATATGCAGGTAAGAAAATACTTAATTTTATCGGGACTGTGGACTCATCAATAATGTGTCATAACTGTTGTCATATTCTCAAACATGTGAGATGATTCATGTCAAATTGTCATATTTGAAATCTTCTGTTCTCATCAAACTCTTCCTGTCAGCTGGTGGCTTTCTGAAATACACCACAGCGGTTTCATTAATGTCACGTGATTCACTGCCAGCTAACAGAGTTTTGTTATAAGAACGTTCTCCAAATATTCAGTGTTGGTTCTGGGAACGTAAAAACTGTCCAGTTTTCTTGACGTTAGAGCAGTGTTTCTCACTTTGGAGGAAGGGAAGTGTTGCGAGTCACAGCTGTCCCCAATCGCCACAACAAAAGGTAATAAACAAAAAAAAAATCTTTAAATTTAACTGTCAAACGTGTTTTAAAAGGTATAATGTTCCTCAAACGTTCTTTCAACTTAATTTTGATTTAAAATTCAACAATTCTAGGAACGTTGATTTCTAACATTCCAAAACATAAAAATGTCCAGTTTCCTGAATGTTACTAGATCGTTAATTAAAGGTTAGTGTGATGTTCCTGAAACATTCATCTTTCGAAAGAGTAATGAGTAGGCCCTACACAAACTACAACTCTCTTCAGAAACAGCCTTAGATGAACTGAAGATAAAAGACATTAACTTTCTCAAGATCTGATTAAACAACTCCACAAACAGCATTACCAGCTTCACTCATTACTAACCAGACTGACTTTATTTCTGTCACGTCTACAGAAGATCTTATAGAGAATTAACAGAGGTTTAGATGTTGATGTCTTATTGAAAATATTTATTTGAGGTCACCATCATGGAGATCAGTGTTTGCTTTAGATGGTCTCTTGACTTTCATCGAGATGTTGCATTGTCAGCAATTGCAGGTGATCATGGAAAACATTTCTATATTAATAAAGCAGATCAACATGGCTGTTATAATACCGGACATTAAACTGCTTTTTCTGTGATTGATGATTTAAAGAGTTGAAACACCATTGAAAATGATGGGTTGTAAGATTATTTCACATACTAAATGTTAATTTCTGGGAGCTTAAATATGAAACACTGATTTTGTTGTAGTTCTGTTGCTTTCAGTCAGTTAGACACTCACAGACATCAACATTGGGTATACAAAACACATTCATTGCTCCCAGCATGCATTGCGGCAAGAATAAATTATGCATTTGAATTATTTTTTTGATTGCCATTGTTGAGGTTTGTATGACGAGTGCTGATTTCTAAGTGTGTCATTTTTAACTTCTGAAAAGTAATAGACAATCTCACATAAATTTCTTCAATTACATATGACTTTTATCACATCAATGGAGCTCATTACCATCTTCTCTAAACACTAATAAGTTCCAAAAGTGAATCAATCAATTCAAATTATTGTGAATGTTGTTGTTTAGTTGCAGTCCTTTGTCTGTTATTGAAGCAGAAAAGTTGATCTGATTTATCAATACAGTGATTACTTTTCATTTACATTAGAAACCTAATGAAAGACAAGAGTGCGACTAAAGCAAACACTGATCTCCATGATGGTGACCTCAAACTAAACATTTTCAATAAGACATCTAAACCTCTGTTAATTCTCTATAAGATCTTCTGTAGACGTGACAGAAATAAAGTCTGGTTAGTAATGAGTGAAGCTGGTAATGCTGTTTGTGGAGTTGTTTAATAAGATCTTGAGAAAGTTAATGTCTTTTATCTTCAATTCATCTAAGGCTGTTTCTGAAGAGAGTTGTAGTTTGTGTTCTAATTACTCTTTCGAAAGATGAATGTTTCAGGAACATCACACTAACCTTTAAATAACGTTCTAGTAACATTCAGGAAACTGGACATTTTTATGTTCTTGGAATGTTAGAAATCAACGTTCCTAGAATGTTGAATTTTAAATCAAAATTAAGTTGAAAGAACGTTTGAGGAACATTATACCTTTTAAAACACGTTCCTCTAACGCCAAGAAAACTGGACATTTTTCACGTTCCCAGAACCAACACTGAATATTTAGAGAACGTTCTTATAACAAAACTCTGTTAGCTTTGCACAACCTGTTTATATGAGTATATCTTTCCGTCTCTAAGCAGAATTTTGACACAATGGTTGTTGTTTTATACAGAAGTGTAGACATTACTTTTGCGACGAAGAAGAGAAGATCCTTGGTTGAAGATCTTGAAGGAGTAATAATACCAGATTGAGTCAAGAGTTGCATCATGAGTTCGCTCATCCAGCTTCCTGAATCTTTTGGAAATAATCAAACCACTCTTGAAAACAGGAGGGGAAACCCACCTGATGTCACTTTAGATTTCATAGTTAAGGATTTGTTATTGTTTTTTAATGGATTTCAGTACTTACATGAAACTAAACAAAAGATTGAAGATACATGTGACATTAAAATGGGACCTGGTGGATGCTGGTCAGCTGATGATATCAAACAAGCTTGGAAAAAAAAAAAAACATTTCGTATAAAATCAAGCAGAAGACGGTACTGGGCTCGTGTGATAATGTTGCAGGTGATAAAAAGATGTTTTTATTACGGTGGGTTTAATAGAATAGAAGCACAATCTTATCTGAAGGAGGATGAAACTTCCCCAAAACTGTCTGATGTGGCAGAAATCACACCCTCTGAGACAGAAGTGCCATCTGAAATCCCCTCATCTTCTGAGTCGAGGAACAATATGGTTACCAAAGCAACGCGAAATGATGACAGCAATACTATAACCACTATCAAGGAATTGTGTGTGAGCAATAAAGAGAATGTAAAAGAACAAACAATGAAAGAAAATCCTCCAGGTGGAGAAAAGAAAGTGATGGTTCAGCCGCTTTCAGAACTCAGCCATCAACCTTTCACAAAACGCTCGCTCAATGAAACATCATGCAGTCCACCTTTTGATTCTTTTGAAATAAATAATGAAGAGCAATTTCCAAGGAAAAAGAAAAAGCTTGAAAAGATGGAGGATGGAAGATGGATAAGAGGTTCAAACAAATCTACTTCTCAAACCGTCTACTTACGGATTCCACTTTCTGTCATGTCTGGAAATGAATCAACCTGTAAGCCAGAAGAAGTTAAAAATGGCAACCCTACCTATAAATTAATAGACCGAGTTCCTAATTTTACTGTAATAAGAAAAAAACAATCGTATGCTATGTTATACGACAATCGAACCAGGAATGCGGCATGGGTGTATGAGATATTGAACGAGAGTACTTTGGAAAAAGAGAAAGATTTTTCAAGAGTTTATACAGTGGATGACTCAATTCATCCATTCTTCCAAACATCCGAACACGTCGACAAACAAACAGGTGATATTTATGATAAAGGTCATCTTGCTGCGGCTGCCAATCACCAGTGGTGTGAGAAAGCTTTTAAGGACACTAATGTGCTCAGCAACATCACACTGCAGAATAGGGACTTAAACAGAATCCTGTGGAGAGATTTTGAAAATGATTTGCGAAAAAAAATTAAAAAAGAAGATATCTGTAATGTCCATGTGTACACTGGACCACTTTACCTGCCCAAGGATCAATTAACTAGAGTGAGTTATTCTATAAAACATGACAAAGCAGTGCCGACTCACTACTTTAAGGTGGTAATAGAGGAGAAGAAAGATGGTACAGCAAATCTGGAGAGCTATGTGGTGCCCAATCAGGGAATACCAGGGGCGATAGAAAATTACAGAACGCCAATTAACTGTATTGAGAAATTCTCTGGGCTGATCTTCACAGAAAGCTTGTACAAGGAAGAGGGAGACCGTCTGCAGACTGTGATATGGCAAGGAGAAAACCAACATGGAGAACCATGTAAAGCTGAATCACATGTAAGAGTAAGCACAGTGACATAGCAGGATGATACTGTGCCGATGTATGTGTTTATGACACTGAAACACAGTGAATTGTGTTTGATCTTCCCTGATGAACTGACCATCTGAAGAAGAAAAGAGGGAACATTTGTTTGACTAAGCCTGCAATTATTCTCACTAGTGGTTAAAACCATACCATGTTTACTTGTCACATGTTTTGATTCATGATTGTCTTTCTGTTGTTCTGCAGTCAGTTTGTTAATTAATTCTGGGCCCATATTTATCAAGCCTCTGAGAATTACTCACAAGAACACTGCTAAGAATTGACTTAAGAGTTGTAGGGAAACGTTTTAATATCGAATTAAATGTACCTCCAAATACACTCAGACATATGCACACACATAAAAGCCATCTTACACAGACATGTATTAAAGTCACAAGACTGTGTTTTCCCCAGACTCTATAAAACCCAAAGTAGCCTAGAAAGGTACAAGGTACCCACTGAGCAAAATGATGTCCAAAAGACGTCTTTTCAACGTCTTTGTCACAAAAGTCGGACGTTGAAAAGACGTCCACTGAGGAGCCAGAATGAAAGTTTTTATGACGGTTTTTTTTGACGTGTTCTTGACGTCCGATCTGGACGATCATGGACCCTCTTCGTACAAGGTTAAAAACTAGTTCAAATGTGGCCATTGTGGACATATTTTCAACATCATTTATGGTCTCATTTAGACAATTTATACTGTTTCTGGACCAAATAAACACTCAGGATGCATTAAATTAAAACTCATGTTTATGTCAATGTAATTTCCTTACATTGTTTAGATGAGGTTTAGATGTTGATGCTTCATTTTAAGTCACCATTGTGGAGATCAGTGTTTGCTTTAGTTGTTGTCTTGGTCCCACTACTTCATACTTTAGTTTGTCTTTGGCCGTTGTACCTGAGTGTTTGTAGAACATCATTGTTATGGCAGAGAAAGCCAAGAATAAGTACAATCGGTTGACTGTCGTCAGTTCCATGTTGATAATCACAAAATCAACACAAAATCAACAATTAACATTGTTAAAACTGCAGTCTTTATATCTGGTTTTAATAATCATCAATCTTGTGGAACTGCATAATGTGATCCAGTAGCATTAGTTATTTTAAGGTGATTAAAAAGAATGTTTACACAATGTTTTGAGAAAATGTATCATATAGTCAAACACAGAAATAAATATGTTGCATATGATTCACAACAATGGTGACAATAAATAAAGGCTTCATGCTGCAATACATGATGGGTAGCTTTCATAGTACAACATATCCTTGATTCCCAAGCTTTTTTGTTTTGGTTGTCACCGTTGGTGGCAATCATATCCAAAATCTTTATGTCTGTGTGTGACTGTGATATAATTCCTCAAAAATACTGTGTATACATTCATTTAATTCACCTTCAAATAAGTGACTCATTTTAATGCTGGATCAAATATGCAGTTCCACAAGATTTCTGTTTACTACTGTCAAACTGAAAGCCAAATGTTGAAACACAATGTTAATTTCTAGCTTTGTGTTGATTTTATCATCATCAACATGGATCTGATGACAGCTAATTGAACTTTTTCTTGGCTTTCTCTGCCACAATAATAGTGTAGTGTGAACAAACAGTTACAACAACTGAAGAAGAATTGGCCAACCAAGACGCCAACTAAAGCAAACACTGATCACCACAATGGTGACTTAATCTGAAACAACATCTAAACCTCATCTAAACAATGTAAGGAAATTACATTGAAATAAACATGAGTTTTAATTTAATGCATCCTGAGTGTTTATTTGGTCCAGACACAGTATAAATTGTCTAAATGAGACCATAAATGATGTTGAAAATATGTCCACAATGGCCACATTTGAACTAGTTTTTAACCTTGTATGAAGAGGGTCCATGAGTGTCTATATCGGACGTCCAGAACACGTCAAAAAAAGACATCATAAAAACTTTCATTCTGGCTCCTCAGTGGACGTCTTTTCAACGTCCGACTTTTGTGACAAAGACGTTGAAAAGACGTCTTTTGGACATCATTTTGCTTAGTGGGTATATATATCTCAGAAAAAGTATGTTCAGGGTGTGTTCATTTTTATGTGCATCTCGTTTTCTCTAGATCTTTTTTGCTCAAAACTGCCTGATATTTTATAACCTGATGAACTCAAGACAAGAACAAGTTATTATTAACAGATTGCTTGCTTGAACTGCTTAGAAGTAAGTTACTCTTTGTACATCTATTCTCCAGGACCGCCCTGGGAATGGATTATCTGAAGAATCATAATCTGCAACTTTTTGATATTTTGCAAAAAGATTTTTGGATTATTGTGTAAACAAGTATATTTCTCTTTTGTTTAAATAAACTTTTATTGTATAAAGACAAGTATTTTTCCGTCTTCAGCTATACAAAGAAAGTTCAATAGCAATAAAACAGCCATTTGTATATCTTCACTCACCAAGACACAAGAGATCCAGGAAGCTTTTCTCCAGCGGGTAAGCATGAAAGATCTTCTGAGTCAATGATTATTATTGTTGTATATGGTGTTATGGGACATATCCCTATTAACTGCACTGTTAACCGTTGCTGTAAAAAAAGTGACAGTATCATACCATTTTCCATTAAAACAGTAATATACCGTAGAA
The DNA here is from genome assembly GCA_030578275.1 of Meda fulgida. Classification (NCBI taxonomy): domain Eukaryota; kingdom Metazoa; phylum Chordata; class Actinopteri; order Cypriniformes; family Leuciscidae; genus Meda; species Meda fulgida. The sequence goes on from CM060618.1 coordinate 36,546,840, forward strand.
AACAATGCATTCTGGGTTATATTTGCATTTTCGAGAAAGTACCCTACAGGAATAGACTGTGAGTTAACAGACACTCAGAGGCTGTGTTCCCAATCACACGCTGTACTACGGCTGGGCGATATATCGCACGATATTGTTATGCGCATCTCGTCAGGAACGCCGGTTCCTTGATTAGTAGTAAATCACCTTCACCTGCTTTCAGATGGAAGATATGATGCAGATATGAGTGTTAAATTAACACTCAAGAGTGTTAAAGTTAATGAGACAAAGAGTGATTAATTTAGTGATGATTGAGCATTATTGAAGACACCTGATGTTAACAAGCAGAATCACTGAAGGAGAAAATCTCAAATTGTAAGCCACCGTTATGGCGATTAGTGTTTGCTTTAGTTGGGGTCTTGACCCTTATACTTTAACTGAAATTTTAATATGTGTACTGTAATTGGCTTATAACAGTCAAATGAACAAAGAAATGAATAATCTGCTCGTGTTGGTTGTTATGACATAATCATGCTGTGATCTGAAGAATGAAACTTACTGAGATAGGTTGGATAAAGGTCAAGTTTGGAATTTTACAATTAAAGCCCTATTTTAAGATTGTTTCTGATGAAATAGAACGGTTAAGATTGTTTTTTAGACAGATACTGCTGTCCCGAGAATTTTCAGTTTCTGTGGTATCAGTTGAAGTGGACTTCGCTGACAATAACCGCTCATTTGGAATGCCCTGCAAACGTCATCAAAGAAAATTAACGACGGGGTTTCGGAGATTATGATATTAACATAAATAGATATAGGCTTACATTAATATTTTAATTTAATATCACATTTAAAATATATACACTATACAATAATAAATAAATAAAAACATTATGTAGCCTAACTATAAATATAATGAAAAACAGTTTATACACTTGACTACTGCTATTATTTGACTATTAACAGAATTTAAGCTCTGTTGTAATTGTCATGCAATATGAAAATGAACTTTATTTAGTCAACTATCTGTGTATGTGTTTTTAATCAATGGTCACATAATTACATAGCGGTCTCGTGCGCCTTCTTCCCGCGCACTGATGTATAGTAAACACTGCTGAGGTAAATAAAGAAAAGAAAAATGGCTGAGCCTCAGCTACTTCTCGCCGCTTTTACTTTGTCGTATCTATTTATAATCCGTAATGAATATGAAAGAAGACAGCGAAGACGACGACTTCGTAAGAGACTGCTTCTGGCCATGACGCTTGAACGAGTGAGTCAAGTTGCTACTGTAGCTCTACCAAAAATGTATCTAAGCACTTTTTTACGGCTAAGTTACCTAAAATAAAATCACTTTAAGTTAACGTTACTTCACAAACTAGCTAAGCTGGCTACATTCACTGAGGTAAATTATGATAATCGTTTATAAAGTCACTAGGACATACAAAAAATAGCATATCAAATGTAATATTCACCACAATAACCGTTAAAAATACTGTCATTTGTATAATAATGACAAAATGTATGAATACTTACACATATACATAAACTCCTCCATCGTTATGACCGCTCTGACTGGTGATGACGTAGCGCGCAATGACAGTTGGGTGATATCGCTCTCCACTTCCTGTGAAGTGATGTATCAATGTTCCCTTATTCCCTACGCCGTTTGCAGTGCCCTTCGAACTGAACATGTTCGTTCCCTTTGGATTGGAATCTCACTTAAGATGGCGAAATACCCTGTGAAGTTCACTTCGCAGTCCACTTACGGTCGAATGGAACGCACCTGTAGGCTACACTATACAAGTGGTTTGCTTGCAATTGGCAAAGGTGCATTATCGCCACCAACTGGGCTGGAGTGTCTATTATTCAAGTTCTCAACGGAAGAATGTATGGTTGTGAGGCGTTCGGAAAAATACAGGTCCTTCTCAAAAAATTAGCATATTGTGATGAAGTTCATTATTTTCCATAATGTAATGATAAAAATTAAACTTTCACATGTTTTAGATTCATTGCACACCAACTGAAATATTTCAGGTGTTTTATTGTTTTAATACTGATGATTTTGGCATACAGCTCATGAAAACCCAAAATGCCTGTCTCAAAAAATTAGCATATCATGAAAAGGTTCTCTAAACGAGCTATTAACCTAATCATCTGAATCAACTAATTAACTAAACACCTGCAAAAGATTCCTGAGGCTTTTAAAAACTCCCAGCCTGTTTCATTACTCAAAACCGCAATCATGGGTAAGACTGCCAACCTGACTGCTGTCCAAAAGGCCATCATTGACACCCTCAAGCAAGAGGGTAAGACACAGAAAGAAATTTCTGAACAAATAGGCTGTTCCCAGAGTGCTGTATCAAGGCACCTCAGTGGGAAGTCTGTGGGAAGGAAAAAGTGTGGCAAAAAACGCTGCACAACGAGAAGAGGTGACCGGACCCTGAGGAAGATTGTGGAGAAGGACCGATTCCAGACCTTGGGGGACCTGCGGAAGCAGTGGACTGAGGGAAAAAAACAGGGAAATGTAAGAATGTATTCTTCCTGTAAATCATATATTACACCAGCAGATGGCGACCAGTGACTGTCTTTTGAATATGGTGAGCGAGCTGATTCAGCAGGAGGAGCACATCCTTCCTCTGGCATCAAATCAAATATACACTCTAAAAAGAGATGTGTTAAAAATGACACATGTTGTGTCAGTTTTAACACATGTAGTGAGTGTGCTCAGGGACAACACATGTTGTTTCAAATTTAACACAATAAATGTGTAAGTCATTTTAACACAAATTGTGTCATTTTAAAAAATAAAGTGAAAGGGGCAATAGTAAAATTATTAACCATTTAATCTATTGCACACTCTAAAAAATGCTGTGTTGGCTTTAATTAACTTTTTTATATCAGCAGGCCCCATGTAACACTGCAAAATCCCCAGTGTTAAATCAACACCGCTCGGAGCAAATATGGTCCCACTCTACAGAGTGTTAAAATAACACTGAAGCGGTGTTAAAGTTAATTAGATAATTAAGTGATTAATTAAGTGTTGATTGAGCATTAGTGATGAACATCTGCTGTTAACAAGTAGCCTGGGAAAACCTCTGATTTTGAAGCAGATTATTTTGTAGCCTACATTACAAAGATGGATGCCGCCGTCGAACATCACTCGTTCGAATCAGCTATCACGTCTGTTTTAAGCGATTTGAACGTTTCCTTTTTGTTAAAAACCGAGCAAAGAACAACACTCGGAGATGTTTCTCCGCCGCCCGCCGCTCTTCAGCGCTCTGATTGGTTTTAGGTCTACCCACGACGTCCGTTGGTGACGCCCCTCTGGAAATCCCCTCTGGGGATTTTGCTGTGTATGTTGGATTTATGTAACATTATTTATTTCAATAACTTAAGTTAACTACGTAAGATTAATCCAAGATGCAGTCACTAAACCTTATATCACACCTGGGGCTCAGTTATACCACAATTGTGTAGTTCTAACACTTTTTTGTTTTTTTTGTTTTACTGTTTTAATCAGTATCGGCCATGTTACTATTACAGCAATAACAATAATAATGTTGCAAAACCCTTAATGTCACAGATGGTGTAACAGTCAGCGGAATTCAAGTATTCTTGTACAGTTTGCCCCACGAGTTGCACACCCTGACCCTCTGATATTGTAACGTGCTGTGAGAAACAACAACAACACACTATCAATCATTGCAACTGCTTAAAGGACATTGAAATTCAAACATTACAAGATTTATTTCCCAGAAAAGAATACACTTACTGTATGGTGAAATCTTCCCACTGTCTTCAATGTCGGCAACATAAATCTGTTTCCTTGCTGATCTTGTGCGCTTCAGCGGGTTCTGGAAAGTGTTATCTGGATTGCTAACGTGCCCTCTTGGCCTAAAAGGTGCACTGTGGCATTGAGGAGAAATCCCAGGACCTGGGCCAGCGCTTGGTGTCATGGCGGCCTTGGTGGTGTGTTCTTTAGTAGTGCCACATACAGCAAATGATCCTCGGTGACACATTATATCGGTCTGAAACACGCCGTTTGGGTTTGGGAAATAGGTTTCCCTTGTTATGTCATCCTCCAGATATATGCTCTCCGGCTCCATCTAAAAATAATGGTACAATCTTAGCGACTGACTATTGGCCTCATAGCTATTCTATCTGGCAATGTTTACTAAAAATGTGTAGTAATAACGTTAACGTTACCTTAAAAATAGATTCCAGCCGATCCCGAGAAATATCTCTGGCCATCATAGTCAGCCGTTTAGCACCATGATGCAAGCTGAACTGCAACAGGTCATCCATATTTATTGCGCGTCGAACGACTTGCTTAAGAAGAACACCAGTCGCGTCTGTTTCTGTTTATTTGGTACACAGCAAAATCCCCAGTGTTAAATCAACACTACTAGGAGCAAATATGGTCCCACTCTACAGAGTGTTAAAATAACAATGAAGCAGTGTTAAAGTTAATTAGACAATTAAGTGATTGATTAAGTGTTGATTGAGCATTAGTGATGAACACCTGCTGTTAACAAGCAGAATCACTGAAGGGAAGAGAAACACAAGAACTACAACTGACTAGTCACAGCCTTAGATTAAATCAACTCTGAAGATCTCAACAGAGAAGGATTAAACAACTCCACAAACAGCATTACCAGCTTCACTTATTACTAACCAGACTGACTTTATTTCTGTCAGATGTCTACAGAAGTTCTTATTGATAATTAACAGAGGTTTAGATGTTGATGTTTTAGTCACCATTTAAAAACCACCATTATGGTGAACAGTGTTGTCTTTAGTTGGGCAATTTGATTCTTATTATCATGTGATTTCATGGTCCTGATAACAGTGTTTACCAGAATACACAAAGGTTGCAAAGAAAGCCAGAACCAAAGATGGTCTGGTGATAGGCCTATAGTTTTCAACATCATAAAGTACAAAAAATCACAAATTGTATCATTTACTGATAACGGTTATTTGGTACTAATAGGTTATTTTCAATAACAATAATTTCTTTCTACGGATCTGTTATCAAGCTGAATTTTTATTTTTTAATTATTGAGGAAGTAATCTTTGGACAAACACACAGACATCAAAGAATCCCCATATGAATCTCAAAAATGGCGACATGCTTTATGCCACAAAGCATTCTGGGAGGCACCATAGTATAAAACTCATGGCTCCCAGCATGAGTTGCAGCATGAATGTCACCATTGTTGAGATTCATACACTGATTATTGATGTCTGTTGTTTCTAAAAAAAAAAATAATACCATTGATTTTCCAATAAATTCTGCAATGTATATAAAATAATTTTATTCAGATTGTCTGCTCTGTTTCAATAAGAGTGATAGCCATTAATAGTATATGACTTTAAACAGGGATAAGAGTGGGATTGGTGAATTATTTGATTGTATAATAATGAAAACTATAACACCTGATCGTTTCGTATTGGTGTCCTTTGTAACACAATATGTGCTTTGGTAAACATTGCAATAGAGACCAAAATTGCACTTGAAATGACAAGAATCAAACTGACCAAGCAAAGGAAATACTGATCACCATAATGGTGACCAAAAATTTCAAAACATCGACATCTAAACCTTTGTCCAAAGATATATAAAAGAAATAAAGTCAGTCTGGTTAGTAATAATTGAAGCTGGTAATGCTGTTTGTGGAGTTGTTTAATCCTCCTGTTGAGATCTTCAGAGTTGATTTAATCTAAGCAGAGCCGGGCAGTAACAGAGTACATTTACTTGAGTACAGTACTTAAGTACAATTTTGAGGGATCTGCACTTTACTCGAGTATCATTTTTGGGGAGTACTCATGACTTTACTCAAGTACATTTGAGAGGCAAATATTGTACTCTTTACTCCACTACATTTCTATCCATAACCGTGAGTACCCGTTACTACTTCTAAAAAAAAAAAAAAGGAAGGAAAAAAGAAAAATCTCGGAAACCCTCAATTTGTTGTTTCCCTCTCAAACGTGATTGAATTGTGCAGGTGCCACTGATTGAGACAGCCTATCAGCAATCACCTTCAGCTTACCACCAAAGTCAACTCATGGTCAGATTTATGCCAGGCAACCTGTAACCCGTGTCTTTCCAACCTTATACCCGTGAAAGTGCACTGGAACGGCAGTCAAACCCGTGACTTCCCACCCGAGAACTCGTACTAGATCGATGTACTCCCAGTTACGAGCTCACATAGCCCGCGAAACCATACAAAACAACAATGGCAGCCCCTACGGAGGCAGTGATTCTGCAGGCGGTACATGGTGAGAATACACTTTAGGACAATATAACGTTGCAGTCAAATTAATAATAATATAATAATGATAATAATAATACACACGATTATGTATTACAATGTTATATGTCTGAAACTAACAATAAGTATGTCGTGAAAGTGTATTGCCGCATGGAAATGTTAAGGTGACGTAAACCTGAACTTGGCAGCATTGATCATGCTTATGAAAAAAAAAAAAATTCCTTGCAATCAGGTAACTTAGTTTGGCGTGACTGGCCTGGAACGCTACAAAGTCATGAGTCGTGGTTTGTAGTCGTGATTTACGTGCTCAAAAACCTGCCTGGAACGCAGCATTATAAGAGACTAAACCATGGACAAAAAATGTGCGAAGACGCAGCAGGTCCATCCCGGGAATGTGCCATCCGTGGCCCCTCCTCGCCAGACTATTTACATTTTCTGAAATATTCTTATATGTTAAATAAAGCAACATGGTAAAAAGATGAAAATGACTTGATTTTACTATCAATTCCTTTTACATTCTCCAGTATTAACTAACATTTTTCATAAGTCCATGTAGGACGTTTCTGTACATAAATGTAAGCACTGTGGCAGCAGTAATGCAATATTTAGAAAAATGTACTTGTACTCTTGATACTCAAGTACTTTTAAAAACAAGTACTTCAGTACTTTTACTTAAGTAGACATCTGACTGTAGTACTTTTACTTGTACTTGAGTAAAATTTAGCAAGGGGTATCTGTACTTTTACTCAAGTAATGAAGCTGTGTACTCTGTCCGCCTCTGAATCTAAATCTGTGACTAGTCAGTTGTAGGGCTGGGCGATATATCGCACGATATTCTTATGCGCATCTCGTCAGTAAAGCCGGTTCCTTGTAAATCACCTTCACCTGCTTTCAGATGGAGCGGCATTTACTACACAGCAAAAACTCCAGTGTTAAATTAACACTCAAGAGTGTTAAAGTTAATGAGATAATTAAGTTATTACTGTGGTGATGTTTGAGCATTATTGAAGACACCTGATGTTAACAAGCAGAATCACTGAAGGAGAAAATCTCAAATTGTAAGCCACCGTTATGGAGATCAGTGTTTGCTTTACTTGGGCTCTTAACCCTTATACATTTACTTTTAATTGGTTGTCTGTTATTTATTTACAACAGTCAAATAAACATAATTTTTTTTTTATCCGAGGGTATTGGTCATTATCTGGCATTATCAAGATCTGAAGTTGAATCTTGTTGAAATGATGTGGTTTAACTTGCTAGAAACAACAATTTGATTCTACAGCCCATATGCATATAGTTATATTTCCTATAATCTAAAATTATTGATAAGCATTGTTCTCATCTAAACTTTTTCAAATAAAGTTATGTAGAGACACAGAAATCAATAATCCGCCTGTGAATCTCAACAATGGTGACAATAATAATGCATGTTGCAATGGCTGCCACCAATCACAACGTATTAATGGCTCCTATCATGCATTGCAATATGAATAAATTATGATCAGAATTTTCTATGTAATTTACTTTTCCTAATTGAATATTCTGCTCGTCACCATTGTTGAGATGCATAGTGTTTTCTCTTTGATTCAGTGATTCTGCTTGTTAACAGCATATGTCCATCACCAATCCTCAATCAACATGTAATAAATCTTTTAATTGTCTAATTAATTTTGTCAGTACTTCAGTATTTTTTAAAATTCTATGGAGTGGGACTGTTTTTGCTCTGAATGGTGTTGAGGTAATACTGGGGATTTTTGCTGAGAAGGCACAGGAAATATATCACATTTGGAAAAAATGATAATTGTTACAAGTATATGCCAACATTAATACAACTTGAGGAACGTTAAATTAGCACCTTCTTGATTCCCAATAGGATAAGATACATTTATTTTTAGTCAGAGAAAAAGATGAAACTCCCGGGGGAAAAAAGTTGCTTTATTTTATGATAGTCAGGTATAAAGAGACGAGACGTAACTTAGGCTATCTGACAGATAAAATAAAAACATGATTGTGATAGCCTTTATGATTGGTCTGATTTCTTCAAACAATCACCATATTTTTTTACTATGCATAACGTTATCTTCAAGCGTTTACTATGTTTACAATGGTAATTTAATGGTTAGCGCGCAATAGTCTTTTGCATAGCGTATAAATATTTCTACCTTATACGGTGATCAGAATCCACATCGGATCACAAACAGAAGGCATTCAAACATGAAAGTGAGTTAAATTATTTTAAAAGTCTTTATTGCTGACAGAATCATCTGGCGTTGTCGTCTAGGCGAGGAGGTGGACGACGAGGAAGAGAAGGTGAGTCAATACCACGACGACAAAGCCCGGCAGCTACAAGAGACGATCTTGATAGAATTGAAAGTTTCCAAAGGCAGAGAAGAGAAGCAATGCAGACTTTTAAACTTGCTGGGCCGTGACAAGCGCCTCTCACTGCTCGGCACCTCACTTCTGCTGCTTTCAGTTACGCGACGCTGGCTCTGAACGAAAACGCGTTGTGGAAACGCGTTGGCCTAGTACTTTTTGACCCTCTCTGCTATTATAGGTTTTTAAGATGGTGGGACTACATGGAAGCCTCCGTGAACTTACCCGTCATGTATATAAAGATAATAAATTCTTCGTTTACGAGGATAAGTCAGATAATTGGCAGAGGTATTTGTACACCACTAAGGACATATTTATGAATAAAAATATTGATTTTAGATAATAAATTACCTAAAAAGGTTACACATAGTCCCTTTAACACTGGGGATTTTGCAGTGTTCCATCTGGCATCCATCCATTCCATAAGGTTTTCTGTTTCACTTTCGGATGGAGCGATGATGGGAATATGTGTGTCATCAATGCATCTAATCACATTGGAAATCCTAAAAAAATTCTAATCATTAGGTTACTTTCAGAGCTCACAGCAAGATCCCAGATAACAACATTGTTTCGGCCCAGATCCAGCCCAAGCAGGCCATTGCAATGCCACATGTCAGCCAAGAGCAGAGAAATAAACCAGAACTGGACCTTATTTGAGCCACAAAATGTGTATTAAATATGCAGTCATCTCAGCCTTAATAAGAAACACGAGTCTATAACTGACTTCAGTCGCAGTCTTAGATGAAATCAACTGAAGAGAAAATAAGACACACACTTCGCTAGAGTGTGTATCTGAAAATTTTACTTTAATTTGTTGTTTATTATGTCAAAACGTTAAACTTAAAATTACACCTTGTTTGACAGGTATAAGTTATATCTACTAAACAGAGGTGGAAAGTCCAGGGGTCAGAAAGTAAAAGTCCTGCCATATTTTTATTCCACCCACAGCAAAAACTCCAGTGTTAAACTTTACTGTGAGTTTATTTGGATCCAGACTCAAGAGTGTTAAAGTTAAGGAGATAATTAAGTGAATAACTTGAGTTATTCAATATCTCATCATTGAGGGATGATTGAGATATTGTTGAAGACACCAGATGTTAACTAAAATCTATATTTTACTCACCGTTATGGTGATCAGTGTTTGCTTTATTTGTGCAGGTGACCATTAAATGTTTAACTAAAGGTTTTGTTTGGCTGTTTTAACAGCTAGATGACCTAAGAGATCAGATTAGATCTATAAGATCATGTATAGACACAATTACCATTTAACCTGAATCACTGAACTCACTTAAAGCTTACTCTCTGACTTATACGTTTAATGATCATAACAGCATCACAGTGATTCTATAACATTAGATCCAGATTTTTTAAAATAAACCATATGATATCTTAAATATTGCTATGATAACTTTAGGCACACACATTCATCACGATTCAGTGTATGAATTTCAACAATGGTGACAAACAGAATATTCAATTAGGAAAAGGAAACTACTAAGACAATTCAGATCATAATTTATTCATACCGCAATGCATGATGGGAGCCATGAATGAGTTTTGATTGGTGGCACCCAGAATGCACTGCAACATGCTGTATAATTGTCACCACTGTTGAGAAACACAGGCTGATTCTTGATGTCTGTGTGTGCCCATGAAGTTTTCATGATAGAACAATTTATAAACTTGTGGATAATTTTTAAATTTATGAATGTGTATACTGTGTAATCAAAAACCTAAACTCTATAAATGAGTTTTGTGACACATGATGATTATGCCAAAAAAACCCCAACCTGAGCCCGTCAGTTTCCTCGTTGTTCTAGGTATTATAACTCATGTACAGCACCCAAACATCTTCTAAAGTTAATGACTTGGGGTCAAGAGTCTAATTAAAGCGGACACTGATTGCCATAATGTTGTCTTAAAAAATGTGACATCATCAGGTGTCTTCAATAATGCTCAATCATCACTCAATTATTCACTTAATTATCTCATTAACTTTTAACACTCTTGAGTCTGGATCCAAATAAACTCCCAGTAAAGTTCATTTAACACTGGAGTTTTTGCTGTGGGTGGAATAAAAATGTGGCAGGACTTTTACTTTCTGACCCCTGCACTTTCCACCTCTGAACAAACCTGTTCACCTGAAGGAAAACTTGACAAAGTGCTATTAGAAGACATCCTGTCATAGCTTTTTGGTACATAGTGGCTACCGTAGATGCAACACGCATTTGAAAAAGCGAGTGGCTGGAGAGCACAATTCATTTGAATGCAAAATACAATTTCACTGCTAGATGGGAGTAATTCTTCCACAATGTGCCTTTAAATTAACACTGCTCAGTGTTTATATAATCCACACTCATTTAAGTGTTAAAGTAACACTGAAGCAGTATTAAAGTTAATTAGATAATTAAGTGAATAATTGAGTGATGATGTTAACAAGCAGAATCACTGAAGGAGAATCACTTTTAGTTGTGATCTTGACCCTTATTTTCAACTTTAGATATATATTAGCTATTGTAACTGAGTTATAATAACCAGATGAACAAAGAGATAATGTTATTTGGTGGTGTTAATCATGTTTCAATATAATCCTTTTTTTGCCTGAAGTACTGAACTAAATTAAACCTACTCTCTGATTTAGATTTACTGTTTTGATTAAAGCAGCAAAGACCTTGTGCAGTATAATAATTTAAGTGTTTCCCATAAAATAATATAAACAACTTTCAAAAAGTCCCTCATTTACTCTCACACACAGATATCAAGATTCAGCGAATGAATCTCAGCTATGGTGACAAATCACATATTCAGATAAACAGATCAACTCTGAACATTAGAAAACAAGCGACTAACAAGTCACATAAAAACAGCAGAAATAAAATAAAATAGAAAGAATAAAGGAAATTAACAAGAAAACTAACCTCATAATTTATTCATACCGCAATGCATGATGGGGGCCATGAATGAGTTTTGAGCGGAGATACCCAGAATGCACTGCAACATGCTCTATAATTATCCCCATTGTTGAGATTCACAGGCTGATTCTTGAGGTCTGTGTGTCTAAATCAGCGAAGGGCAACTCTGGCTCTCGAGAGACATATGATACGACTGATTGAATGATGGACTTACTGTCCAATGATTCTAGAATTTTGAGTCATGCCTATTCCACAGATGAATAAATTGCTTAATTTTCAATTTCGTGCTTTCAACTCAGTGGCTCTAAATGGGTTAGGAATAGAATTTCATATCATTTTGAAAAAATGGATAAAAAACAACAACTGCTTATCCCACCCTGAAGTCAAAATATAAGGGTCAACACTGATCATCATGGTGACTTAACATTTGTGATTTTCTCCTTCAGTGATTCTGCTTGTTAACATCAGGTGTCTTCAATAATGCTCAATCTCACTTAATTATTCACTTAATTATCTCATTAACTTTAACACTGCTTTAGTTTTACTTAAAACGCGGACTCATATAAACACTAAGCAGTGTTAATTTAACACTTGGGGATTTTGCTGTGAAGCCAGGGTATATATATACACACACACACAGCTGTCAAATATCGACAACTTATTCAAATATAAATATAGACGTGTCTTGTGATGGCCAAATGAAGCGTTTCGAAGCATTATTGCTTTCTGATACAATTGTGTCGAAAATGGAAAATCTATCTTCATTCAGATAGAAATTGCAGCACCATCTCCTGGTGAAGTAAATGTAATGATACAAAGCTGACAACCATAAAATGCAAGTAGGCTTATGTGTTAACGCCCCCTTAATTACGTGTTTACCGAGGCGATCAAAGCTGAAACTGTTAGTGCTGTGAAACTCATTTATGTAGGTGAATTTGCCTCAGAGTTCCTGAACAGGTCCTCAGAGTCCTATAAAGTCATTCAGCACCTTTATGAAGAACACACTGAAATCAGAGTCTGAACTGTATCATTAAGAATTTAAATCTAGTTTTTTACAGTTGTCATATTATAATGTACAGTCACTTTTACTATATAATAATGCTTTTATGGGGCTGTTTTTTTGTTGTTGTTGTTTTTTTTTTTTACTTTTCTAAACCATGTTTCTCAGAATCAGGAAAGTCCTTTGAGGGTGAGTAAACCATAATTTCCATAGTTTTTACATTTGTTTTTAGTGAACTTAACCGATGAACCTGTAAATAACCTGTAAATATGTCTGGTTGGTCTAGTTTGATGGTTTTAAGTGGGATTTGCCACTTTTCTCACTGCCCAACCAAAAAAACAGCATATACCAGCTGAAACTAACCAGTCAAGATGGATTTCAGAAGTTGTTCATTGTGTAAATGATTATCTAAATTAAATTTGACCAATGGCAAAGCATCTATAATACTTAAAGTTCATGTATTTGTGATCTGAATAAACCATAGATTCAGTCATAGAATGTGAAAATGATTTAGTTGCTCATTGTGACTACAAACTCAGTGCAGAAGTGAGTATAAACTGACGGTTGAGGTGAATGTGACCATTTCAAGTCAGTTTAACATGAACCAATCACATTTGAACTAGAAACTCGATACAATGGTGTTAAAACAAAATGAAATGTTTCAATGATTTATTAATATATGCATATGTTCTTTGAAACACAAAGTTAATCTGAAGTTAAACCTGCCTCCTGGTAGGTTTAATTTAAGCCTCAATTTAGTCCTGGAGTAACTCCAGTCTTCCTCCAGGAAATCAGCGTATTAAACCCTGGACTAAACTAAATCTAGGACTATTTAAAGCCATGACAGAGAAAGCAGATTTCTGTTCATCTGGTTTAAAGGGCCATTTTATAGGCTTAATCTCTGTCCGGGAAACCACCCCTTATAGTCTCTTATTTCCAGTTGATTTCAGGCTGTTATAGTTGTTGTGTTTGATTTTCTGAGAGTGCAAGCATGATGTTGAACCAACATCATGTCATTACCATTGATTTTTGGATGAAATTTCAAAAAGTTTTCAACATTAATTGCAGGAGCAATAGTGATGTTGATTAAATGCAGTTAACATTGACACATTAACATCGATATAACATTGTTTGGTTGTGTAAGGGGTATACAGTCTAAGACCCAGAACCAGATATGAAGAATGAAGACCCAGAGTCAGATATTATAATAAATTAAAGAAAAGTTTTACTGAAGATAGTTTGCAGTTTCATCAGCAGAAGTTCACCCACTAAGTAAAATGATGTCCAAAAGACGTCTTTGGACGTCCACTGAGGAGCCAGAATGAAAGTTTTTATGACGGCTTTTTTTGACGTGTTCTGGACGGTCGATCTGGACGTTCATGGACCCTCTTTGTACAAGGTTAAAAACTAGTTCAAATGTGGCCATTGTGGACATATTTCAACATCATTTATGGCCTCATTTATACAATTTATACTGTTTCTCGACCAAATAAACACTCAGGATGCATTAAATTAAAACTCATGTTTATTTCAATTTAATTTCCATACATTGTTTAGATGAGTTTTAGATGTTGGTTTCATTTTAAGTCACCATTGTGGTGATCAGTGTTTGCTTTAGTTGGGATGTTGGTCCCAGTTCTTCTCACACTCTCAGAAAAATAAAGTACATAATTGTACCTTTAAGGGTACAATGGCTTATCATCGTGGCTGTACGCTCAAGAGTACAGTTTTTGTACCCTTGGCATAGGGGACATATTTGTACCTTTCTGGCAAAACTTTTTATATCCTTCATTTTATGGTTATTTCAAGGCTACTCAAATATAGTGATAAGTTACAATCTACTTTAACTAAATAGGGTATCATTAAAACCTTTAAACAACTTTTACAAAAAAAAAGGCTTAGCAGAGCTTGTCTCTTGATATTGTACACAGCAAAAACTCCAGGGTTAAATATGGCTCTAGACACAAGACTGTTAAAATGGTAAAATATGCGTGTTAAATTAACATTCAAGTGTGTTAAAGTTAATGAGCTCATTAAGTGATTCATTGAGTGATGATTGACCATTATTGAAGACACCTGAAGGAGAAAATCCATTTTTTTTAAGACACCGTTATGGTGATCAGTGTTTGCTTAAGTTGGGCCTTAAACTTTTAACACTAGACTTTGTTTGGCTGTTGTATCTGAGTTATAACTGCCAGATGACCAAAGAGAAAAGTTGTTCAGGTGGTGTTGATTATCTTTTGACATAATCATAATTTATTCTGAATTTCCATACATTGTTTAGATGACTTCACTGCGATTCTACAGTATAAGATCCAGAATTTTCTAAATGATTTCTAAAAAGTTGTTCTGATAAAAATGAAACCTTTATTGTAGGCACAAACAGAAATCAAGAATCAGTGTATGAATCTCAACAATGGTGACAAACAGAATATGCCATTAGGGAAAGGAAATTACTAAGACAATTCAGATAATAATTTATTCATACCGCAATTCATGATGGAAGCCATGAATGAGTTTTGATTGGTGGCACCCAGAATGCACTGCAACATGCTTTATTATTGTCACCATTGTTGAGATTCACAGGCAGATTATTGATTTTAGTATGTCTAAATAAAGTAAATTGCATAATCTTCTACTCGGAACAATTTTTGAGAAATATTTGTTATGTTATTGAAAACCATTTACTGTAAAATCACACTCTGCTGTAATCAACTAGATAAACATGACTCTCTAAATAAGTTTTGTGATTCAGATCAAATTATGATTATGTCAAAACATAGCCAACATCATCTGATCAACTTTTTGCTTTGTTCATCTGACAGTTATAATTCAGATACAACAGCCAAACAAAATCTAGTGTTAACAGTTCAAGAGTCAAGAGCCCAACTAAAGCAAACACTGATCATCATAATGGTGTCTTAAAAAATAGATTTCTCCTTCAGTGATTCGGCTTGTTAACATCAGGTGTCTTCAATAATGGTCAATCATCACTCAATGAACCACTTAATTAGCCCATTAACTTTAACACACTTGACCACAGGAGAGTTCATTTAACGCTGGAGTTTTTGCTTTGTACCTTAACCTTTAAAATAAAGGGTACATATATGTACCTTTTAATGCTTCGGAACATATATGTTCCTTTTTGACCCTGAAAAAGGTACATATATGTACCTTGAGGTCCAATAATAAGCTCTATGAGGTACATTAGTGTAGATTGTACCTTGGGGGACAAAAATGGACCCCTACTGTACCCCTTTTTCTGACATTGTACTTTAACTTTTCTTTGGCTGTTGTAACTGTGTGTTTGCATAACACCATTATTGTGGCAGAAAAAGTCAAGAAAAAGTACAACTGGTTGTCATCAGCTCCATGTTGATGATGATTAAATCAACACAAAGCCAGCAATTAACATTGTTTTTAAATATTTGTCTTTATTTCTGTCATTAATGACTACTAATCTTGTGGAACTGCATATTTGATCCAGCATTAAAATGATCACTTATTTGAAGGTGATTTAAAAACATGTTTACACAAAATTTTTGAGGAAGGTTATCACAGTCACACACAGAATAAAGATTTTGGATATGATTCTCAACAACGGTGACAAGCAAAACCAAAAAGCTTGGGAATCAAGGATATTTTGTACTATGAAAGCTACCCATCATGCATTGCAGCATGAAGCTTTTTTTATTTTTTTGTCACCGTTGTTGTGAATCATATGCAAAATATTTATGTCTGTGTGTGACTATATAATGTATTTTCTCAAAACATTTTGGAAAAATGCTTATATTTCGTCAAGTACGTGAATGTTTAAATGCTACTGGCACAAATAATACAGTTCCACAAGATTGATGGTTATTAATGCCAGATATAAAGACTAAAGTTTAAACAATATTAATTGCTGGCTTTGTGTTGACTTTGTCATCATCAACATGGAGCAAATGACAGCAGATTGTACATTTTCTTGGCTTCCTCTGCTATAACAATGGTTTTATACAAATGCACAGTTACAACAGCCCAAGAAAAGCTAAAGTAAGAAGAACTGGGGCCAAGAGCCCAACTAAAGCAAACACTGATCACCACAATGGTGACTTAAAATGAAACCAACATCTAAACCTCATCTAAACAATGTAAAGAAATAACATTGAAATAAACATGAGTTTTAATTTAATGCATCCTGAGTGTTTATTTGGTCCCGAAACAGTATAAATTGTCTAAATGAGTCCATAAATGATGTTGAAAATATGTCCACAATGGCCAGATTTGAACTAGTTTTTAACCTTGTATGAAGAGGGTCCATGAGCGTCCAGATCGGACGTCCAGAACACGTCAAAAAAAGACGTCATAAAAACTTTCATTCATTCTGGCTCCTCAGTGGACGTCTTTTCAACGTCCGACATTTGTGACAAAGACGTTGAAAAGACGTCTTTTGGACATCCAATTGTTTAGTGGGCAGCTTCAAGACTCTCACAGGAGTTCGTAGGCCGCCCCGCTTACAGTTACACAGATCATAGTTATACCATTTTCAAGGTCTAAGCTACGTCATTGTTTACAGGTTGCATGATTCTCATTGGCTAAGAAATAGGTAAACACAGTAATTTTCCACACATATACAGAGAGACGGAAGCATATCTCCATCGATTATGCAGCTGACACATTCGAACCCTGAAGTTAGGCACGTCATGACCTTCCAGGTTGCAGATTTGGGTTGCGGGCGCCAGCATGTCTCGAACAACAATTCACTCTATCTCCAATAATGCCAGTGGTTCCTTAACCTGCAACTAATAAGACTAACACACACACACCAACACACAGCTACTCCAAGGTTGGATTTGGCCAGTCCTCTCAAAACATCAAGATAATGCGTTCTTTCTCTCAACTTTACTCTAACTGGAAAGTAAGGCTTTGACAAAGAAATGATCCACTAAACTATTGGCTTCAATGGCCCCTATATGTTTTAACATGTTGAAGACCTTTCTCAAACACAAAACAAGTCCATATTTCATTTCTGGAAGCCGGGCTAAATAAACAAGCACTGTTACTGTATTCAGATATCAAATACAGACATTAAAGAACACATGAAAAGAACATTTCAGTAATCACACTGGTAACTTATAAACAAAGTAAAATCTCACAAGCCTAGAGAAGTCATTCAACTCATTTAATATTTAGAAGAAAAAATATTGATTAATACCTTGATTATAATTACTCATCATTACATATACATTGAAGCAGCAGTGGATTCCAATCCACCCCCTTCAGTTGGTATGTGACTCTAATCAAACACACCTGAACCAGCTTATCAATGTCTTCAGGATTATAGAAAGCTTCAGGCTTTGGTTCATCAGGGTTGGAGCTAAACGTCCCTGGTTACATACGTAACCCTAGTTCCCCAAAGGGACGGACGCTGCGTGTAATCGCAGTGGGAACGCCCTCCAGAGTGACGCGTCTGAAGCATGAATGAAATCAGTCAATGGAGAGATGGAATGTCACAACAAGTGACGTCATCGACCAGGAAGCTATAAATATCCCCTGAGCACACAAAATGCCAGCTTAAAAGTTACTGAAGCAAGCGACCCAAGGGGATGCCGAGAGTATGGCAGGACACGCAGTGTCCGTCCCTTCGGGCAACTAGGGTTACATACGTAACACGGGACGTTCCCCTTCAGGGACTACCGCTGCGTGTAATCGCAGTGGGAACGCAATACCCATATCCCCATACGACGAAATCCCCGTTGTGTGTCATTAGGAGACACAAACCGACGAGAGAACCTGAGCCCCGGGAGTGGAGCTGAGATCAAGGGAATAAAATCTAACGAAAGTATGCGGTGAGGACCAGCCTGCCGCATCACAAACGTCCTGAAGAGAAGCTCCTGAAAGAAGAGCTGTAGAGGCAGCCATACTCCTGGTGGAATGAGCCCTTACAGCCAAAGGTGAAGGCTGATGGGCCGAACCATAAGCAAGCGAGATGGCCTCGACCACCCACTTGCTCATCCTTTGCTTAGATGCAGGACACCCTTTCTTAGGTGACCCAAAACAGACAAACAGTTGTTCCGATCTCCTCCACAGGGCAGCTCTGTGGACATAAGCATCTAAAGCCCTAATGGGGCACAGCAAATTAAGTTTCTCCTGGTCTGACGCCAGAAAAGGCGGAGGACAGAAAGCCTGCAGAACTATAGGTCTAACAAGAGTAGTTGGTACCTTAGGAACATAACCTGGTCTGGGACAGAGAAAAAACTTAACCATACCAGGAGCAAATTCCAGGCACGAGGGAGCCACCGAAAGTGCTTGAATATCTCCAATTCTTTTTAGAGATGAGATAGCGAGAAGAAGGATAGTCTTTAGAGTAAGAAACTTTTCCGAAACTTCCTCGATGGGCTCGAAAGGAGCAAGGGAGAGACCTTCTAAGACGATGGCCAGATCCCAAGCTGGTACCCTCGTGCGCACTGCAGGCCTCAGCCTCAAGGTGCCACGAAGGAGGCGAGATATAAGTGAGTGTTTCCCGAGGGAACCTCCACTTGAAGGGGCGTGGTAAGCAGTTAAGGCCGCCACATACACCTTCAGTGTGGAGTGGGATAACCCTGTGGAGAGACAGTCCTGCAGGAAATCCAGCACTGTACCAACCGGGCAGTTAACTGGGTCCTGCTGGCGCTCTCCACACCAAGAGGTGAAAAGTTTCCACCTCGCGGCATATAACTTCCTCATGGAGGGAGCTCTGGATTGGAGGATGGTCTCAACGACCTCAGCCGAAAGACCAGAATCTATGAGCTGGGCCCCCTCAGAGGCCAAGCCCACAGCCTCCATAGCTCTGGGCGGGGGTGAAGGATCGACCCGCTCGCCTGAGAGAGCAGATCTCTCCTGATCGGTATCTCCAGGGGAGAGCCGTCTAGGAGAGACACTAGGTCCGCAAACCATACTCGGGCCGGCCAGAACGGGGCTATTAGCAGGAGACTGAGCCCGTCCTGGCGAACCCTCTCCAGAACTCCCTGGAGCAGAGCGATCGGGGGAAAAGCGTACAGGCATAACCTCGGCCACGGATTTACCATCGCGTCCAACCCCAGTGGGGCTGGCTGGCTGAGAGAGAACCACAGTGGACAGTGTGATGTCTCTCGGGACGCAAATAGGTCTACCTCGGCACGACCGAAATGTTCCCATAGGAGCTCCGCCACCTCGGCGTGAAGACTCCATTCCCCGGCCCTCGGCCCCGGCCTCGACAGGATCTCTGCCCCCTAGTTCAAATACCCCGGGAGATAAATAGCTCTGAGAGAGAGAATTTTCCCTTTGGACCATAGAAGGATCTGACGTGCCAGTTTGTAAAGCGGGCGAAAACGCAGACCCCCCTGATGGTTGATATAAGAGACCACTGATGTGTTGTCTGTCCGGACAAGAACATGGTGGCCCCTTAGGTCTGGGAGGAAGTGTTTCAGAGCCTGAAACACCTCCAACATCTCTAGGCAATTTATGTGCCATAGACGATGATGGTCCTCCCACAGAACCTGAGCCGGGCGACCATTCATGATCGCCCCCCAACCCGTGAGAGGCATCTGTCATTAGCATAACGCGACGACAAGGAGCTCCCAACACAGGGCCTTGGGACAGAAACCAAGGATCTCTCCACACAATCAGGGCGCGATGACACCGTCGCAAACTCATGATCATGCGAAGCGGATTTCCCCTCGGGGAGAATCCCTTGGTTCTGAGCCACCACTGTAATGGTATCATGTGCAGGAGGCCAAAAGGTATCACGTTAGACGCAGCTGCCATGAGACCTAACAGTCTCTGGAACTGTTTCACAGTGAATGACCGGCCTAGCTTGACTTGATCTACTGCGACGATAATCGAAGCAACACGAGCAGGTGACAATTGTGCCTGCATCGTCGTCGAATCCCACACTACACCGAGAAAAGTGGTTCTCTGTAATGGAGAAAGAACACTCTTCTTGGCGTTGAGTCTCAACCCCAACCTCTTGATGTGAGCAAGAACAACATCTCGATGCCGAACCGCCTGTTGTTCTGATTGAGCTAGATTGAATTAACCAATATATAATTCAGAATACGGATGCCCTGCAACCTCAGCGGGGCTATAGCACCATCCATACACTTCGTGAATGTTCGGGGTGACAGGGCTAGGCCGAACGGAAGAACCCGATACTGGTACGCTTCGCCCCCGAAAGCAAACCTTAGGAACTTCCTGTGCTACGGGAGGATAGATACATGGAAGTAAGCGTCCTTTAGATCTATCGTGACAAACCAGTCCTCGGATCTGATTTGTGACACGATCTGCTTGAGAGTGAGCATCTTGAATTTGAGCTTCCCTACAGCGCGATTTAAGAGACGCAGATCTAGAATGGGACGCAGCCCTCCGTCTTTCTTCGGAACGATGAAGTACCGACTGTAGTATCCTAACTCCCTGCTGGGTGGAGGCACCCGCTCTATAGCTCCTTTTAGCAGCAGAGTTTTTACCTCCTGTTCTAATACCAGAGCCTGCTCGGGGCCCACCACTGTGGGCAGAACCCCTCTGAACCGAGGTGGGCGCGTTCTGAACTGAATAGCGTACCCGTTCTCTATAGTATTCAGGACCCACTGAGAAACATTGGGGAGAATTTTCCATTCCGCCAGGAACACTACTAAGGGAACCAGCCTCTCGAGGCTGGCCTCTGGATGAACATCCCGAGTGACAGACACAGCGCCCTGTAACCTACTGGCAGGGAACAGCTGGTCTGAGCACTCCACAACCCTCCTCGGAGGGGGCGAGCATCCCTCGGGAAGTCGCTCGCCGGGCCTCTCTACGCCCTGTATAGGCAGGGTTAGTAGAGCAGACCCCTGAGGGCACCGGGAAAGACAGGGCACCGTGTTGTTGTGCAGTGAACTCAAGTCTTCCACGATGGGGACCACCCTCAGAGTCCTGACGTTCAGCACGTCAGGATTTTTTCGACGCGGCCTTCTTGGCGATAATGACTGTCCTCAGATAAGCCCAACCCCGAGAAGGTCGCGCCGGAGATCGCCCCGCCTCGTCCCTCCAGTTTCTCTGCGGGGGGGCACGAGACGCGACACTCCGTTTCTGCTGCGCTCTTTTTGAGGTACTCGGCTGCTGGGACTGCCCTCGCTCAGCAGCCCCAGCGACACGCACTTTAAAGGGCATACATTTTTGAAAAGCAGCCGCCTGATTCTTCTCTTCCTGGAACCTCTCCGTGACAGAGAGAAGCGCGTCACCGAAGAGGCCCGCAGGCGAAACTGGAGCATTTAAAAGAAAAGTCTTATCCTTCTCCTTCATAGAGGTCTGACTCAACCACAGGTGTCTTTCTGTGGCCACCATGGCTGCCATAGACCGGCCGACAGATTTAGCGGTCTCCCTGGTGGCCCGAAGAGTGAAATCAGCAGTCTGCCTAAGCTCGTTAATCATTTCACCAGAAATTTCACCCCCCTCACACGCATCTTTAAGCAGGTCAGCCTGATAAGCCTGCATAATAGCTAAAGTGTGTAAGCATGCAGCCACCTGACCCGCCGCCGAGTAAGCCTTCCCCACTAACACGGAAGTATTTTTCAGTGGTCTAGAGGGCAGAGCCGGCGCTTTAAGTGAGGATGACGAAGCAGGAGAGAGATAGCTAGCGAGCGTCTCCTCCGCCTTCGGCATCGTCACATACCCTGAAGTTTTTGCACCAAAAATGTTTCCATAAGCATTAGATTGGTTAGTATAAGTTCTGCTTGAAACAGGTCTAACCCAGGTCTTTGTAACCTCAGAGTGAAGATCTGGGAAGAGTGGTAAGCGCCAGAGAGAAGGCTGAGGACGTGCAGTGGGAAATCTATCGTCTAGTTTGCTTTTATTTCTAGACTCCTGCCTATCAGTTGGCCACTCGATGCTGAGCTTTTCAACAGCCCGAGATAACACATCAATCAGCCCCTCATCTAAATGTGTATGCTGGAGTGACGAGTCAGTTTCAACTGATGCGACACTTTCGACATCCAGCTCCTCAGAACTGGATAATCTAAGCTCGACATCATGTGCCTCGACCCGGGCAGAACTAACTGCCTCAGTGCGTGCTTCCGGAGCCGGGTAAGAGGCACTAGATCTCGCTTGAGATAGCTGAGATAGGGCAGAGCCCGTCTCAACGTCGCCAGTGAGATCCATCTGCGAGCCCCAAGGCAAGCGCCGCCGCTCTGCCTCAACAGAAGCGGGACCCGAGCGTCGGGGGCTCGCAACGAACCACTCTCCTCAAAAAGTGATCGCCGCGAGCGCAGAATTCTCAAGGGAAAACGCTTGCAATGCTCACAATCGACCCACTCGAGGGCCGACTGTGCATGCTGCATTCCCAAACAAGCAACACACAGCTGGTGTGTATCCCCACCCGTGATATAACGTGTACAGGGGGAAACACACTTCCTATATTGCTCGCTCGTCACTTCGACACTCATAATGGTTTATATATATATATATATATATATATATATATATATATATATATATATATATATATATAGTGAAAAACTCCTGTCTAACACAGACAAACACAATCGAGAGATTTCAGACACACACATAGCTTGCTGAAGTAACAAAAGCTGGCATTTTGTGTGCTCAGGGGATATTTATAGCTTCCTGGTTGATGACGTCACTCGTTGTGACATTCCATCTCTCCATTGACTGATTTCATTCATGCCTCAGACGCGTCACGCTGGAGGGCGTTCCCACTGCGATTACACGCAGCGGTAGTCCCTGAAGGGGAACTCTGCAGAGCTATGGCCCTCCAGGACCGAGTTTGGAGGTTTGGTATTAATTAACAAATAAGAATTGAGTTAAAATTTATATTATTATATTATTTACATGAAATTCATTTCTGAAAACTCAACCATTTTAAATGAGTAACTGCAAATAGCACATTAAATATTGAGTAAACTTTAAACAAAAATATCTGAATAACAGACAAACATCAAAGATGAATTAAGTACTCTTTATTTTTTATTGCCAACATTGAAGACACCAGATGATAACGAGCACTGAGGAAAAGAGAAAAACAAGAACTTCCAGCCAGAGCCTTAGATGAAATCATGACATTAAATCTCTCTTATTACAAACCAGACTGACTTTATTTCTGTAATGCGTCTACAGAAGTTCTTTTTGAGAATTAACAAAGGTTTAATGTTGATGTTTTTAAATGTGTGGTCACCATTATGTGTTTCCCAAAACATAAATAAAATTGATCAGATGATGACATTTTAATCAATGTCAAGAAAAATAATAGTTTAATAATAGCATGCATTGTTGCATGAATTTATGGTGTAATATATTCCAGCCGGAACTAGAAACACTTCCTATAAATCCTGATGTACTCATTACATCATAATAAGGATGGCGTCCAGATCCAAGCCATATCCAGATCTGATAGAGGACCTGTGCCTAAGGTTAATAACTAATGATATTTGCAACGGAAGTGAATCAATCATAACTAACTTTAGCTGGACAACAAATTAACAAATTATGTGTTTTATTAAACATTGTAACAAAAACCTTAAAGTCATTCAAAGGGAAAAATTAAAACTGCCAAACTAAAGGACACACTGATCACCATAATGGAGACCAAATCACAGCTGTACTGATATTCAGATCAACAGCCCTCTTACTTATGAGAAATGGATTAAATATTGAAAACATGATGAAAGCAGCAAGATACAGATATGCAGGAGTAACATTTAATGACTAGTGAAAGGCAAGATCCTCAGATACTGATAATCACTATTACAGAAGAATGGAAAGAGTGTGTCAGTGAAGGTGGTTGTGAATGTGTGTAGATGTGTGTTAGCTACAGGATCAGAGAATGACACCGTTCCTCTGTCATAGTCTAGATCAACTCTCACACGCTCAAGCTTCTGTTTAACAAGAAATTCATTGGCAGACAATTCACACACTCCATCCTCATCATAAAACACAATCCAGACATCAGTGTTAAAGAATCCACGCCCCTTCCTCTGGATTGATGCTGTAGTTACTCCAAGTCTCCAGGCTGAATTCCCTTTAACCTCCACATCCCAGGAGTGTGTTCCTGAGGTAAAACCCTCTGAACCCAGAACACAGGGACACTCGTCAAATCTTTCTGGATTATCAGGAAGAGGTTGGTATAAGCTCCACCTCACAACTGTCAGATCATCAGTCAGAATGAGATCTGGATGAGCCGAGTTTGGATCCAGAATAACAGGAGCTGATGAGATACAAACAACAGATGCTTTACTTCTAATGCTCATATAATAAAAATAAGTGAACTGAATAAAAAAATTTGGATAGAAGTCTTCACCAACAATACTTTTTTTTTTTTTTTTTTTAACCACAAATCAGAGATTCTGAAGATGGAAACTCACATACAGACATCAAGAATCAACATATAAATCTCAACAATGGTAACATGTTTCATTGTTGAGATTCATATGCTATTTACTGTAAAGTCTGTGTGTCGAAAAAAGTCTGATCTTAAACTAAAAAAAAGTCAGTAGAAGTTGTTGTGTTTCATGAGTGCATGATGATCAAAGTGTTACGTTGATTCAATGCCATTACCATGCAGTTAACATTTACACATCAACACTGATTACGCGTTGTTTCGATGGTTCCTTTCTATCTGGGAAGGCATCATACACTTACCAACTTTATAAATGGTTACCAGAGAAAAACTGGGAATCCTCTAAAGATTGACGATCATACACTTAACTATTTAGAATTTATCTGGCTGTTGTATATTAGTTAAACCTGTTAGATTAATAAAAAAAAACGATGTAATGGTATTAGTTATATGATGAAATCCATCATTTGAATTAATTGTTTGTGATTTGCTGCTAATTACATCATAACAGGAATTCTGCATTAATATCCAGAAATTGAGATATTATGCGAAGGAATTTTTAAAGGTTGAATGAAGTAAAATACTTCTTTTAGGCACACACATATCAAGATTTCGTCTATGCATCTCAACAATGGTGAAAAAGCAGAATATTCAATTAGGAAAAGTAAATTACATAGACAATTCAGATCGTAATTAAATCATGCCGCAATGCATGATGGGAGCCATTAATGAGTTGTGATTGGTGGCATCAAGGATTATTAGTCACCACGGTTGAGATTCACAGGCTGATTATTGAATTCTGTGTTTCTAATCAAATGTATTTCAAAGTGGTTAGATCAGATCAATATTATTCATTATTATGGATTATAAGAAAAATAAAATTGACATATGCTTTAGAACCATTAAACTGTTCCTCTCAGGTTAGATAAGATCATCTGCATGATTTCTGTTTTACGGATCACAGCATGATTAAGTAACATCAGAAGTAGCACTACTAGATCACACTTGGCTTTGCTGTTATTACAGTCACATGAACAGACAAACGAAATATAAAATTTAGGAAAAGGATCAAGACCCCAACTAAAGCAAACACAAATCGCCATAACGGTGGTTTACAGTTTTAGATTTGCTCCGGTGATTCTACTTGTTGTCATCAGGTGTCTTCAATAATGCTCAATCATTAATCAATCAGTTAATTATCTCATTAACTTTATCACTCTTGAGTGTTAATTTAACACTCATATTTGCGTCATATCTTCCATCTGAAAGCAGGTGAAGGTGATTTACTACTAATCAAGGAACCGGCTTTACTGATGAGATGCATAACAATATCGTGCGATTTTTGCCCTGATTTTGGCTCGCCAACAGGTTGAGATATCGTCGACAAATGCCCGAAATCACAGGCAAATCGGTGCTCGTTCACGCGAGTGACAATCAAGCAGTGTGAATTATCAAAGACGCGATCTGAGAGAAACGCCGACGAGTCGCCGACGCCCGTGAGATATTTGGCATGCTAAATACCTGGACCAGTCGGCGATTCACAATCCTGCTGTGTGAATGTGAAAACTACATTGGCGATGACTGACAGCCAATGAGAGAGCAAGAAACAGGACAGCGGGATGTTCGATGTGGAGGAGTTATAGACCAGAATATCAGTATTTTAATAGATTTATTCACAATTATATCAAACAGAAACAAAGCACAAACATTGACCAGCAGCGACAGCAGCACATTGCAAAATTATTTATTTACCCCCAACTCTCTTTGCAGAATACAAAATATTTGCTCCCCTCGTCTCCACAACCATTTTCTCCTGCATAATCTTTTTTTTATTTTATTATTTTTATTTTTTGTACTCCTTTTCGTTGCAAATCAGCGCATCGCAATCTTCTTGCAGGCTATCATTTTTAATAACATTTCCAAATGCACTGCAGTATGGATAATTATTGTCACCACTGCTGAGGATTGTATGATAAGTGTTGATATCTAAGTGTATTGTTTTGGATTGATTGACTGCAGCAGGTATGGGTCATGCTCTTTGGACCAATCAAGACTGATCTGCGTGCTATATGGGCAAAGGGTGGCTAATGTGACACTATGGTTGTGCCATCAGAGGCACATTCTTGTGGTGGGTCCAAGTGTTCGTGGTGCAGTTATGGTTATCAAATAGGTAGTAGAGTGTGGCTAGCTTTCTCATTTCCTGGAGGCCTCGTTAGTGTTGCAATGGGAATTAAAGTGTGCAATGTCTTTTGCAGTGTTTCTCCTGTCACAAACCGATCTTTCCTGTAACGGAACCGGGTTCCGTGGTGCTGTTGATAGGTTGAATCTGTTTTCCTCTTTAAAACATCTGCGTGATTGAGTATAAAGTAATGGGCCGTTTGATTGTAGGTTTCGTGTAGCTGTACTAAACGACACGATTAGTATATATGCGCAGCTCCCTGACAGGTATGTATGTAAGCCAGTCGGCATTGTGTGTATATTTAATCATGCACCGTTACTAAATGTGATTTGTTTATGTACATTAGGACCGTGAAGCGCTTGCTGGCGCCGGTTCCTGCACAAGTCTCTCATTTCCCGCTATGCTGCTGTTCTGTCTCTACGGATTGCTCTGTTTTAACTGATTCCGGTGTGCTGACCGACTGTCCATGAGGAAGAGCTAGAGGAGTTCATTCCGGCCTCGGGACTCCTTGATGCACTTTATAGCGCAGGATTCATCGCGCAATTGGGCGTTTGGTCATTCTGTATTTCAGTGACTGTGATACAGCCGACGGTTTGGCCTTTTTCTGGCCTATCGGCGTTATTAATGTGTGTATGTGTGTGAAAGGTGTTTGTTGCTTGATTATGATTAAGTGATTTTGATTAGTTTGTTTCTTTGGTTTAAGTGTTTATAGAGAAGATTGTTTTTTTGTTGTTTTCGTCTGATTTGTTTTGGTATATTGTGTGATTTCTGTCTTTATTAATTGATTGTGTTTTCTTTTAGTGCTGAGTGCCAGAAGCGGTGGCGTCGGTGTCCTTGGTGGTGGGGTCTCCTCCTGTGTGCTGTTTCCCTTTTGTTATTGTGTATTTGGAGTGTGGTTACTTTGGTGTGTACGTGTGATTAGGGAATCCTTAACCCCTGAGGTCCCACACATTCTGACCCGGGTTCCTCCAATGGTAAGGCCTCAGCACTCGTTTTCCTTTTTTTTCTTTTCTTTTTTTTGTTTTAGTGTGAAACCTATTTTATATTTGATGTCCATTTTAATGATCTAAATAAAATTATTGTTTTACTGGAACTGCGTCTCTGGCTTCATGCATGAACCGAACCTGTGTGCTTCCTGTAAATTTGGAGAGTTACTCATTGAGCTAGTTTAACTCTATTTCCCGGGGGGAAACTCCCTGGGTGGCGTAGTTGGTGTTTTCATTAAAATTTAAGACGCTGAACAGGTTAAAAAGGGGCTTCACTCCCCCAAGGGCGAGAAGAAGTTTCCCTTTTACCAACGAAAAGTTTCCACCCGCCACAGTATATTATAAGCAAATGTAGTTGTAATTGTCATTTACAACTGTATAATGAAAAAAACAATTGTTTTTTTTTTATAGACTTGCTGTAAATACATGTAGAGTGACAATTGTCAATTAACATCATTCAAGCAGAAAAATAAATTAGTTTTCTGAACTAGTTTATCATGAAATATAAAGTTAAAATAAATTACAAAAATGAAAGGGTCACGAGCCGAACTAAAACAAACATTGACCACCATAATGGTGGCATAATTTTTTTATTACTAAAACATCGTCAACTCTCAATAATAACTTCTGTAGACTTGTGACAGAAATAAAGTCAGTCTGGTTAATAATAAGTGAAGCTGGTAATGCTGTTTGTTGAGTTGTTTAATCCAGGAAAGTGGATCTCGAGCACCCCTGATCTATAGATTATAACATCAGTTATTCACAGTAACCAGAGATGTATAGTCCAAGGGCCAAAGAGTAAAAGTCCTGCCATATGTTTATTCCACCCATGACCTCAGTCAGCTGATTTCACTTATTAGTTCTGTCTCCCAGAGGTGTCAAATCCAGGGTCAGAAAGTAAAACTCCTGCCATGTTTTTATTTCACCCATGAACTCACACAGCAAAAACTCCTGGGTTAAATGAACTGATGGGAGATGATTTGGCTCCAGACTCAAATTGTTAAAGTGTTAAAATATGAGTGTTAAATTAACAATCAAGTGTGTTAAAGTTAATGAGCTGATTAAATGATTAATTGAGTGATGATTGAGCATTATTGAAGACACCTGATGATAACAAGCAGAATCACTGAAGGAGCAAATCTAAATTTGTAGTCACCATTAGGGTGATCAGTGTTTGTTTTAGTTGGGCAGGTGACCTTTAAATGTTTAACTTAACATTTTGTTTTACTGCTGTAATTGAGTTATAACAGTCGGATGAACAAAGAGAAAAGGTGATCAGATGGTATTATGTTTACACATAATTATCATTTGATCAGTGTCACTGAACTTATTTAGAGCTTTCTCTTTAGCTTAAAAGCATGTTGGTCATTGCTGAATCACAGAGTTTCTAAACAAAACAATCCAGATTTTTCTGTATAATCTAAATGATTTCTTTAAAGTTGTTCCGATAAAGTAGTAAGTGTTTGTTTTAGGCACACACACACATCAATATTCAGTGTATGAGTCTCAACAATGGTGACAAACAGAATATTCAATTAGGAAAAGGAAATTACTAAGAAAATTCAGATCATAATTTATTCATACCGCAATGCATGATGGGAGCCATGGATGAGTTTTGATTGGTGGCACCCAGAATGCACTGCAACATGCTTTATTATTGTCACTATTGGTGAGAATCACAGGCTGATTCTTGATGTCTGTGTGTCCAAAGTCCAAACTTCAAACTAAATTCCATGGATCAGAACAATTTTTAAGATACATTTTGGGTTATATTGAAAAAGCAGAAAATAGTATACTGTATAATCATATTCTGTTGTAATTCTAAGGTAAATTTTTCTTAATGACTTCGGTAATTCAGGTTAATGTCAACATGTGATTTAAACTAAACATAACCAACACCACCTGACCAGCTTTTGTTGTTGTTCATCTGACAGTTATAATTCAGTTACAACAGTAACACAAGAAAAACCTAACAATAACAGTTTAAGGGTCAAGAGCTCAACTAAAATAAACACTGACCACCATAATGGAGACTTAAAAAATGTGCCTTTGTCCTTCAGTGATTCTGCTTGTTAACATCAGGTGTCTTCAATAATACTCAGTCATCACTCAATCAATCACTTAATTATATCATTAACTTTAACACTCTTGGGTCTGGAGCCAAATAAACTCCCATGAGAGTTCATTTAACACAGGAGTTTTTGCTGTGTGAGTTCATGGGTGAAATAAAAATATGGCAGGAGTTTTACCTTCTGACCCTGGATTTGAAACCTCTGCTGTCTCCTGTCTGAATTAGCAAATCCAGGTGATTGAACCAAAATACTGAGGAGGACTTTTACTTTCTGAACCTGGACTTTACATCTCTGGCCACTCTATTAAATATAGACTAATTTTAGATGAAACCAAGAGAAGAAGAGAAAAGACGACATTAAATCTGTGAAGTTCTCAGCAGAGGAGGATAAAACAACTCCACAAACAGCATTACCAGCTTCACTTATTACTAATCACTCACTTTATTTCTGTCAGACGTCTACAAAAGATTTTATTGAGAATTAACAGAGGTTTAACTCTTTCATTTGAAGTCACCGTAACAGTGATTAGTGTTTACATTAGTTGGGCTCTTAACCCATGCTCTTAACTATAAGTAAAGACATGCGTTCTGACCAAACTTTAGCAATTGGTTATGGCAGATGCACAGTGGCTCTATGCAGATCCAATAGTTTAAAACTTCCACAGAGTACCCGCCTTCAAGGAAGTTAGTGCTTGTCAAAGACGAGTAGTCAGA
This sequence comes from Meda fulgida, assembly GCA_030578275.1. Lineage (NCBI taxonomy): Eukaryota > Metazoa > Chordata > Actinopteri > Cypriniformes > Leuciscidae > Meda > Meda fulgida. The sequence continues at coordinate 36,577,648 of CM060618.1, forward strand.
CTCTAGTGGCCAGAGAGTCTAGAAAGAGGCTGTTGGTTTGAAAACCATGGTATGTTTAGGACCATTGTTGGCACATTACTTTTTTGAAGCAACTGAAATTGACTGCGCCATTGACCAACAAAAACCTGGTCCAAAGTCAATGGCGCAATATATATATATATATATATATATATACATTTTTTTTTATTTATAAGATCGCGTTAGTAATGTGCGCCTATAAGCGGGTCCACAACGCGTGTACGCTCTGCTTATTACACATGGGACGCGCAGCAGCACACAAACATGCCAAATATTAAAAATAAAAGGATTACAACGTAAAAGATGAATATTAAAAATATTGTGTAGATAAAGATAAAGTGGAATCCGGCTTGTCCTGTAGATGCTTTAACCTCAAGCACAAGCAGATCCGTTTGCTCTCTGGAGACGTGTTCAGTCTTTCCGCTTGCAAATTCATGTAAATTGTAGTGAATCCACCATGGTGTGAGCGCAACTGGCTTTTAAAGGGAATGGGAGATGAGACTCTGGTTGGTTTATTTCACGTTACACCCAAAACCCACCCATTCCTCATTAAGAGAATAGGGACAACCCTTTCAGACCATACGCCGGTGCGCTGACCAATTTTCTCGTCGTTAAACTAGCAAAAGTGGATTCGAACATGCCCTAACAAGTGCACTTGCGCCGTGCGCTTTGGACCATGCACTTAGATCCTTAAAATAGGGCCCAATGTGTGTTCTAAAATTGGCTCAAAATATCAAACATTTTGATATCCTCCTACTGGATGGAATCATAGTCTGAAGCTAAAAAAAAAAAAACTAAGTCTGCACTCATACACTACTCAATTTTCTATGAATTCTGTCAACTCTGAGTTATTTTCGTCAACTTTTGTCACCTCACCCAGATTTTAATGCTGGGCAAAAAATCTGAGCAGAAGTCATAGTGTGCTCCAATCATAACAGCACAGATCTTCTCCAGACTCACTGTTTTGGACGATGTCCTGCATCTTCTTCCAGACTCTGAACGGCAGGTTGCCCAAGTATCGTGGCACATCAATCAAAGTTCCAGAAGCCATCTGTGGATCCGGCTGTGAGATCCGGACTCTGGAGGAACATTCAGGAGTCAGAACTGCAGTGAATCAGAACCAGAGAGACCAGAGACACCAGCAGATCACTCACCTTTCCATTGAGACTGGAAACTTCTGCAGAACAAACACACCATTTATCATCAAGAAATCAATCATCAATCAATCAACCAATGATGTGAAATCAGACCTTCAGAAAGCAGACGTCATTGGCTTTCATCATCTCCTCCATGTCTGTGATTGTGTGTGAAAGAGCTGAGATGTGTGTGTTCATCTCCTTCAGGTTCTCCTTCATCATCTGCTTCTTCTGCTCCTCTTCCTCCCTCAGTGCAGTGATTGTAGCTTCTTCTTCATCTCTGAGAAACTGATGAAGCTTCTCAAACTGCTGTTTAATCTGACGCTCTGTGTGCTCAGCTTGAGACTGAAATCAAATAAAATTCACTTCTGTCATCTCAATCAACACACTCCAAACAAAAATGGTGCTAAATATCACTAAAAGTTTTTATTTTATTTTATTTTATTTAGACTTTTTTTCTTGAAATGTAACTTTTTTTCTCGAAAAATGAGTTCATTCTCAAAGTATAATGAGTTTATTCTCAACAGTTTATTTAGTTTTTTTCTCTAAATTTTATTTCTACTTTTTTCTAAAAAAAAACTAAGTTTAATCTTGCATTGTAATAACTTTAAATCTCAAGATGATTTCATTTTCTTTTTTCTTGTCCCTAATCCTCTTTTCTTAATCTACACCTCTGTTAATTCTCATTAAGAAGTTTTATATGATAGAAATAAAGTCAAACTGATTTGTAATAAGGGAAGATGCTGCGATCTAAAGCAAACTGTTAGTGTTGATTGTTCTTTTGGGATTTTAAGGGTTTCTGTATCATCTGTTTTTTGGGTCACCATTGAGCTGTGCATCAGTCCAGCAGAAGAATAAGAAACACTGATTTTAAGCAGAGGTGTATAGTCCAGGGGTCAGAAAATAAAAGTCCTGCTGTGTTTTTGTTCCACCCACGGCAAAAACTCCAGTGTTAAATGAACTTTCCTGGGAGTTTATTTGGATCCAGACTCAAGAGTGTTAAAGTTAATGAGATAATTAAGTGAATAATTGAGTGATGATTGAGCATTATTGAAGACACCTGATGTTAACAAGCAGAAACGCTGAAGGAGAAAAATCTATATTTTAGTCACCGTTATGGTGATCAGTGTTTGCTTTAGTTGGGGAGTTGACCTTTAAACATTTAACTTAAGATTTTATTTGGATGTTGTAACTGAATTTTAACATCTGGAAGAACAAAGAAAAAAGGTGATCAGATGTTATAGATCATTTTTAAACCTAATCATCATTTGGCCTGAATCACTGAGCTCATTTAGAGCCTACTCTCTGATTTAAACGTTTAATGATCATAACAGCGTCACAGTGATTCTATAACATTAGATCCAGATTTTTCAATATAAACCAAATGATATCTTCAAAGTTGTTCTGATAAATGAGAAAATCTTTCTTTCAGGCACACAGACATCAAGATTCAGTGTATGAATCTCAACAATGGTGGAAAAGGAAATTACTAAGACAATTCAGATCATAATTTATTCATACCGCAAAGTATGATACTTGGATAAACTATTTTTTCAAAGTCTTTCGATTAGAAAAAACTTGTAAGAAATCTTTTGAATAATATTTAAATTACCTTAAATATAATATTGTGTAATCGAAAGGTTAAACTCTACAAATTAGTTTTGTGACAAATGATGATTATGTCAAAACATGACCAACACTACCTCATCAGCTTTCCTTGTTGTTCATCTGGCTGTTATGACTCACGTACAGCACACAATCAATACCTAAAGTTAATGCTTTAAGGGTCAAGAGTCCATCTAAAGCAGGCACTGATCATCATAATGGTGACTTAAAAAAATATGAATTTCTCCTTCAGTGATTCTGCTTAACTGTTAACATCAGGTGTCTTCAATAATGACCAAATCATCACTCAATTATTCACTTAATTATCTCATTACCTTTAACACTCTTGAGTCTGGATCCAAATAAACTCCCAGGAAAGTTCATTTAACACTGGAGTTTTTGCTGTGGGTGGAATAAAAATATGGCAGGACTTTTGCTTTCTGACCCCTGGACTTTCCACCTCCGATTTTAAACTACATTTTGCTTTATTTAAAGGCAGTAATTGTGAATTTGTTGATGCAATAATGTATAGTTACATTCATTCATGCATGTGTACTACTTCTGGTTAAGTGCAAGAGATTCGCATTTACGAAGAATGTGTTTGTTATTAGTTTTTCAGGAAATACCTGTTAAAAAAATTTAATGAAAATATCTGCTACATTTTTTGCACTTTTGCACAATGGTGACATATTTCATGCTGCAATGCATGCTGGGAGCCTTTAGTTTATAATATGGTGCCTCCCAGCATGCATTGCTGCATAAAGCATGTCACCATTGTTGAGATTCGTATACAAATTCTTAATGTCTGTGTGTGTCTAAGTTAAATTCCTCACATAGTATTCAAAATATCATTATACACAATGTCTGATTAGGGGCAAGAAATTATAGTTGGTGAAAATAATCTATTAATAACAAATAACTCTTTTTGGTCAGTAATGAGTTTAGTGAATCTTACTACCTCATTATGATTAAAAACCACATCATCTGAGCATCTCTGTTTCTGGCTTCCTTTGAAACAAATTATGTGATTTGTGAAACACTGTTATAAAGACCACAGACTTGCGTTAAAAAAGCAGAGTCAAACTGCCCAACTAAAGGAAACACTGATCACCATGATGTCTATTTGGTAATAATTGAAACTGGTAATGCTGTTTGTGGAGTTGTTTAATCCACCTCTGATGAGATCTTCACAGATTTAATGTCTTCTTTTATCTTCAGTTTTTATCTTCATCTCCGGAAGTCAGTTGTAGTTCTTGTGTTTCTCTTTTCTTCATTGATTCTGCTTGTTATAATTAGGTGTAACCACTGCTCAATCATCACTCAATTATTCATTTAATTATCTCATTAACTCCAGTTAAATTTATCGCCAGGGATTTTACTGTGTACATTCATTTTACAGTTTTTGTTTGGCAACCGTAGCTGACAGTCATTGGCCGTTTTACGTTTTTTGTGGTCTAAGCAGATTGAACTGGAATCCATTATATTAAATATAAATCATAACGGTAAATAGCGATCCTCCAGCTGTACGGACAATTACTCTCAATTTTGATTCCTCACCTTGATGTGTTGAACTGTTTTCTCAAACTCTCCTTTATTGTTTTCATTGTGTTGAAATTTCTCTTTTAAGGACTTCAGTGCTGTTTTGAGCTCCTCCTGGAATTGAACAAAAATAATACATAAAATATCAGATTACAGTGAAGAGAAGACAATAGTGATATACGCAGTGTAAAACATTTTCCTGTAAATTAATGCTAAAATACTGGCAACACTGTTAACAGTAATTTACTGTCAATTGTACAGTTATTTACTGCAATCTACAGTACTGTAAAAATACCATTCACTAAATTAAAATTCGAGTTAATTAATTTCCTTTTGCAAACACTGACTGGCTTATATTGGCCAACTGCCATTTAAATGTATTAACTAATATTTATAATGCACTTATAATGTGAGCATACTATTTTGAACTTATTTCATTTGAGTCCACTACAAAAATATATAAAAAAGAGATTTTCACAGCATCAGCATCTAAACAATTACTGCATGTTAAATAAAGCAACATGCAGCATATCATCAATGTTTCTTGGTCTTCTGCTGGACTCTGGCATAATGCTGACCCACAGAAACCCAATCCAAACAAAAACAAAACATTAAACACTGACAGATCTCTTCTATGTGAAAAACATAAAATGATGCTTCATTTCAGCGTTGTTCATTTCTACTAAGTGCAAGGATCTTTAATATCTGAGTGAAATTAGTATAAATTTGACTATTAGGTTTTACAGTACTTTACTGTGTTTTACATAAACAGTGTTGCCAGTATATTACTGTTTTCTAATTTACAGTTTATTACTGTAAAAATACATTTTGTGGGTGTGTCGTTTTATCTTGCACCTTTAACCCTTTCAACCCCACAGAACCATCATGTTGTGCCCACAGTACAAAGAGTAAAAGTAACATTGTTGCAGTGAGATAATTAAGTGAATATGTAAGTGATTGTTGAGCATTAGTGATGAACACCTGCTGTTTACAAGCAGAATCATTGAAGGAAAGTAAGTCAAGTCAAGTCATCTTCATTTATATAGCGCTTATAACAATGTAGATTGTTTCAAAGCAGCTTTACAAAGATAAACATATCATTTAAGGTAACAGAGATTGTTTTGGCTTTATAGCGGTTCTTGAATAATGTTATTTTCCGGCTAAAGTTAGTTTTGATTGATTCACTTCCGTCGAAATGATCATTTGTTATTAAATTAGGGGCTGCTAAGACGAAGCCGTTCTCTCTAAACAGACTCTAAACGTGAACCTGTGATAAACGCTGATGGCGTTCACATGCGCATTGAGAATTGATTTTATAGTTATGACAAACTATAAGCAAATATAGTGTGCTATTCTATTGCTTTTCTATAGCAAAACAACAAGAACAGAAAAAAAGAGAAACACACAAACTACAACTGACTTCCAGCCATTACACATTATTAGACTTATTATTAACCAGTTTGACTTCATTTCTGTTTTGCCTCTAAGCACTCATTGAAAATTAACAGAGATTTAGGTGTTGATGTTTTAGTAAATATGTTTGATCAGTTTTTTGGCTTTACTGTCATGGTGAGCAGGGTTTGCTTTATAGGCTCTTGACCTTTGGCTTTTCAAACTATTTACATGTCCTATCTTTCATCAAAAGTTTCAATTTTCTGAATTGCAACATTCTATATTACAACCACTATAAAGTCTTCAGAACACAAACAGACATGAAAAATCAGCACATGAATCTAAACAATGGTGACAATAAAAAAAGGACCGTTGAGCTGCATAATTTATTCATGCTGTATTGCATGCTGGGAGTTTTGTACTATGCTGGCACCCAGCATGCATTGCGACACGAAAGTTTGATCGAGACCATTTTGGAGATTCATATGCTGATTGTTAATGTCTGTGGGTGTCTAAATTACATATGATGTCATATCATCTCACACACTCTTAAAAATAAAGGTGTCAGGAAGAACCAAAAAGGGGGTTTCACAGCGATGCTATGGAAGAACCTTTTTTGGTTCCCCAAAGAACTTTTCACTGAAGAACCTATTTTTTCTTAGTGCCATAAAGAACATTTTTCAGTACGGCAAAGAACCCTTCTCAAAGGTTCTTTAAAGAACCTATAACAGTTCTTCATGTCACTTTATTAGGTTTTTTGTAGAACCATTCATGAAAAGGTTTTCAAATAATATCTGTGAAATAAAAATGCAGCTGTTATCACTGTAAAAAATAAAATCGTAAAAAAAAAAGGGTCAAATGACTGGCATCTACGGCTGCCAAACAAAAACCATAAAATTAAAGTAAAATATTCTATTTAAAAAAAACTGTTATTTCACAGGTATTTCCTGTATTATTATGATCAAATACCTTCATTGTAAAAAAAATCATAAAAAAAGGGTCTAATGACTGGCAGCTATGGCTGCCAAACAAAAAACATATAATTAAAGTAAAATATCCTAATTTAATTAAAGTGTAAAAACCTTTAACCGAAATGTGATGTCACCATGATTGAGATCAGTGTTTGCTTTAGTAGGGGTCATGACTCTTGACTTTTACATTAGTTTTTCTCCGGTTGCCTTAACTGTATTTTGATGTACATTTATTATGGCAATAAATGCAAGAGGAAATCTTTGAGGATCTTGGTCATTTATTTGATGATTTTATAGCAAACATATGATGATCTGATTCATTGATATGACAGTCAAATCTCTATTAGCTGTAAATATATAGATGGATTTAGTGTTATGCAAAGGCAAGTGTTAATATCACTTTTTTTCACGTGATTTGTTGAAATATTGTGGGATAGTATTATAGCAATCTCAAGTTAAAAAATATATTTTACATTAAATGTTTTGAGTTGGCTTATTTTGTTAGGAGTATGGAGATATCAATAATCAACATATGAATCTCAACAATGGTGACAATAAACAAAGCCTTTTTGTGACTATATAATAGGTCCGATTTTTTTCATTGTCACCATTGTTGGGATTCATACGCTAATTCTTGATGTCTGAGTGAGTTTGTATGATCCTGTCAAAACAATATCTGCATAATAACTTCATAAAATTTTAAGAACCATAGCATTGTGAAATTTTCTTTAGCAATGCTGGAATTCTCAAATAACAATTATTATTTCATAATTTTAACAGTGGTTAATAAAAAATAACAACCAGATGGGATCAATAAAGCAGACAACTAATGTATGAATTTTATCACTTTAGCCGACCATCGACATCTAATCTGAGTTACTCTATTTACGTCAATAACACATGCGTTTCAGAAAAACACATTTAAAGCAAACAGAGAAAATCTAATGTTAATATCTGAAGGGTCAAGAGACCAACTAAAGCCAACGCTGATCTCTATCATGGTGACATCAAACTTTATTTCTCAAAAAGAATGTTAGTATGAAAGAAGTCTGGATTGTAATAAGTGAAGACGCTGAGATCTGTTAGTGTTTAATGTTCTGTTGGGATGTAAAGTGTTTCTGTATGGTGTGTTTTGTGTGTGTCACCATTGTGTTGAAGAGTAGAGCCTGAGCTTCAGTCCAGGATGAGCAGGGTAACATAGATGAAACGCTGTGTGTTACTTAATTTAACAGACAGTAACTGTATAGTTGCTGAAGTATAATCACAGTAAATCATGAATGCAGTTTATAGCAAGATATTTACATTTTGCGGTGAATATTTCACATATTATATTTAGTAAATATATATATGTGAAATAACTGTGTTTCTATTAAAAAGCTTAATGAAGATTTCTGCAATATTATTTACATTAAGATATTTTACATTAATTTCATGGTTTTTGTATGGCAGCCATTGATGACAGTCATTTGACCTTTTTTTCACAGTGAAGGTGTTTGATCATAATAATTCAGGAAATAACTGTAAAATAACAGTGTTTTTTCTGTAAAACATTTAAGGACAAAGTTTGGAAATGTTTTTTGCACTCAATTTAAATGAGGGTATTTTACTTTATTTTTATGGTTTTTGTTTGGCAGCCATAGCTGCCAGTCATTTGACCCTTTTTTACGATTTTATTTGTTACAGTGTAAAATAACAGCTGCATCTTTATTTTACAGATATTATTTGAAAACCTTTTCATAAATGGTTCTTCAAAGAACCTAATAAAGTGACATGAAGAACTGTTATAGGTTATTTAAATAACCTTTGAGAAGGGTTCTTTGCAGTACTGAAAAAGGTTCTTTATGGCACTAAGAAAAAATAGGTTCTTCAGTGAAAGGTTCTTTGGGGAACCAAAAAAGATTCTTCTATGGCATCGCTGTGAAACCCCCTTTTTGGTTCTTCATGGCACCTTTATTTTTAAGAGTGTAATGGAACTAAAACTGGATCTAGATCTAGTTCGCTAGATAAGACCCTTATTCATCGTCTGGTGTCGTTTAAAGCCCTTTGAAGCTGCACTGAAACGGTCATTTGGACCTTGAACCGTGTGGGTCCCATTGAAGTCCATTATATGGAGAAAAATCCTGGAATGATTTCATCAAAAACATTTATTTCTTTTCGACTGAAGAAAGAAAGACTTGGATGACATGGGGGTGAGTAAATTATCAGCAAAGTTTTTTTTTAAAAGTGAACTAATCCTTTAAGTCTGTAGCTGGGAATCAGTTGGAGTTCTTGTGTTTCTGCTCGGCTCTTTTCTTTTTTCTATTCTTGTTTCTCTGTTTTTCAGTGATTCTGCTTGTCATGTGTTCATCAGTGTCTGAATTCACTCACTTCTTTTTATTCACTCACTCAAGGGGAATGTATTAGTGAACTAATGTAGGGAATAGTGAATGAGGGTATAAGGAGTGATTTTGAACACAGCCTCTGAGTGTCGACTTTGAGTATTTATATTCAGTATATTCCTGTAGGCTATTTTATCGAAAATGACAAATATTAATTAATGCATTGTTTTCTATGGTATATTACTGTTTTTATGGAAAATGGTACTGTATGTTACTATCAGAATTTGACTATTTTTTTACAGCAAGGTTTTACAGTGTGGGAATATAATGCAGTGAAAAGCCCCATATGAAGTTGAATAAAAAGACAGAGAGCAATATTGAGTGCTGTGCATGCATGTGATGTCTGTGTTTATCGTTAATTATTATTCTTTGCATGTGAAACCAGATACATTTGACTTACCTTATATGATGAAACCACTTCACCGATGGGTCTGAACGTGTGATTGATGTGTTTCTGTGAATCTCTGCACACTAAACACGCCGGCTGTTTGTCCTCCAGACAGAAGAGTCTGAGTTTCTCACTGTGTAAACTGCAGAGCTTCACAGACTCTGATGAACGCCTCTCAGTTTTCTCCTTCAGGAACAACTCACACAAGTTTTTTAATGCCAGATTAGGAGGAAGATTTTCTTTTGAGGATTTTCTCCTGCAGACAGGACACTCCTGAGTTTTCTTGGTTCTCCAGAACTGTTGAAGACACTCTTTACAGACACTGTGACTACATGATAGAAGAACAGGAGCCTTGAAGATTTCATGACAAACGGGACAAGAAAGCTGTCCGGTAGATGGTGAAGCCATTTTCACTGTTTGAGCTCCAGCAATCTAAACTTTACTTTTACTTTCTGAATGATGGTTTAAAAAATGAATTACCACAAGAATCACGAAGATTAGCTGTCAGATACAACCTTCTCAAAAAATCCTTCTGTAAAGGGTTTCTCTTCATTCTTCACTGATCTCTGATTATTTCTAGAAGAGAGTCAGTATGACTGAAAAGAGAAATGAGTCAGTCTCTTGCTGGTGAGTGTTCGTATAAAGGGTGGAGTTTATGATCACCTTTTGGTCAAAGAGCAACAACATGTTCTTCAGGTTAAATTTTAACAAATCTCACATTGACACTTTCTCAAGTGTAATGCTAGAAAACCTTGAATTAAACACCAAAGAACAATGAAAAACACAAATACTGATAACGAAAATACTAGAAGAGATTTTATTTGTTTGTTTTATTTATTGCACTTTATTTCTGCACCATCACAGAGATGGCTTGTCTTGGTCAAATCATTGTCAGAGTGATTTCTTCGCTTATCTGCTTATCATATTGATTGTCACCCACAGCAACATTGTGTCTGCCCAGATCCGGCCCACTTGTGGAATGCGGATCTGGCCCACATGCAGCGTGGAATGACGGCCCTTGGGTGGACCACTCCTGTTTGCCAGATCTGGGCCACAAGCAGGCCATAGCAATGCCACATATCAGCCAAGTAAAGAAATAAACCAGAACTGGACCTTATCTGAGCCAAAAAATATATGTGTATTGAATATGAAGTAATTTCAGCCTTAATAAGCCTGTTAACAAGCAGAATGACTGAAGGAAAGAAGAGAACAGAAAAAGAGACGAGCAGAAACACAAGAACTACAACTGACTTCAGATACAGCTTAGATGAAATCAACTGAAGAGAAAAGAAGACATTAAATCTGTGAAGATCTCAGCAGAGTAGGATTAAACAACTCCACAAACAGCATTACCAGCTTCACTTATTACTAACCAGACTGACTTTATTTCTGTCAGACGTCTACAGAAGTTTTATTGAGAATTAACATGGGTTTAACTGTTTCATTTGAAGTTACCATAACAGTGAGCAGTGTTTCCATTAGTTGGTCTATAAACTCTTATCATGTCCATTGTCTTTTGCCTGCAGTGACAATGTGTGTGTCAAACACACTTAAAGGAGCAAAGAAATTTAAAGTGAAATGGGATCAGGTGATGATGATTACCTGTCGAAGATCATCAAGAAACAAACTAATTCACTGATGTATTTTGAACTTAACAATTGTGTTGTTTATTAGCATTTACATATTCATGTCTTAAGCCCTGTTTCTGCTAAACGAGATCTAGCAATATTACATCAATTGGTTAGAAGAATCCAATAAAACGAGAATACAAATTTAAGCATACTATGACACTCACAGACATCAACAATCAGCGTATGAATCTCAACAATGGTGACAATCAAAAGTTCCTTGCTACAATGCATGCTGGGTACCAGCATAGTACAAAACTCCCAGCATGCATTGCAACATAAATAAATTATGCAGCTGTATTGTCCTATTATTTTAATTCAAAATATTTGCTTTTATTTTTTGCTGTTGGTTTTGTTGCGAGCTTTCCAGTGCTGTTCTGAATTATCTGTTTACCTAAATATTTTTGATTGTCACCATTGTTGAGATACATACGCTGATTTTTGATTTCTGTGTGTCATAATAAAAGCGGTTTTTGTGCTCACGTTTGTTAAAATCTTCTAACTAATTGTCGTAAAACTGATAGATTGGCAGAAGCACAGGATTTAAGATATGAATATATTAATGGAACAATACAATTGTTAGATTCTAACATCTAGTTAATGATGATTATAAAATCATCAACAGGTAACCATCATCACCTGATCTCATTTTAATTCAGCTTGCTTTGCTGCTGTAATTGTGTTTGACTACCACACTGTCATTGCAGCCACAAAAGACATAAGTGTTAGACCATGACCAAGAGACCAACTAATGGGAACACTGCTCACTGTTATGGTGCCTTCAAATTCAAGTTAAACCCATTCTCAATAAAACTTCTGTAAATGTCTGACAGAAATAAAGTGAGTCTGGTTAGTAATGAGTGAAGCTGGTAATGCTCTTTGTGGAGTTGTTTAATCAGATCTTGAGAAAGTTAATGTCTTTTATCTTCAGTTCATCTAAGGCTGTTTCTGAAGAGAGTTGTAGTTTGTGTAGGGCCTACTCATTACTCTTTCGAAAGGTGAATGTTTCAGGAACATCACACTAACCTTTAAATAACGTTCTAGTAACATTCAGGAAACTGGACATTTTTATGTTCTTGGAATGTTAGAAATCAACGTTCCTAGAATGTTGAATTTTAAATCAAAATTAAGTTGAAAGAACGTTTGAGGAACATTATACCTTTTAAAACACGTTCCTCTAACGTCAAGAAAACTGGAAGTTTTTCACGTTCCCAGAACCAACACTGAATATTTGGAGAACGTTCTTATAACAAAAGTCTTTTAGCTGGGACACACAGCTGTTTGAGAAAACCTGCTACCATTAGATGGCAGTAGCAGATAATGGCACCGTAATCGAGCGTTCTTCCCTAGCTCTAGTCTTCCTCCAGGAAATCATTTTATTAAACTCTGGACTAAACTAAATCTAGGACCATTTAAAGCCATGACAGAGAAGCAGGTTTCTAGTTTACAAGAATTGTTTTCAGTTCAGTGTCCATTGGGCATTCTGAGTTCTCTATACTTTCTCCACGGCTGTCTGTAGTGAAGAAATTGTTGTGTATATTACACTTTGCTATCTAAGCCATTCACCTTGGAGCCAATATGGCAGATTTGCAGTCACTGTCTAGACGGTAAGGCGCATTACTATCATAGGCTACTATAGTTCTGGTAAATCACATACTAAGGTTTTTGCACGCTACAAATGAACAAAGTGGCATCAATGAGTTTGCAAGAGTGTCCATTTGCAATGAGACTGTGTCCGGACTGTTGTGTGCAGTGGCGTAGCGGACGGAGGGCATTCGGTTGGACAGCTGATGCGCCGATAGATAATGCTCAGAAGATGATCAGCATCGAGCTCCGAAAGCTCCGATTATATGTTTAACATGTCCAAGCAAAAACTGAAGCAAAATTGTAATTTAAATGTTATTTTTTCTTAATTGCATTTACACTCAGTTAAGACACTTGCAATTGCATTTCCATTAAGTGTCCCGCAATGAATGTAGCAAAATTCAATGTGCAATTTGAAAATGCATTCTGAGCCGATCACGTGCCCGTTCCGCCCTGTCAATCAATGCTTGAAGTTGGCACCGCCCCCAACCCAATGTAAAACCTCAGCAAAATAAGGTCAATCATTTTTACTTCATTTGTGCTGTACTAATTTTTGTTTTGTTTGTGCTGCTTCGGTTTTTAGATATTAAAGGGGTGGCATGCCCTTTTGACAAGATGTAAAATAAGTCTTTGATGTCCCGAGAGTGTGTAAAATACCTCAAAATACCCCACAGATATTGTTTGTATTTAGATGATGACGTCACCAGCCCCGACCTGCTCCACATTCACCCAAAATAGTCATAGTCATATGTTTGTGCTTCGTTTGTGCTAATTTGCGATGATAAACGTTTATTTTGTGTTGCTTCGGTTTCTTAAATATTAAAAAATATTGGTCATTCTGAGGTCACTCAAAATAAGAGACACTGAATTATAGACGATGACGTACCAGCCCAGCTCCACATTCACCCAAAAAAGGCTAGGTTGATGAATTTGACCTGTCAGGTTCTGTGACCATGTAGGCCTACACTGTAAAAAATTCTGCTGTGATTTTACAGTAAACTACTGGCTACTAATTGCATTACTTTCACAGTAAGTTACCTCATGTAAATTTACAGTAAATTACTGGGAAGTAGTTACATTACTTTCACAGTATGTTACTGTATCATTGTACAGTCCATTGTTGTGAAATGACAGCTGTATACTGTGATCTCACCGTATATATTCTAGTACAGTACTGTGATTAAGCAATATGTTGCTTTAGATTTAATGTATTTAACTGTAACTTCACAGTCAATGACCAGTACAGTACTGTGATTAAGCAGTATGCTGCTGCTGTAGAAATACAACACTGTAATATAAATGAATCTGTAAAATACTGTAGATTTGACCTTTTCACAATTTTTATCTGTTCAATAAACCCATCAATAACCTAAATATTTGAAAAATAGATTGAACTCAAATAAACACAAAACCATGATCTTTTTTACACATTTATTTTGCAGTTTAAAAAAACACTTTGCAGGACAGTGCAACTATTGGTTGTGTCAATTTAATTTAGAACCTGTACACATCATCTTACCAAAACATTTAGAAGTTGAAACAACACTATTTAAAGATGTTACTTTGGGCACTGAGAAATTGTAATGAGCTTTTCTCAAAAATTGTTAACATTTTATAGACAAAACAGTTAATTGGTTAATCGAGCAGATTAACTGATAATTAAAGCTGCAAACGATTTGTGCTTAAGTACTAATTAAAATAATTTGTTAGCTGCAGCTCTACTTTATAAAACAATTTGCCCAATAAACATAAAATTTAATTTTAAAGATATTTTTCACCTCCAGTTTAACATGAATTAATTCAAAAACAGAACAGTAAAATATTAAAAACACACTTATAAAACCGTAAACCTTTATGCTCATGCTGTAATTGAGTGATGATTGTCCAATATTGAAGACACCTGATGTTAACAAGCAGAATCACGGAAGGAGAAAATCACAATTTTAAGTCACCATTTTGGTGATCAATGTTTGCCATAGTTGGGCTCTTGACCCTAAAGCTTATAATTTTAGATTTTGTTTGGCTGCTTAAACTGAGAGGTGAACAACTAGATGAACAAGGAGAAAATGTGATCAGATATTGTTGGTTATGTTTGACATAATCATCAGTTGGCTTGAGTCTCTGAACTTATTTGGAGTCCTATCTCTGATTAAGATTTACAGTTTCATGGTATTCCGCAGCATAAATTCTTACTTTTTAATTTAATCCAAAAGATTTCCTAAATATAGTTCTGATAAAATAATTATGATTTTTAGGCACACACAGAGATATAGAACCAGCGTATGAGTCTCAACAATGGTGACAAACGAAATATTCAATTAGAAAAAAGGAAATTACTAAGACAAATCAGATCATAATTTATTCATACCGCAATGCATGATGGGAGCCATTAATGAGTTTTGATTGGTGGCACTCAGAATGCACTGCAACTTATTACTGTCACCATTGTTGAGATTCACAGGCTGATTATTGATATTAGTGTGTATAAATTAAATAATTTTGATCAGAGCAGCTTTAAAAAATATATTTTGGATTCTATTGAAAATGCTGTTAATTGTTTGCTACAGAATAACAGTATTGCTGTAATTAGCAAGGTAAAGACACTCTTTTTGACTTGGTTGACTCATGACAAGTAATGATTCTCAAAACATATCCAACACCACCTGATCACCTTGTTAAATGTTCATGTGGCAATGATATTTACATCAGCCAAACAAAATTGCACTACTAATAATTTAGGGGTCAAGAGCGCAACTAAAGCAAACATTGATCACCAAAATGGTGGCTTAAATTTTTTATTCTCTCCTTTGGTAATTCTGCTTGTTAACATCAGGTGTCTTCAATAATGGTTATCAAAATAGCATTAAAATGACATCAACATCATGACATCAAATAAATGTTGAATTGACATCAAATGCCAACAAAGCATGACATCAAAATAACATCAAAATGACATCAGCAGAGGTAAAAATCTTGACATCAAATTGACATAGACACTTTGAAGTCAATATGACTTTAATTTTTGGACCTATATCGACCTATGTCAGTAACCAAACAGTTAACTGGACCCATTGACTTCCATAGTAGGAAAAAAAAATACTATGGAAGTCAATGGGTCCAGTTAACTGTTTGGTTACTAACATTCTTCAAAATATCTTCCTTTGTGTTCACCAGAAGAAAGAAATTCATACAGGTTTGAAACAACTTGAGGGTGAGTATAGACCTTATGCACCAGAGAAACGAGCGCGCTGCCATCTTTAAAATATTGTCTAGTAATTAGCTGGTGAAGTGGATTTACTTATTGTAGAGTTAACGAAAGTTATCATGAGCATCGAAATTTTGATCATAAGCATTGTAAAGCAGATGTCTTAAATGTCGACTGGGAATTTTTTTCAACGAGCCGTTCATTCATAACTACGCAAGATCGCTGTGAAAATACAGAACGGAAGTCAAAAGACAACGAGCGCAGCACCGAAAATGGGCGGGGCTAAATAAGGTCTATATGATGAAAGAATTTTCATTTTAAAGTGAACTATCCCTTTAACAGTACAGTGTGTATTATATTGAAACATTTTAACACTAACATTACAGGTCACAAGCATGAGCATCTGACCTTAACTTAGCATAATACAATAGCATAAGTTTGAATATTTTGAAGCATTTTTAGTCAAACATCTTACTGATCTCACCTACTGACCAGTTTTTAAAGTGCAGCTTCACAGCAAATCTATTTTGTGTGTATAAAATATAAACTTTTTCACACCAGAAAGTATATGACCTGCAGCATAGTATAAAACATGGATAAACCATTACAACATCCTGAAAAATTAAACGTTATCTCCAATGTATTATGATGCAAAGAAAACACCTGTTCACAAGTGCAGAGTGACAGTCATGAGTGCCTAGGCAAGGAGTTTGTTTTTTCAGTGTCAAGTCCCACAAAAAGTCTTTGAAACAACTCAAATGTTTTGGAAAGCTTGGATAGATACTCGAGATTAAGTGCATTGTCAACCCAAGCAGGAAGCAGCATGCTTTGGCCAGATTTCCAAGATTGGTAAGGACTGGTATTCCCTCAATGATGATTCCTACTGCATCTGGCTCACGGCACACATAGATGCTCCCCAGATGGCAACATTGTGTCGGCCCAGATCCGGCCCAAATCTGGCACTTGTGGAATGCGGATCTGGCCCACATGCAGCGTGGAATGACGGCCCTTGTGTGGCCCACTCCTGTTTGCCAGATCTGGGCCACAAGCAGGCCATAGCAATGCCACATGTCAGCCAAGAGTAAAGAAATAAACCAGAACTGGACATTATCTGAGCCCAAAAAATATGTGTATTGAATATGAAGTAATTTCAGCCTTAATAAGCCTATTAACAAGCAGAATCACTGAAGGAAAGAAGAGAACAGAAAAAGAGACGAGCAGAAACACAAGAACTACAACTGACTTCAGACTAGGGCTGGGTGATATATCGCACGATATTGTTATGCGCATCTGGTCAGTAAAGCCGGTTCCTTGATTCGGAGTAGATCACCTTCACCTGCTTTCAGATGGAGCGGCATTTACTACACAGCACAAACTCCAGTGTTAAATTAACACTCAAGAGTGTTAAAGGTAATGAGATAATTAAGTGATTAATTTAGTGATGTTTGAGCATTATTGAAGACACCTGATGTTAACAAGCAGAATCACTGAAGGAGAAAATCGCAAATTGTAAGCCACCGTTATGGCGATCATTGTTTGCTTTAGTTGGTCTCTTGACCCTCATTTCATTTAATTTAGATATTGTTCGGTTGTTGTATCTGAGTTATAACTGCCAGATGAACGAAGGAAGCAGTGGTCTGATGGGTGTCAGTTATATAATGACAAACATCATTTGAACTTAATAATTTTGATATATGTTGTTGGTTAAAACAGAACTGTGATTCTGAATAAACATCCAGACTTTTATCTATAATAAAAAGGATTTTTCAAAAGTAATTGCTAAAAAAAAAAAAAAAACAGTCTTCAAGGCACTCAAAGACTTGAAGATTTAGTCTATGCATCTCAACAATGGTGACAAGCAGAATATTCAATTAGGAAAAGTAAATTACATAAATGCAGATCATAATTTATTCATATCGCAATGCATGATGGGAGCCATTAATGAGTTGTGATTGGTGGCAGCCACTGCAGCATGCTTTACTATTGTCACCATTGTTGAGATTCACAGGCTGATTATTGATGTCTGTGTTTCTAAAAAGAAAAATTGTTTTGAAAAAGTTTAGAACAGAACATTGTTTATTAAATATTTTGGATTATAAGAAACATACCTATATACATGTATGCTGTAGAGTCAAGTAATTGTTGCCAACAAGGTAAAGCAAACTATATCAATAAAATTCATTTTCAGTTCATAGCATGACTATGCCAAAACTCAAACAACATCATCAGATCATAAATTTTTTTGGTCATTTGGCTGTTATTAATAATAACATAAATAACAAATGTGAAGTGAATGTAAAAGAGTTAATACACCAACTAAGGCAAACACTGATCGCCGTAACGGTGACTTACAATTTGAGATTTTCTCCTTCAGTGATTCTGCTTGTTAACATCAGGTGTCTTCAATAATGCTCAAACATCACTAAATTAATCACTTAATTATCTCATTACCTTTAACACTCTTGAGTGTTAATTTAACACTGGAGTTTGTGCTGTGTAGTAAATGCCGCTCCATCTGAAAGCAGGTGAAGGTGATTTACTACTAATCAAGGAACCGGCTTTACTGACCAGATGCGCATAACAATATCGTGCGATATATCGCCCAGCCCTACTTCAGACACAGCCTTAGATGAAATCCACTGAAGAGAAAAGAAGGCATTAAATCTGTGAAGATCTCAGCAGAGAAGGATTAAACAACTCCACAAACAGCATTACCAGCTTCACTTATTACTAACCAGACTCACTTTATTTCTGTCACACGTCGACAGAAGTTTTATTAAGAATTAACAGAGGTTTAACTGTTTCATTTGAAGTCACAATAACAGTGAGCAGTGTTTCCATTAGTTGGTGTCTTGGTCATGGTCTAACTCTTATTATGTATTTTGTGGCTGCAATGATAGTGTGTTAGTCAAACACACTTACAGAAGCAAACACTAAAGTGAAATGGGATTCGTTTATTGAAGGTTTCCTTTCATTTTATCACAAGAACAGTGTTGTTTTAAAATAATGGTTTTCTTGTTCTATTAATATATTCAACCCTATATCTGAAAACCTGTGTTTCTGCTGGATGAGATCTGACGATATCACAACAATCAATTAGAAGATTTGAACTATCTCAAGCAAAAAATTTGAATATACTATGACACACACAGACATCAACAATCAGCGTATGAATCTCAACAATGGTGACAATCACAAATATTTAGTTGAACAGATCAATTCAGAACAGCACTGGAAAGCTCGCAACAAAACCAACAGCAAAAAATAAAAGCAAATATTTTGAATTAAACAAAATAATAGGACAATTCAGCTGCATAATTTATGTTGCAATGCATGCTGGGAGTTTTGTACTATGCTGGTACCCAGCATGCATTGCAGCAATCTACTTTTGATTATCACCATTGTTGAGATTCATACGCTGATTGTTGATGTCCGTGTGTGTCATGATAGATTTAGTGTTAATCCTTATTTTTGTTGGAATCATGTAATTAATTGTTGTCATATTCAAGAATCTTATTTAGCAGAAATGCAGGGTTTAATATATGAATATATTAATGGAATAACACAATTGTTAGATTCAAAAGACATCAGTGAATTAGTTTATTTCTTGATGATTTTAAAACCATCACCAGGTAACCATCATCACCTGATCTCCTTTCGCTTTAGCTTTCTTTGCTTCTGTAAGTGTGTTTGACACACACACTGTCACAGCAGCCAATAGACAATAGACAGAATAAGAGTTAATAGACCAACTAATGGAAACACTAATAACTGTTATGGTAACTTCAAATGAAACAAACCTCTGTTAATTCTCAATAAAACTTCTGTAGACGTGTGACAGAAATAAAGTGAGTCTGGTTAGTAATAAGTGAAGCTGGTAATGCTGTTTGTGGAGTTGTTTAATCCTCCTCTGCTGAGATCTTCACAGATTTAATGTCTTCTTTTCTCTTCAGTGGATTTCATCTAAGCTGTATCTGAAGTCAGTTGTAGTTCTTGTGTTTCTGCTCGTCTCTTTTTCTGTTCTCTTCTTTCCTTCAGTGATTCTGCTTGTTAACAGGCTCATTAACGCTGAAATTACTTCATATTCAATACACACAGATTTTGTGGCTCAGATAAGGTCCAGTTCTGGTTTATTTATTTATTTACACCTGGCTGACATGTGGCATTGCTATGGCTTGCTTGTGGCCCAGATCTGGCAAACAGGATTGGGCCACCCAAGGGCCGTCATTCCATGCTGAATGTGGGCCAGATCCGCATTCCACAAGTGCCAGATTTGGGCCGGATCTGGGCCGACACAATGTTGCTATGTGGGTCATATTCTTCATTTTCAGGTCCTCATGAACAGTGGTCTCTGCAGCCCACTTTGAGATAAAAGATAAGTATTTAAGATAAACATTCTCATTTGTTGATGAGGTAAAAAAAGAAAAAAAACTCCACTATCTGCCAAATTCTGGTTCAGTCAGTTCACATTAAAGGGTAACTCTAACCAAAATTTAACCTAGTATACACTTTTGTGAAAGAGGAATTATGCCGGATATTTGCCTTAACTATGTTTTACCATAATTAAACAGCTTTCGACTAATTGTGATGGTTAGATAATTACTTGTAACCTCTTACTGAAATATTAGTGGAACAACTGGAATGACTGCAAAGTGTATTGGTGTGAGATGTGTGAATGTGCCACAGTGCGACCGACAAATACAAAGTTTTCCTGTTAGGACAAACACGTGTGAAGCGCTGGATGAGGAGAAATGGGCCTGCACCTGGAGCACCATCGTTGAGGTGTAACTGCGGGCTATGTGCTAATCCACACAAGTTAACAGTGCCCACACTCATAGTGGCAAATGTTTGCTCCCTCATCAATGTGGTTTGGATTAGATTGTGTGGATTGTGTACTCTACAAACTAGTAACCGCTGCTCTGGCACATTAATCTCCAACCGACGATAATCACTTAGCTAACGTTAATGTTAGCTGTGGCTTTGTGTGTGTTTATGAATCCACTGCCAAACTACGTCGAAGCCACGACAATGTTTTTGAAGAAGTTACAAACACCTCTGAAACATTAACCTATCACTCAAAGACAACATTACTTATACAACGCACACACACACGTAACGTTAGATTAATAAAGTTACGTGGCTCAAGTTAACAAACTGTTTGAGGTAACGTAACATTTAACGTTAGAGCACATTCGAAATTGGCGCTCTTCGGTCTTCGACACAGCGATTGCGCAACACAAACACGTTAATTAGGGTAAAACCTAACTTTTAAGAATACAAAGAAATACTTACATGAGGTACGTGAACTATAAATTAACCCGCTCCGTTGAAAACCCCGTTCGAATAAACTTCTGGAACAGACGAGAGTGAAGGATTTGACTTGTTCTTCCGTTGCTGCAGGTGGGCGGTTTGTGTCTTTTTTACGTCTGATATAAACTTTTAAAATGAGTTTTGTCAAATCAATTTATGGTGAAGTCCAATGAAATTAATTTTATTATAGAAAATATTAAGTTACGAAAATATTTACACTTTTTACTTTTTGATAACTAAAAAAACAAAGAAAAATAAATTAATTAATTTATTGGAATAAATATAGTTTTTCAAATTAAGTCATATGGACAATAGCACTGAACGACTTTTTACAGTGTGGGAAGAGTATTCTGAAGTACTGGAGCAATTTTTCGTGGCTAATGGAATTGAAGATGAGGGTAAGCAAAGAGCTATTCTCATAAGTGTTGTGGGACCACAAACTTACAGTGTGATGCGAAATATTCTTAGCCCAACAAAACCAAATGAAAAGACTTTCCAGCAACTGGTAACAATGCTAAAAAATCATGTCAATCCTCCAAGTGAGATTGTACAGCGATTTAGATTTGATTCAAGAATGAAGAAGCCGACAGAGACTGTGACAGAATATGTAGCAGAGTTGCGTCGTTTGGCACAAGATTGTAATTATGGAGCAACTTTAGACCAAATGCTGAGGGATCGACTTGTTTGTGGCATAGATAATGATCGGATTCAGAGAAGGCTGCTTTCGGAAGCAAATATGACGTTTGAAACTGCTTTTAAAATTGCAGTAGCCAATGAGGCCGCAAGCAAAAATGTGCCCGATTTACAAAGTAAATCCAGCGTACAGGCATGTAACAGCGTCATGTTTAAAGAGAGGAAACCGGATCGCTGGAAAAAGGGAGAAATGGGTGAACAAAAAGAATTAAGAGAATGTTACAGATGCTGTGGAACAAACCACAAAGCAAACGATTGCAGATTTAAGAAGGACAAATGTTATGTGTGTGAAAAAATAGGTCATATCGCCAGGGCCTGTCGCAACAAAGGTAAACAGAGTGGACCCGCAATAACTGGAAGAAGTGGAAAAGGGGTGCGGCCGCATCGAGCATTCAATGTACACTCTCAGAAAATAAAGTACATAATTGTACCTTTAGGGGTACAATTATTTGTCACTGGGGCTGTACCCTCAAGGGTACAGTTTTTGTACCCTTGGCATAGGGTACATATTTGTACCCTTGTGGCAAAACTTTTTATTTCCATTATTTCAAGGTTATTTCAAGGCTACTCAAATATAGTGATAAGTTAAAATCTACCTTAAATAATTAGGGTATCATTAAAACCTTTAAACAACAACTTTTACAAAAAAAAGGCTTAGCAGAGCTTGTCTCTTGATATTTTACACAGCAAAAACTCCAGTGTTAAATATGGCTCCAGACTCAAGAGTGTAAAAATGGTAAAATATGAGTGTTAAATTAACATTCAAGAGTGTTAAAGTTAATGAGCTCATTAAGTGATTCATTGAGTGATGATTGACCATTATTGAAGACACCTGAAGGAGAAAATCTGTGTTTGCTTTAGTTGGGCCTTAAACTGTTAACACTAGATTTTGTTTGGCTGTTGTATCTGAGTTATAACTGCCAAACGAACAAAGAGAAAAGTTGGTCAGGCGGTGTTGATTATGTTTTGACATAATCATAATTTGTTCTGAACCACTGCACTCATTTGGAGTGTAATCTCTGACTTAAATGTATATTGTTGACTCCAGCATCACTGTGATTCTACAACATAAGATCCAGAATTTTCTAAATGATTTCTATAAATTTATTCTGATTAAATTAAATCTTTATTTTAGGCACACACAGAAATCAAGAATCAGTGTATGAATCTCAACAATGGTGACAAACAGAATATGCCATTAGGGAAAGGAAATTACTAAGACAATTCAGATAATAATTTATTCATACCGCAGTGCATGATGGGAGCCATGAATGAGTTTTGATTGGTGGCATCCAGAATGCACTGCAACATTCTTTATTATTGTCACCATTGTTGAGATTCACAGGCTGATTATTGATGTCAGTGTGTCTACATGAAATACAAGTTCACAGTCCTCTGATCAAAAAATTTTTTAATAAATATTTTGTATGATAAAGAAACCATTGAAAACCATTTGCTGTAGAAGCACGCTCTGCTGTAATAACCAAGATCAATGATTCAGATCAAATTATGATTATGTCAATATATAACCAACATCATCTGATTAACTTTGCTCTTTATTCATCAGGCAGTTATAATTCAGATACAACAGCCAAACAAATTCTAGTGTTAACATTTTAAGAGTCGCAACAAAGGTAAACAGAGTGGACCCGCAATAACTGGAAGAAGTGGAAAAGGGGTGCGGCCGCATCGAGCATTCAATGTACACTCTCAGAAAATAAAGTACATAATTGTACCTTTAGGGGTACAATTATTTGTCACTGGGGCTGTACCCTCAAGGGTACAGTTTTTGTACCCTTGGCATAGGGTACATATTTGTACCCTTGTGGCAAAACTTTTTATTTCCATTATTTCAAGGTTATTTCAAGGCTACTCAAATATAGTGATAAGTTAAAATCTACCTTAAATAATTAGGGTATCATTAAAACCTTTAAACAACAACTTTTACAAAAAAAAGGCTTAGCAGAGCTTGTCTCTTGATATTGTACACAGCAAAAACTCCAGTGTTAAATATGGCTCCAGACTCAAGAGTGTAAAAATGGTAAAATATGAGTGTTAAATTAATATTCAAGAGTGTTAAAGTTAATGAGCTCATTAAGTGATTCATTGAGTGATGATTGACCATTATTGAAGACACCTGAAGGAGAAAATCTGTGTTTGCTTTAGTTGGGCCTTAAACTGTTAACACTAGATTTTGTTTGGCTGTTGTATCTGAGTTTTAACTGCCAAACGAACAAAGAGAAAAGTTGGTCAGGCGGTGTTGATTATGTTTTGACATAATCATAATTTGTTCTGAACCACTGCACTCATTTGGAGTGTAATCTCTGACTTAAATGTATATTGTTGATTCCAGCATCACTGTGATTCTACAACATAAGATCCAGAATTTTCTAAATCATTTCTATAAATTTATTCTGATTAAATTAAATCTTTATTTTAGGCACACACAGAAATCAAGAATCAGTGTATGAATCTCAACAATGGTAACAAACAGAATATGCCATTAGGGAAAGGAAATTACTAAGACAATTCAGATAATAATTTATTCATACCGCAGTGCATGATGGGAGCCATGAATGAGTTTTGATTGGTGGCATCCAGAATGCACTGCAACATTCTTTATTATTGTCACCATTGTTGAGATTCACAGGCTGATTATTGATGTTAGTGTGTCTACATAAAATACAAGTTCACAGTCCTCTGATCAAAATTTTTTTTAATAAATATTTTGTATGATAAAGAAACCATTGAAAACCATTTGCTGTAGAAGCACGCTCTGCTGTAATAACCAAGATCAATGATTCAGATCAAATTATGATTATGTCAATATATAACAAACATCATCTGATTAACTTTTCTCTTTATTCATCAGGCAGTTATAATTCAGATACAACAGCCAAACAAATTCTAGTGTTAACATTTTAAGAGTCAAGAGCCCAACTAAAGCAAACACTGATCGCCATAATGGTGTCTCAAAAAACTAGATTTCTCCTTCAGTGATTCAGCTTGTTAACATCAGGTGTCTTCAATAATGGTCAATCATCACTCAATGAATCACTTAATTATCTCATTAACTTTAACACACTTGACCACATGAGTTCATTTAACACTGGAATATATTTATATTCAGTCAATGCAGCTCAACAATGTTGACGAGCAGAATATTCAATTTAGGAAATGTAGGCTACATTATATAGACAATTAAAATCATCATTTATTCGTACCGCAATGCATGATGGGAGCCATTAATGAGTTGTGATTGGTGGCAACAAGGATTATTATTGTCACCAGTGTTGAGATTCACAGGCTGATTATTGATGTCTGTGTTTCTAAACAAATGAATGTAAAGGTGATTTGATCAGAATAATTTACATTAAATGATTTGGATTATAAAAACAATATAATTTTCATATACTGTAAAACCACTAATCTGTTGCTTTCAAGTTAAACCAGAGCACTTGAATGAGTGTCATTTTTCAGATCACAGCATGATTATGTCAAAACATAACCAACATTATCAGATCACACTTGTCTTTGTTCATTTGACTGTAATAAATCAATAACAGTAGACAAACAAAATGTAAACTTCAAGTATAAGGATCAAGAGCCCATCTAAAGCAAACACTGATCGCCATGAACTTCATTGGTTCTTGCTGAAGCTCAAACGTGCTGTGTATTGTGCCGAGTGTATGATAGGGCCCGTAGTGTTTATCAGCGCAGCTGCTTTGTTTACAGAGGTTACCGGGGAAACAGCTCTATTTCTGCTGTTCAATAAGCGCCGCCTACTGACAGAGAGGGGATTTACTTTTTTATGCAGCCTCAGTGTTTTTTGTTTGTGAAACTCAGACCACATTTTGTTAAAGATTTTGAATGTTAAAATAGGGGTCTCCTGGAAAAACGGTTGAAAAGCAATCGAGTCTCCTTAGGAAATGTTGGACTAAGCCGCTTCAAAGTTTCAGATTTCATCTAAAAGATTTTCATTTGTGTTCCGAAGATGAACGAAAGTCTTATGGGTTTGGGCCGACATGAGGGTGAGTTATTAATGACTGAATTCTAATTTTGGGGTGAACTATCCCTTTAAGCTTATGTATTACATAAAAATCTCTCTGTAATCATATTACAGGAGAACTATCTGGTATCTTATATTTTCATTTTAAATTCCAGGAGGAGCTTAATACAGCACTGAAGTCCTGACAAAAGAAAAACTGAAACACAATAAAAACATTAAAGGAGTGTTTGAGAAAACAGTTCAACACATCAAGGTTGGGATTGATTCTTTTGACTTTTTCACACAGAGTTAGAACAACTGATTTGTCTGGGATAATTAAATGTTCCTTTATTGACTAGAACACACACACACACACACACACACTAATTGAAGTTAATGTGATTTTGATTTCAGTCTCAAGCTGAGCACACAGAGCACCA
The DNA here is from genome assembly GCA_030578275.1 of Meda fulgida. Lineage (NCBI taxonomy): Eukaryota > Metazoa > Chordata > Actinopteri > Cypriniformes > Leuciscidae > Meda > Meda fulgida. The sequence continues at coordinate 36,603,923 of CM060618.1, forward strand.
GATTAAACAGAAGTTTGAGAAGCTTCATCAGTTTCTCAGAGATGAAGAAGAAGCTACAATCACTGCACTGAGAGAGGAAGAGGAGCAGAAGAAGCAGATGATGAAGGAGAAGCTGAAGGAGATGAACACTCACATCTCAGCTCTTTCACGCACAATCAAAGACATGGAGGAGATGATGAAAGCCAGTGACGTCTGCTTTCTGAAGGTCTGATTTCACATCATTGATTGATTGATTGACTGATGACTGATTGATTGACTGATGACTGATTGATTGATTGATTGATTGATTGATTGATTGATTGATTGATTGATTGATTGATTGATTGATTGATTGATTGATTGATTGATTGATTGATTGATTGATGACTGAGATCTTGATGATAAATGGTGTGTTTGTTCTGCAGAAGTTTCCAGTCTCAATAGAAAGGTAAGTGATCTGCTGGTGTCTCTGGTCTCTCTGGTTCTGATCCACTGCAGTTCTGACTCCTGAATGTTCCTCCAGAGTCCAGATCTCACAGCCGGACCCACAGATGGCTTCTGGTGCTTTTATTGATGTGTCACGATACTTGGGCAACCTGCCGTTCAGAGTCTGGAAGAAGATGCAGGACATCGTCCAAAACAGTGAGTCTGGAGAAGATCTGTGCTGTTACACACTGGAAATCATGCATGGGTTTTTCATGACACAAGTACTAGATTATTTCAGTCTGAGCAAATGAAGATCATACTACTTCTGGTATATAATTAATAATATAAACTATTTTTTTTGAGAATATTTTTCCTTTGTTCATCTACTCAAGTCCAGAACAAATTCAACAAAGTAAAACAGTGAAGCTCAAATATAAAATTGTGAACTCAAGAACTTCAATATGTAATTTCATTATAATGTGTTACTAGAGGAACTACTGACAGTCTCTCAAGTTCATGAAGAACATTATTAATTTTATAATCTCCTCAGAAATATGTGGCCATATTCACAACATTGAGAGGAACTTTAGTCTGTTTTTTAAAGATTGTTTTAAAAACAAAACTTAAGAAGAATTAAAAATGTTGAAAATAATTATCTTAATGACATCTTTATATTATAAAATATATTGTTAGATTTACCTGCTGATTCATGTATTTGTCCTCTTTCATGCATGAGTTATGGAAAACATTATCTAGATTTTTTTAAGATTCTTTTTATTACTTTAATATAATGCTAAAATTTAAATCCATTTTCATTTTTACACAATTCTGTTTTATTTAAAAATTATTTAACTGTCCGCGTATGTGGACACCATGCAACAAAGGCCTAAAATGGGACATAAAGCCACAGATGACAATATGGAACATTGAGCTGAATAACATGCCATAATAAAAACAGTTATTAAAAACAATAAAATAACAATATAATAACAATAAAACGCATATTGTATGAACTATAAAGGTAGACATGTATATGTGCTTTGCTGGCACAAACTCACCGCGGTCACTGTCACTTCCACTGTCCTCTGGGATATTCTCTATTATTCTGGAGTGCTTGACCGATGCTGTCTCTGTTTGGAAGACTAAATGTTTTATAAAAAAAATTTTTTTTTTATTAAATGTCTGTTTTATTACAATATAAGACAATTCCTAACATTTAAAATAGAACAGATATACTAACAGGTTATAGAAATGATGATGATGATGATGATGATGATGATTTATTTGTCCTCGTGAGGAAATTTGTTTCCACCATAGATACAAACACACATGTATAACATATTAATAACATGAACATATAAACATCTACAAAAAAACAACAACAAGAGAGCATAACTGACGAATCAAAGGCCGATTTCCTATGTATTTAGAGCTTGTATAGAATAGATACAGGAACAAAACTCTTAAATCAGACTTTATGCAATCTGAATCAACTGTTGCATGACGTCCACATATGTGGACAGTTGGTTTGTGGTAAAACTATATTTTACTATAAATTTTAGTTTATAGAATACTTGAGAGACTGTCAGCACAAGAGTGCTGTTGATCATGTTTTCATCATACTTTACTGTACATACTAATATATATCGGTCAGACGTCGTGGATTGATGATGTCATCAAGCAATATTTGTAATGCAAGACAGTACAATATTGCTGTCAATCTGTCAACTTCAAAACTTCTCAACATAATTAATATTTTCTAATGGAATAAGACCTTCTTATGGACATATTTGAGAACTTTTCAAGAATTGCACTTAAAAACAGGAGTATTCCAATATAGGCCTACATTTAGACTAAGAAGATTTTCATGAATCCTGAATTCATTTGGAAAGTGTTTCTAGAAGAAGTGCAGCTTCCACGTTTCAGAAACACAGTGATGAGGGTCTGTTCAGATAATGATGAGTTTTCCAGAAGAACCTGCTTCAGTTACTCACACCACAGAGATTTATTACATCAGAATTTATTATTTAGAATGATTAATTATCAGAATTTTTACAGACAGTTTTTCATCTCAACAGCTCTGATTGTTTGTGATTTTAACTTTTACAAAATATCAAATTCTCTTGATGAGACACAAATATTTGAATCACACATTAATGGCATCACACACGCTGATGCCATTAAACACTGTTTTTAGTGTCACACTCATTTTTATTATCAGAGTGATCAGAGGAAAATGTCTGATGTGTTTGATCAATAGGAGGAGTGTCATAATTCATAATAATCTGTGTTTGGTTCACTCTTGATCATTATATGAAGATCAGAATAAAAGCATCTGTTGATTGTGTCTCATCAGCTCCTGTGATTCTGGATCCAAAAACTGCAAATCCAGATCTCATCCTGTCTGATGATCTGACCAGTGTGAGATGGAGCGAGAACAAACAACCACTTCCTGATAATCCAGAGAGATTTGACTGGTATCACTGTTCTGGGTTCAGAGGGTTTTAACTCAGGAACACACAGCTGGGATGTGGAGGTTAAAGAGAGTTCATACTGGTGTCTTGGAGTAACTACAGCATCAAACCAGAGGAAGAGACGTGTTTTCTTTAACTCTGATGTCTGGTGTGGGCGGTACGGACTGACTGGGTCTGGTTTTCGTGTTGAACAGGATCTTGAGCGTGTGAGAGTTGATCTGGATTATGACAGAGGAACAGTGTCATTCTCTGATCCTGTAACTAACACACATCTACACACATTCACAACCACCTTCACTGACACACTCTTTCCAGTTTTCTGTTGGTTTTCCTCTCTGAGGATCTTACCGGTCAAAAGTCAGTAAAAGTTACACCTATGAGTGTAAGCTTTCATCTTTTACAGTCTTCATGTTTCCAATATCACATGAGTAAGAGTGCTGTTGATCTGTGATTGGACACTTTCACTCTCATATTTCTGTTATACAACAGATCAATAAACAAGTAGTTAGAAGGTTTATTAATTTAAGATCAATCAATCTGTAAAATGAATCCCATCCCATATTGTCTGCTGAGATGAATTAATATTAAATCAATAATTTAAGTCTCAATATATCCAGATATCTTCAGGGTTTCAGACATGGAAAATCTGCAAATATCAGGGAATTTTAAAATTGTAATTGCCTAAAAAAATTATAGAAAAAGTGAAGGGGAAAGTATGGAAAAAGTTATGGTTTATAAATTTGTATTCAATTCAAGATTCAATACTTAATCAACTGTGATGTTGCACTGACTTAAAACACGATGAAGGTTAAAATAGATCATGACCAATGAGAAACACTGATGTGTTGCGAAACCACGCCCATTTTAGGAGTCACGGTTTTAGGTTAATCGCCATTTACCCAATTATTTCAGTGCAGTCACTTTGATTTTCAAATTAAAATTATTTTATAATAGCATCACATTTTTTTGTATTATACCACTGAAGAGTTAATTCAACACATTCACATTTTCAATATTTATTGTAAACGAAAAAATAGTTATTTCAATTATAGTGGTTAAATGATCATTTGTTCATTGAAGTAAATGGAAGTAAAAGGTTTCTAATCCACAACAATGTTGAATAAAATATATTGAGTATAGAAATACTTGATAACAGCTGATTACACATCTGATTCATAAAAACAAATGCTGTATCCGGGAATCACAGAAATATCTTAGTCTGTTAGTTTGACCAAATTTTAATGATCCTTAAATGAACAAATGTGGGATTGCTTTCATTGTCATTTAAAAAAAAAGACAGATGACATGTTGGCCTTGATAATTGTTTTAAAGCGTGGCAAAAAAGTGTAGGAACCCTGAATTTTGTTTATTTTTAAATATATTGGTTTGTGTATAAAAATATAAATAAAAAAATGAATGAATTCATGTCACCTCAAGTGCCATTTCATAAAACACCACGATAATAAGACAGAACATGCATGTTATGCATACATTGAATTTCCATGTTTGCCTGCATTCCCTAGTTTATTCCCTTGGTTACTGATTATGTTCATCTGTCAATCATTATGTCTCCATGTATTTAAGCCTTGATTATCTCTAGTTCTGTGTCCTGTATCATCAGTGTTAATATGGTTGAGCTATTTTCCTGGGATCTCCTGAGTTTTCGGTTTTTGATTTATTAAAGATGTTTTTTGTTTCTCCAATCCTTTTCTGTGCGCTTTATTAGACCCACACGTGACATCAGAATACTAAGCAGAAATGTACATTTTAATGCACTAGTACCTATTCAGTTCAGGATATCTTTGGTGTAAAAAGTTACTAGCAACAAAAAATAAGTAGGCCTATAGTTCTAATTTGTCTTAAGTTTAATTAAATAATAGAAACTATTGGAATAAGAAGTAGTATCTAATGAATAAGTAGGCTACTAGTATCTTTAAAAAGGCACTAGTACCTAAAGAATAAATACTAAGCACTAGTAGCATGAAATAGATACTAGTTATGAGGATTAAATTTTAAAACGGCTTTAAAAATGCTGGGTTGTTTCAACCCAAATTTGGGTCAAATATGGACAAACCTAGCAATCGGGTAAAAAAAATGTAACCCAACAGTTGGGTTTGTCCATATTTGACCCAAATTTGGGTTGAAACAACCCAGCATTTTGAGAGTGTAATGATAGTGGTGAGACCCTCACACAATATGTATGCCCTAGATATGCCTTAACCCCTATTAGTTATTCTTTGTGGGTGTGTAATTTAAGGGAGATTGCATTAACTACATTTTGATACGGACATAGAAAACCGGATTCTGTCAATATAAAATTGCCCACATAGCTTTAATATTACTTTTATTGATTTGCAATTCAGCAGTTGTTCCTGACAGACAACTGACAGCGAGTCATGAACAGATTAAAGCACACAAACCAACATCGAACCAAAATCAACATCTTATAACATATTTCTGAAATAAAAAGTGTAAAATCTTACATATTAAGATAAAGTAAGCCCCCTATTTAGAAAACTTGAGAACAAAGGGTCCAAAGCAGCGATAATAACAACTCAAACTGCTCTCATAATTCGCAAGATTATCATAATGGTACATCTGAATGGAAAACCCTAAATAGGCGTTTCCTTAATCTGTGCCATGCGATATTCCTTCACAGCCTTCTTAGTATTCAGGTCTGGCTTTAAGTGTGCTATCTGTAGCTCATCTTCTGTCAGTGGATCAGTACTGCCATGCCTGAAATAATAATGACAGTCAAAAATGTCACATAAAACCATCCATTTCCTCTCCACACACTTATATTATATCTGGTAAATTCATCCATTTTAATCCTGAGAGAATTTTGTTCCAGAATAATCTGCTTTATATTTAAAGATAATGCTATCGTTAACTTTGTGGATAACTTACAGCTTCACATGATCCTCAATAGCGCTGCGCTCATACACCATCCCATCTGTAGTTTTCACTGGATCAACAAACAGCTTGTGTGACAGAGGACACGTTAAAGTAGGAGGAGTGACAGTTTTCTGCAACTCTGGACCTAAATATTTCTAGAAAAGATAGAAAGAAAATTATTTAGAATATACTTACTCTTTATATATATATATATATATAAACAATGTCAATGAACTCAAAAATTAAGGCAACAGGCAACCAGGTTAACTTACCTTTTTAACTTAAACCAACAATACTTTTATACAGTGTAGGAAGGAGGCGTTTGTAAACTTCATGAAATTACCTTTTCCAAGTCATCCAGAGAGGAACTGGCAAACATCTTTGTACTTTTCTTGGCTTCTTCAACATATTTGTGTTTGTTGGACTGGAATTCTTCAGCCAAAATGCTTAAAAAACATAGCATAATGTTTACATTATGACTTTTTGACTACTTTATGAAAAATCTAAAATCTCAAAACTTGAAGACTATATGTTCACTTTACCTGTCAAGAGGATCCTCTGGTTCTGGAGCGATCAAGAGCCCGAATATCGCATCCAGAATCTCTCTCATGGTAATGTGGGCCGAGTAATTTCGATCAAATATGTTGTGACAGATTCTTCCCACATTGTTCACATTGCAATGATAAACCTTTGTAAAAAAGTAGTTAAGGGACTAATAAAAACAAAATGGAGAAAAATGCAAGTAATTTGTTCATTTATTGTTATGCTTCATTGAAAATTCTCATTTTGGGGTGTTTAAACTGGGTGAATGTCTATGTCCTCTATCTGTAACTGCTGAAAGACTCAAAATCAATCAATTAGTTCATCAGATCTTGTATGGATGAACCATATGTGAGGACAGCAGTGAAAAAAAGGATACAGGGGTGAGGAATCTCATGAGTGGTGGTTTCACTGGGTATTCAGGACCAAACTCACAGTATAACTCAAAGACGCCGTCTTCATACGGGGTCTCAGGTGGACCTTTCATGAGGATCTTCCAGAAGGCTGAAAAACAAAACTATTATTTAACACACTAGCTGATATTGAAGGTACATGGATACAAGCATTTGGTTTCCTGTCTGGATAGTCTTTTGATTTGACGCATTGAAACAAAAATTGTTAAAGATCACACACCGTGTTTATTACCGATATTGGTTATCTTTACACAGTATTTGAGTGAAAGCACACTTTTTTTTATAAGTCGCTCTAGTAAAAGACTGCATGAAGACACCTGATGTTAACAAGCAGAATCACTGAAGAAAATCCTAATTGTAAGTCACCATTATGATGATCAGTGTCTGCTTTAGTTGGGCTCGTGACCCTTAAATCATTAACTTTAGATTTAGTTTGGCTGCTGAATGATTGTGAAATAATGATTATGTTAAAACACAACCAACACCATCAGATCATTTATTTTATTTGTTCATTTGGCTGTTATAACTCACGTACAGCAGCCAAACTAAATCTAAAGTTAATAATTCAAGGGTCAAGAGCCCAACTAAAACAAACACTGATCTCCATAATGCTGACTTAAAATTATGTTTTTCTCCTTCAGTGAATCTGCTCGTTACCATCAGGTGTCTTCAATGTTGGCTCTAAAAAATAAAAGACTTCTTACTATTTTGACGTTAGTCTGTTATTCAGATTTTTTTGTTTATTTTTTTTTATTTAATCATTTTAAATGGTTAACTTTTAAGGAATTAATTTGGCAAATTTTTTCTCAATTCTAATTTGTTAAATTTAATTAATAATATTGCTTGTAATCTGCTGCCTCAATTTGATTGATTAGATATAGCTTATTCATTCATATTCATTTTTACAGTGTATGTGAAGTCACATTACTTATTTTTATAATTGATATTATTCAATCATTTAATCCATGCAAGCCATAAGAAGTCAATTCATTGTTATTAATATTAAAAATTGATTTCTTACCCATATCTGCCTCTGAGGGCAGCACTGTGCAGAACGGATGAGGGTCACAGTGGAGATTCTTGAGCTCCTCCAAGATCCTCTTGTCCTTCTCCAGAAAGAAGCTCGTCTTGGACTCCAAGATCCTCTTTTTCAAAGCACTGCAATAAGTTTTACATAGATGGTGAGACACTTACATTTTCAATATTATCTAAACAATATTATTTGCAACCCATTATATATTTGACTCAGAGTAAAGAAATCAATCACTGAATTACAGTAGTCAATGAAGTTTAATGTTTGGTATCTGAACAGCGTTAAATTTTGAATTAAAAGAATACATTCAGACAAAAAGTTTTTAATCAAGTAAAGTACGTTTAATGCCTTTAATGTCGAATGGACTTTTTCTTTAACAATTTCTTTCCCATTTTTTTATATGAACTTAAGACTGATAAATCAATGTCCTTTAAGCTAAATTCTCCAAAACATCCTAAAGCTCTTACTTCTTTGTCAGAGTCACTTTGTTGTGTATCTGTGGAGGTAATTTAACCTCTGGTTTGACATCATAACCACAGGTCCCAAAAATGTTGAGGTCATCCTATCAAATACAGCAATGAAAACAATCGGTGACATCTTAATTTTACTTATTTGCATCATGTTTTCAGTCTATTGTCATTTTTTCCCCACATTTTAGCTTTTAACTACATGACAATCTATGACTAACATATAATCTTTATGACTGAAATATAAGTTATATAATATTATACCACTTTGTTAATTGACGATACATCAAAGCGTTTCTTTTCCTTCCTCAGCTCCATTGACAAGACCGTCTCCATCTCGAAGAGTTGCAAGGCAGCTTTACTCGTTACAGGCTTAAAACAGCAGCCACCTCAAAACAAAACATTTAGCCAATGAAAACAATATTAAGCACAGTTGTATAAAAAAGCCTAGTTAAACCAAAGTTACCTGTAACATTGCTGATCCCATGTAACTCCGTGTTATCCACTGCACCGATCAGCACAGCATCAACAACGATTTTTGAATCCATCAACCTTTTTGCAGTGGCAACCGGCATACACATCGATCTGTATTTTGTACAAATATGATGTCATTTAAAATATCATACTTGTTAAATTTATTTGAACATCTTGCTCTTCAAACTGCATCTTATGCAGTTAAATGTTACTTATTGCATACAGAATAATTATATAAGTAGCGCACACATGAACTGCAATGTGTTTCGATTTCGACCTTCCCTCATGAGATTCTCCATATGGCTTAAGTAAGATGATTGGTAACGCTTTAGAATACATCAATAATTAATAACTACAGAGCAAAAACCATCATAAAAAAATCAGAGCCACCCGCTTAACTCATGTTTCACCCTTCTTCCCTCAGGTCATAGATATAGACAGCTACCCCATAAAAAATCACGGCTAGGGAGGAGCTTTGTAATTTCAGCCATAAGAGCGTTGAATTCACAGAAAGCCTAATTTATGTGTACAATGTGTATATGTGTATGTTATGAGTGTTGAATGTTGCTCCTGGTACAGACTGTGGAAACAAATTTCCTCTATTGAGGACAATAAAGAATGAATATGAATATGAACTACACATGAACTAATGAGTGATGCACTATTAAAGGAGAATTCCGGTATTTAACACTTTAAGTCTATTTTGTAGTTTGTTTTGGATGAGCTAGAGTGGTGGACACAGAAATGTTGACGATGGGTCCTGTCTCGACTTTGACTCTTTTAGGATCGCCTCTGAGCGCTTCAGAGTGGCTGTCTATGGGCACGCTCAAACATGACCTTAAAACAACCCTTAACGGTCGTTTTCAAAACTGTGCAACTCACCGAGTGGTTAGTGGTGTTCGTTGATGATTAAAAACAAATATATTGGCGCAATGTATGATTTCAATCCGTGTTATTTGCTACAGTGGAACTATTTTTTCAGATGCCTCACAACCGCGTATAAACTTCCGCTCGATATTTGAGTCTGAAGCGTTAGCACACTCCCGACCACTTGGTGGCGACAACCACTTTGCCGCAGTTGCTCTGCTCACGCCAGCCTTCTGAGAGACGGAGAACCGAGCGAAAAGACTACAACCAAACGTTAACAGACCCCTTTCCGTTTCCGGTAGCGCAGTAATATCAACGGGCAATGAGTCCTCCAACAAGACATCAATGCGATTTTTTAAAAAGCCAAATAAAATAACAAAACTGCATTACGCTACGCTACTTGTTTTGGAACATCCACGAACACCACTAACCACTCGGTTAGTTGCACAGTTTTGAAAACGAACGTTAAGGGTTGTTTTAAGGTCATGTTTGAGCGTGCCCATAGACAGCCACTCTGAAGCGCTCAGAGGCGATCCTAAAAGAGTCAAAGTCGAGACAGGACCCATCGTCAACATTTGTGTGTCCACCACTCTAGCTCATCCAAAACAAACTACAAAATAGACTCAAAGTGCTAAATACCGGAATTATCCTTTAACACTCTTGTAACTACTATTAACTAACAAGAAACTCAGATTAACGAATTAGTAATGCTGCTATTGTAACACATCTAATTACCTGAGAAGGATTAATAAAGTATCTGTCTGTCGAGTTATGGGACTCAGTTGAATGTGGTAGTTAATAATTAATGTGGTATTACCAAATCTATCAGAAGGAATAACTATCGAAAACCTTACAAAAAACTCAAAAGCACTTACAATGATTTCAGCAGAGTTATGTTTTTCACATTAGAATACTGATCCAAATAATTAGCAATTCATTCTGAAGGATTCAGTAATATTCGAGTCATTACTACTGGGTTTCCATGACTATCACTTATAATTCATTAAATAGTATGCATTATTCATATTATATATGAACCTGTATATATGGTCCTCTGGGAGTTATGAAAACAATAGTAGTTATTGATTGGTAAATAGTGAACTACCACATTCCTCTGAACGCTATCACTTACTAATTTATCAATCAGTTTCTTGTTAATAGTAGTTACTTGAGTGTTAAGTGCATTACTCATTTGTTCCCATGTAGTTATTCATTAATGATGGAACAGTATCTAAAGTGTTATATGATTAAGTATATATTTAAGGTACATAAAACTGGTATCAGAGTTCCTGAAAACGCACCCACAATCATTTCCGTCTGTCAGGCATAAAATGCGACATCGGCAATCTGGAAATTTCTGTCTGATGTGGTTCAGTTCTTTGCATCCACGATTTAAAGCATCATACAATAAAGTGGCTCCAGACGGCTGAAGTCCATGAACATGCTCCTACAAAACAAGGAAATTATAATGTATTAAATGTAATTCACTCAGTTTTTCCTCAAAAAGGACTTTTCACACCTAGTCAGCTGTCTAAACGTTTACACTTTCCTGTGTAGATTTATTTTTACAATGAATATTTTTTTTTTAAATCAATATTTTCCTGTGTATTGTTGTGCTATAAAATTTTTGTACAAAATCCTTCAGTTGTTACAACATATAGGTGTTGACCCTTTCAAATAGATGGTGATAACAAAACAACTAAGATCTAAAAACACTTTACCTTGAAGGTTTCCACTGTTTCTGTGAATGTATGAAGAGTTTTCACTATAGAGTCAAACTTCACAAGGCAAATAACCTGTTCAAGATTATAAGCCATGCATCGGTTGGCAAAGCAATCAAATATTTCTTTGACGGCTTCAATTCTCGTCATTTTGCAGTCTTTGTCGAAACACTCCTCACCCATGGAGGAACTTGAATCAAGAAGTACCTAAAAAAAAAAAAATTAAATGTCACAGATTACATTAAGTAGAATAATATATGAAACGTTCTTTTTGACATATTTCTGTACAATAGTAAACATACCACAACAGCTTCTTTTGGGGTCTTCGTGACTTTGAAGGTTAGATCATCTCTGACATCTCTCAGTCTAGGGAGACATAATCAAAGCAGTCACATGGATATTTGTAAAGCTTACATAATATTAACATTTACGCACATCAGCACAGTGTTGAATGTAGTATTTCTATTACAATTTGTATAGATTATGCATTGTTCAATACTATTGTTCCAAACCATTATAATATCAAAGGTTTAGATATTTTTATGACCTTGTTGACAGTTATTGAATGTATTAATAGCGCATTATAAATATATATATATATATATATAATAATAATCCAAGTCTAAATCATTATATGTATTTGTTACACAGCTCTTTTGAATACTTGATTCTGATTGGAAGCTTCTGTATTTAGAATCATTTTATTAATACAAAATTCCCTGTTAACAAATATGACCCAGCTATATTACAGTACAAAAAATGAGCCCTGGCAATATTCAATTGTGTGACTTTTTATACTTGCACAAAATATTTGATTAAATGAAGATTACAAAAAATTATCTTAGATTAAAAGATTAAATGAAGATAAAAATTAAGATAATATGAAAAATGTTTTTCAAAACATTTCATTTATGTGACTATTGAATTCCATTTGAATGGACAAAGAAATTCTCAAAATATCTTCGTTTTGGAACGACTTGTGTTTGTTTTTTAAACAATTTTTGGGGTGAACCAAGGACTATTCCTTGACTAAAATGATGAATAAAGAATAACACTTACTTATTAGCCAGTTCATCTACGTTCACTGTGATGTGTTCTCCAGTAAGAGGGTCGAAAACAACAACGTGTTGATGAGCCCCTTTATTTTTGCCGCTGTACATACCATATTTTTCTATAACAATAAAACATTAGTATATCATTAGAAGAACTGATAATATTCCACACTATATTACTGGTAATACTATTAACTAATGTAACGTCAGTTACCGTGACTGAGGAGGACCAAGCGTGGTCCGTGAACTCCAAACTCCTTCAGTTGTAGCGGAGGAGTTACAACCAAATGAGAAAACTCTTCCACTTTCTTGTTCATTTCGGCAAATGTTTCCTCTGGATTGATGTTAAAACTAAAAGAGCATATTGTCATCAGGATTAGCATTATTGATAATAAATCTTTATTTTGCTGAAAAAGACAAACTCAATTTCATTAATAAAAAGACAAGGCAAGATAATGTTGACATGATTGATAATGTTGTCTTGTTTTATTTAGAGCATGTTCAAAAATGAACCAATGAATTCAAAAGAGAGATGCAAAAACTGCATTTATTGTGAAAAAAGAACAAAAAGTCAGTCTAAAAAGAAAACCAAGTCTCAGTGGGATAGTCTCAGGCATCCACAATTTAGTCCAGAAGTGTCTAATCTGCTCCTCGAAGGCCACTATCCAGTGTCATAAAGAAAACGACTTTACAGTACATGTAAGTGCTGCATTGCTGCATGTGGCCAATCAAATACAAGCATGAAAGTGGGGGTCTAACCCCATAATTATAGAAATGTTTTAGAAAAATTATGTGAATAAAATGAGAGTAATTTTATTCACATTATTTTTCTACTAAGTACAAGGGCTTTTAATATCGGAGTGGAATTGTCTCGTTTAGTAAATTTGACTCTTAGGTTTTTATAGTGCAATGCTTTTTCTTCTTCTTGATATTATGGGAAACTACTGGCAACACTGTTTTTGCGATAAATGGGAGTTTTTGTGAAATTGACATGTTTCCATTGGCCTAATTTTCTATTCGCAATTCGCGCAGTTTGAAGGGTAATGGAAACACAGATAGTGACGCCTCCAGTTTGTGTCTTTAGAAAACAATAATTAACATTAACGCATGTCCAGATATTTGACCATTAACCATGTTGACTGGTACTGTTTCATCATATATTCATGTTTAATAACTGCTGAAATGCTGCAAAATAAATGACTTTACTAATGCTAACAGATAACGGCCACACTGAGATGACCAATCGTAGCACGTTCTCGCTACAACCAATCACGTTAGGCTTTACACTGAATCTGATCAATTTTGCAGATATTTGCACCCCTGAAAGGAGCTGTAATGGGCGCTTCTTTCAAATTGGGCTGTTTGTGTGGTTAAAACACCGTTTCCAAAAGATTGTTGGAGTTTAAGATATTTCCATCAGAATAAACTCAGGATTATTACACACAAATTACGTTCATCACAGATTTGATGATCTCTTTATTTACAATATTTTTAGTGGACTCAAATCAAATAAGTTCACAGTATTACCAGGCTCACATTATAAGCACATTTTAAATAGTTTATAAGTTGAAATGGCAGTTGGTCAATATAAGGCAGTCGGTTTCTGCAAATGAAACAAATTAACTCGTTTTAATTTAGTACATGGTATTTTTACAGTGACACACACTGCAGTGAGTTACAAACCGACCGTGTTGTTCTTGTCTTGTAAAATGTATTTGTACAAAGATATTATTGTATAATGTTACCGGTTGGTTTTATGATTAACAAAGTGTGTTTATTGGGTAAAAGCCTGTTCTATAAGAATGAGTTGATTTGCGACATGAATGAAGTGTTTTGGTAGTTTTAGTGCATTTTTAAAGTGAAATTAATTGCTGTGCCGAGCTGAAAGTTGGTAAGGAGAAACTTCTGAAGAGTCTTGAAAAAGTGACCCCATTTAAAAAAATAAAATGCTTCAGCAGGTGAAAAGTGTGATACCTGGACTCGGGTGTAGTGCCGTCACAGTCAGTCCAGAGGGGGACGTATTCGAGGAACGGCGGGAGACTGAGCAGAATCTTTTCAACATCACTGGCTTTTTTGATTGAGGTCTCTTTAAGATTCAGTTCAGTGCAGTTTGGAATAATTCCTCCCTCTAAAAAATAGAAAAATAAAAACAGAATAATACACAAGTATTGTCATAGGGTAGACTGAGTTTACAGAGTTGGGACTATTTTCCTCATTAAGCAAGTTTGAGTCCATACGGCTCAAGTTAATAAAGGCCTTCTGAAGCGAAGCGACGGGTTTTTGTAAGAAAAATAAAACTGTATTTTAATTTAAATTCTTGATGCAATAGAATAGAATCATAAATGTAGTAGAATAGTATCATACATTTCTAATTTGGGTCCTTCTTGGCCGATAAAAGGGGCGCGCCATCAGCCAATGGATTGGCGTGATTCTGGGCTTCAGACAATCGGCACACTTACTCTGACGCGTCATTTTACAAGTGAAATGCAGCCAAACCTTGGAGCGTTTTGTCTTCGTCATCTTCATTAATCCCCTCGCTATCAGACGTTCCGGGAGTCTCCCGCATATTGATAATGGCTCCCTGATGCGTAAATTAGTTCAAATCTCCCGGAATCTAGAGCGAGTGAGCAAGAGCGCGCATGCGAGACAGATCAGACTGTGCTCAAAACCTTATAGTGCGCGCACGAGGGAGAGAGACTTTGCGTGTGTGCGCGCCTCATGACACAGAGACTCAGGCACCCAAATGTTCGTTCTTATTCGATCTGGTTATTACCGTTTACGTCGGAACCGGTTCCCTATTGGCACCGCGTTTCGGTACCCAACCCTATCCATAATGCATCCGTCTGCGTATTCAGTACCTTCGTCCATATTTTCAAAAAGTTTCTGCCGGTGAAATCAAACGCACTGGCACTGATCTGTGATAGGTCTGTTTGCGCATTAGGTCCAACCTAGTGCTTGTAGTCTTTACAGGAATCCCCCCCTCTCACTGTGCGTTCACACCGCCGCCGGCAAGAGCGTCAAAGTGGCCGGAAGTCATTCATTTTCAATGAGAGCCGGAGGCGAAAGCTCCGGCGAGGGCGGCGCGGCGCGACTTGGACGGTGAGAGCGGCGAGGAGAGTTGAAATCAGTTCAACTTTATGGTAATAAGCTATGACGCGGTTCGGCGGCAACCGTCGGCAACCAATCGGAATATAGAAGTGCTCCGTTTGAGAGTATTCCAGAAAACACAGTCCTGTAAACTTTGGTTCCGACCACATTAGTTCCCAAGCAATATAGAGGAGAGGTTGATCATTTGAATTTGATAAGAAGGTGCGCAACACTATTTATAGGCAAGATTTTCGCGGTAGAACGCTTGTTTTTCAGCGGGAATGCAAATAAGAATAGCACTCAACTATAAACACAAAAGCCACACCACACAAATGGCTTTTAATTGGTTTATTTCGTTAGCAAACATGTCACTATAATTGTTAAGATCTTTCCATCGATCAATTTTCTGCAAAAATAACGATCAACATGCTTGTTTGCTTTGCGGCCCGTTTAAATAAAGTAAAAAAAAAAGATCAAGCACTCGATCTACGTCAGAGCGTCCACGAATCCACGAATCTTGCACGGCGTTGTTGGCAGGGCGGCGAGAACGATTTTTGCCGCTCTCGCCGGCGGCGGTGTGAACGTAGGGTTACACTTCCTCCTACAATGACGTAAAATGACGGTTTTTGCGTCATTGTAGGAGGAACTGCAAAAGGTAAATAGCGGATTTCTCTCTTCTCAGGGGAAAATGTGTTTACAAATACTGTGATACAGTACAACTATTTTGAGTGTCCCTTATTTTCCTGTAAAGAACCACAATTGTCCCGCATTTTTCTTTTCAGAAGTTGGCAACCCTACATACAGTATAAATAAACAATCAAATGAAAAGTGAAGACTTTTACCTCTAATGACATCCAGCACATACTCTCTCTCAAACACTTCAGGCACGCCTGGAACACGCACCGGCTCAGAGAAACGCTGATTTGTTGACTGTGCCTTCATGCAAATTGAAGCATAGTTCTCATGCTCTGTGCTCACATCCTGTGGGGAGAAATACTGAAATCACTGGATGATCTGATGCTGTTAACTGGCATTGTTTTGTTGAAATATTGGTATCAAGTAAATGCTGTTGTTAACTTGAAATACTTTTTTTTTTTTTTTGCATGACCTTTTAACACCAATCGTGAAACCTGTCAAAACACTTCTTTGAAAACACCTGCACATAATACAATGCAATTATACCTTTGCTTGAGACATGAGGTAGGCCCAGCAAACTGGGGTATACTCAAAAACATCCATGTCCTCAATTACCCTGTCATCAGATCTTTTTGTATGGCTGGGTAACAACTCTCTGAAGAGATAGTACAATCCTTCAACTATGGCAATCTGTAAGTAGAGGCAATTTAATACATTAAGACATTACATAAATGTATACAGCATATTTATAGAAACAATATTTATGTAAAATTTAATTTTACCTTCTGGACCCGTGTACCAGTCTTGTTTTGGCAGATAATCTGAAACAAGCTCTGGGCTAAGGCATTGCATCCACTGATTTTCCGAATGCATGCAATCACATTCTTGAACCCCTCTCCTCTATATTTAGTTATCTAGATGTTCAGAATTAGATTGAGTGGAAGCATAGTATTAGATTTACACACACATTTTTTTTAGCCCATTCATGATACACAAGTATAGCCTAATATGGTTTAATGTAGGTTATCCGTTTATGAACCATGTATCAGGTTAGTATAAGATAGGAGAGTTTGCTTTGCCATGCATGCCAGAAGTACGGTGGCCGAGAGCTCAACACACTGCAACTGAATGAAGAAAACACACGCAAATAGAAAAAACAACAGCAAATTAAGAAAACATTCATCAGTTTGAAAACACATGCTGAAAATCCTCACACAGGATTTGAAGCGCAATGCTACAAATGCACTGCAAATCCTCCAAATGCACTGCAAATACTCCCTATGCAACCGAATACAGAAACACACTGCAAATACTCACTATGCAACCAAATACAGAAACGCACTGCAAATACTCACTATGCAACCAAATACAGAAACACACTGCAAATACTCACTGTGCAACCAAATACAGAAACACACTGCAAATACTCACTATGCAACCAAATACAGAAACACACTGCAAATACTCCCTGTGCAACCAAATACAGAAACACACTGCAAATACTCCCTATGCAACCAAATACAGAAACACACTGCAAATACTCCCTATGCAACCAAATACAGAAACGCACTGCAAATACTCACTATGCAACCAAATACAGAAACACACTGCAAATACTCACTATGCAACCAAATACAGAAACACACTGCAAATACTCACTATGCAACCAAATACAGAAACACACTGCAAATACTCACTATGCAATAAAATACAGAAACACACTGCAAATACTCAATATGCAACCAAATACAGAAACACACTGCAAATACTCACTATGCAATAAAATACAGAAACACACTGCAAATACTCCCTATGCAACCAAATACAGAAACACACTGCAAATACTCACTATGCAACCAAATACAGAAACACACTGCAAATACTCACTATGCAATAAAATACACAAACCCGCTGCAAATACTCACTATGCAACCAAATACAGAAACGCACTGCAAATACTCACTATGCAACCAAATACAGAAACACACTGCAAATACTCACTATGCAATAAAATACAGAAACACACTGCAAATACTCCCTATGCAACCAAATACAGAAACACACTGCAAATACTCACTATGCAACCAAATACAGAAACACACTGCAAATACTCACTATGCAACCAAATACAGAAACACACTGCAAATACTCCCTGTGCAACCAAATACAGAAACACACTGCAAATACTCACTATGCAATAAAATACACAAACCCGCTGCAAATACTCACTATGCAACCAAATACAGAAACGCACTGCAAATACTCACTATGCAACCAAATACAGAAACACACTGCAAATACTCACTATGCAACCAAATACAGAAACACACTGCAAATACTCACTATGCAACCAAATACAGAAACACACTGCAAATACTCACTATGCAATAAAATACAGAAACACACTGCAAATACTCAATATGCAACCAAATACAGAAACACACTGCAAATACTCACTATGCAACCAAATACAGAAACACACTGCAAATACTCACTATGCAACCAAATACAGAAACACACTGCAAATACTCACTATGCAACCAAATACAGAAACACACTGCAAATACTCCCTGTGCAACCAAATACAGAAACACACTGCAAATACTCACTATGCAACCAAATACAGAAACACGCTGCAAATACTCACTATGCAACCAAATACAGAAACACACTGCAAATACTCACTATGCAATAAAATACAGAAACACACTGCAAATACTCAATATGCAACCAAATACAGAAACACACTGCAAATACTCACTATGCAATAAAATACACAAACCCGCTGCAAATACTCACTATGCAACCAAATACAGAAACGCACTGCAAATACTCACTATGTAACCAAATACAGAAACACACTGCAAATACTCACTATGCAATAAAATACAGAAACACACTGCAAATACTCAATATGCAACCAAATACAGAAACACACTGCAAATACTCACTATGCAATAAAATACACAAACCCGCTGCAAATACTCACTATGCAACCAAATACAGAAACACACTGCAAATACTCACTATGCAACCAAATACAGAAACACACTGCAAATACTCACTATGCAACCAAATACAGAAACGCACTGCAAATACTCACTATGCAACCAAATACAGAAAAACACGTGTTGTCATACTGATTATGTTTTCTTAATTATCTGAATCGCTCCCTATCTTCTATTTAGTACACTTTATTTGCCATATATACTATAATAAATGCCTGATTATGATTCTAGAGAGCATTTGACAAACTTTCTTGCCAAAGAAACTATAACATGAGAGCTGGTGTGTAAAGCAAATATTTTGAATGCGATGTGAAGTAATTGTTTTAATGCTGAAAAAAAGTAAAGCGAGTAATCAGAAAAGGAAACTTACAATGGCATTCAAAACTGAGAAAAAGGCACTGAGGCCCTTCTCGGTTTGTTTCACTGATGGTGTGATATCACTGTGGCAGAATTTACTCATCTGCGGTGCTTCATCATGAAATGAGGACAAAGAGAATTGCAGCACCGTGTCTTCACTGATTCCAAGATTATGTAGTGTATCATTGACTTTACATGCATAGTCTCTGTAAAAGAGAGAAATATAAAGTATTGATTAAATTTAGTAAGATATAATAGAAAAATATAAATATAAAAATATATTTTTATAGTTTTGATCTATCTGATATTCCATATTAAAATGAAGCAAATTACTTGAGGTAAAGGACGTGTGAAGGTATTCCACTCTCAAGTGAAAGCCGTCCTTTCAAGTCAGTCAATGTGTCACAATCCAAGTTCACATGGATTTCATACCTGCCCTGTTTGTAAAAAACAAAGAAACATTAATTGTATGTGTATACATGTACACTAGTTGTCCATACCCAAATGTAACCCATGCATGTGCAGAAGTTGAGTAGATAATATGGCCAAGACAGAAGAGCTCTCATAAAAGCCACGAGAAGAAGCTACAAAAAGCCTGTGGATATAAGAACATTTCAAAGAGTCTAAAAGTTCCTAGAGACACAGTTGACAGCATTGGTTGTAAGTTTTAAATGTATGGTACCATAGACCATGTGACCAGCGGTGACGTTTATAAGGGGTTATAGATAAATTTTAACTCTGTAACTCAGCTTTACATTCTCAGAATCACTCGAATGTGTGTAAATTACCCTTCTATGAGGTTTACTAATGGCTGGTATCCTATTCTTAATAAACACCCAATTAGGTACAGTCCTCCAAAAAATGTGTATTCTCTCAGCATTTACCCTCATGCCGTTCCAGATAAACCCAGCCAGTGTAATCAGAGTTACATTTTTCAGGTGTATTTGATGAAGCTAAACTCTGCGTAACAGTTGCCCATCCCTGCCCTACAGTCTTGTGGAAGAAAGAGTCATTTAATAAATGGCTTGAGGGCGAGTACATGAGAGAATTTTTATTTTTGAGAGGACTTTAAATGACTGATATAGCGCATCTAAAAGGAAAGATGTGAAAATGAATTCCAACGAATTGTGCTCATGGTAGAATGACATTTAACCAGTGGCTCATGGTCAGACCTTTCAAACCCAAAGAAGGGGTGATAGTTAAAATAGTGAAACTTTCAATAAGTGAAATATAAAAAAAAGTTGCATTTAAATAGATAACATTATTTTTGTCTTGTTACTTTTAGCATCACATGACAGAAGACACTGTTTGGGCCTTCCTTTCTCATGTTGTTTTCCTGGGAGGGTCTGGCAGTTCCTCGTAAGTTTTCTTTTGGTGTAAATATGGCGTACAGTTCACTCCCATTTTCAATGTGCCTGTCTTTCAGGGACCCTGTGAGGATAAACAAAAAATGCAAAGACAATTTCAGTTACATTAAATGGAGAAAATCAAAGCTGTCTGAACACACTAGATAGAGATATAAATGATTAATTAGTGAACAACGATTGTATTAAATCTAGGGTTGGGTACAGAAACCCGGTGCCAATAGGGAACCGGTTCTGACGTAAACGGTAGTAACCAGACTGAATAAGAACGAAAATTTCGGTGCTCTTGCTCTAGATTCCGGGAGATTTTAACTAATTTGCGGGTATCAGGGAGCCGTTATAAATATGAGACTCCCGGAACGTCTGCTGATAGCGAGGGGATTAATGAAGATGACGAAGACAAAACATTACGCGTCAGAACGATTGTCTGAAGCCCATATAGAATCACGATTCGCACCGCCTTAACGCTCACGTCATCATATTATATTAGCACGCGCATCATCTGCTCCTCAGATTGTGTTTTGGGAAAGTTCCTGTTTAGAGCAGAGCTCAACCTTGACGAGGCTGGATTCTGTGTCTGTGTGTGTGTGTGTGTGTGTGTGTGTGTTAATATTCTGTTTCACAGGTAAGTATTGGTAAGATGAACAACTGGCACTCTGGAGAGATGAAATAACTAGTTGTTCTCGACATGTTGGTGCCAAAATATTGTAGTTCTGTGAACTCGGGGTTCAGGGGTCATCAATGAAGATACTCTTCTGTCTTTCAGTCCATGTGGAACTTTCCTGTTTATAATTTGTGTACCATTTAAAATCTACTTGGGACTAAATTGGCCTTTTTTGTGTGTAAAAGTATACTTTTTAGTGTGATAGTAGTCCACTGTAGTGTTGTCAAAAAATTCGGTACTTCGGTACCAAGTCGGTACTAAAAAATTTTAAACGTCACGGTACCAAGTACCGGTGGTACCGAGTACCCGGTCAAACCCGGTTCTGGATGCGCATGCATGCACGGAGGGCGTGAAGTTGCGTCCTCTTCATGAAAGCGCTGAGACATGGCGACCGGCGGCAGTGCTGATGTGGTGTTTGTGTATATTACACTGCAAAAAGACTATTTAAATATGAACCCTGCATGTTCTGCTTGTCTCTGTGTGAATGAACGGCGCAGACGCGCGGTTTCATTTAACGTTACCTCACACACACTGAAGCACGAGTGACGCTCGCGCTGTTTTCAGTCTCTGCTGCCTCACGATATGATGACATGATTCATGATTCATCTCCGAGAGTCACTTCATGACCATTTTACCGTTTCATTTGAGAAAAACTATCGTCATATCATACACGCACAGAAACTCAAAGGTCTTCACGGCAACCCGTCAAAATAAAAGTTTGGTTTAACTTAAAGAAATTGACAGAAATAATTATATTAGGCTACTGTACAATAGATTTAACTAACTAAACTTTTAACTCTTTCCTTTTAAACAAAAACATTTCATTCAAGCTTCATGCATCCTTTATCAACACTTAAATGAGGGTAAGTTTCATAAAAAAAGCAACATTTCAAACAAAAATCTGAGAAAATAGCATTTTTGTAATTTTACGTACCATACCGAAAGCCCTGACATGTATCCATTCAGTATTAAAAACAGACTAGCTTGGCTTCTATGTGGGCATTTGAAGTTCTCCACATGCGTTTTATGGTATTAACGTTAACAACTATTTGATTAATTGATTTTAATAGAAATTGATTATCACTATTCCTGAAAATGTACATCCCTAATTCTAAACTTTTTCATTTAGATTATGACGGATTTGCTTTTAACCCGTGAGATCGTTACAAATATAAAGTATTAAAATAAATAATCAACTGCCAGGAAAAAGACTATAATTGGAAAAGTACTTATTTCAGTGCTATATACTGCATAAGTGTTACAGTAGCACATTATTAAATATGAATATCAATAAACACTCACATGTGTTGAAGAACGGGTCATCTGTCAAAGGCATCCCATCAACAGTGAACAGACACACAGTCATGCGGTCACCGATGTTCTCGTGAATGCTGATCCTCAGAATGAGATCCTCCACTGTGTTCTGTAACGGGTCCATATCTGTGCAAAAAAACTTAATTTTTAGAATAAAAGTCATTATTGTCTTTCAAGTTTAAGGGACTCCCACAAAATACATACCTTGTATTTCTTTGCGCCCTTGACATTTTGGGAATGAATAATACAGGACATATGCCTGAAGTGATTTCCTCAATGATGCTTTTTGTGGAGGAGCCAAACCAAGCCTCTGAATGTCATCGATCATGTTCTTAAATTTGTTCTTCTGAACTTGCTTAAACTCTGTGGAGACACCAAATGAAGAATGAAATTTAATAATAAAAATTAAAAAATAGTATAATTTAAATAATTGTTGTAGTAACGGCATGTAATAACTTTATGAAAACTAAACTTTTTAAACTAAAAAAAAAAAAAGAATAAATCTTTCCAGATTAATCTGTTGATAAATCTTACTCATGTTGTCCAAGTCGTCATCGGTTACACCGTCAATGAAATCCTTCACGTCCTCAATCCCAAGCTCAACAAACTGGTCGTAAAACTTCTCTAGTTTGTAGTTTCCTAAAAGCTTCAATACTTCTTCCATCTGAAAACACATTGAAATTATAATGAGTGCATTTTCTTTTCCTACAGAAAAAAATATCAACATTTCAATAAATATTGCATATTTTTGGTATTAACGTTCTAGCCTAGACAAAGTTTACTTGTTTAGCTTGGCTTCCAGAGAATAAATATACACATGTTTGGTAATTAATTTGTTTGATCATTATACAATGAAGTTACTCAAGAATTATAAATTATTTTATACATGCCATGACCAAGTAAACAATGTAAATAAATAAATGTAACTTTTTTTTAAATTATAATACCGGAATGCATAAATATTACACAGAACAAACTGTGATATTTTATAAAGCATGTAAAAAAACAAAACAACAAAGGAATAATTATTGTACTGCGTGTTTATCAGCTGGTGTCAGGTTATATGAGAA
This sequence comes from Meda fulgida, assembly GCA_030578275.1. NCBI lineage: Eukaryota > Metazoa > Chordata > Actinopteri > Cypriniformes > Leuciscidae > Meda > Meda fulgida. The sequence continues at coordinate 36,627,764 of CM060618.1, forward strand.
TGTGCTGACCGCATGTTTCTTTTTTTATTCACACCACAACAGTATGTGTGTCTTTATAGAAATCTTAAAATATGTATTTTCCTCAAAAGGAAAATAAAATTGTTAATTTAAAATGGACAGCAATATATTTAATCATGTCTGGTCATTTGAAAAACATTTTTGGGTATACAGTGCGTGCAGAATTAATAGGCACGTTTTCTTTTGCAGATAAAATAAGCCAAAAAAGATATTTAACTCAGACTGAAAAGTCAAAAATTATCAAATGCCCATGAGAAGGATGCAATATTAATGCAATACTAGAAATTGCAGTTAAGGCATGACCATTGGACAGTGAAATGCTCATGGGTCCGTCAAATACAGGTGGAGAAGAAAAGACATGTTCACTGCAAAAGAATTAAGGTGAAGAATTAAGTGTGAAACCATCAGGAAACCTTTAGTCTTCAGCGCCACCATTTTCCAGAACTGCAACCTAACTAATAAAATGCATTAGTTTGATATATTCCTGACAAAGATGCGTCTTATGGCCTTGAGAGGGATGTGGGACATGAGCAGGAAAGACACAGTCATTCTCTTTTCTAATATCTTCATGTTTTCTCCTGATGAAACGTTGTAAAAGGTCTGAAGAGTGTCACGACATTTAGGTTATGCGACTAAATGTGATTTTTGGAGATCAAATGGATAACCTTTTTCACATTGGAGCTGTGAGCGTAAACTTTAGCGTACGAGTACAATACTCAAATTCTCATCTCTCGAGTTAGCTTATGCTACTCTTTTAACTTCATATTTTTATTCCTCATAATGTCTAAGAAAGTTGTTGGTCTTGATTTTCTTTTAATCTGTAATCTTCCGCCTATAAAATTGCATAAATTTCAGTAGGAAGCCATCTTGGCCTGGAAACTGTGGTTTGTATACTTTTCTCCTCACAGAATGCAAATGTGGAATAATTAATTGATTACAATTAAGCCTAAAGCAAAGAGTATTTTTGGAGAAATGGTTGGATTATGGTTTAAATTACTTGAGTGAGCTGTTTGATTCAACACTAAAACTTTATCCTTAGGCTACGATTCTTTTATGATCCGTTCATGCGTCTGTCACGTGACATGAACGAAAGACTCGTTCCCTGTAAATTATCTTTGGCTGCATTATTATCATGATGTCTTAATTTAAAATATGATCAAGATTGCGTAGATGTGTGTGTTCGGGGAAATTTTGTCTGTTAAAAGTAACGTTAAGCCACCCCACTAAACAACATGATGTCCAAAAGACGTCTTTTCAACATCTTTGTCACAAAAGTCGGACGTTGAAAGGACGTCCACTGAGGAGCCAGAATGAAAGTTTTTATGACGGCTTTTTTTGACGTGTTCTGGACGTCCGATATAGACACTCATGGACCCTCTTCGTACAAGGTTAAAAACTAGTTCAAATGTGGCCATTGTGGACATATTTTCAACATCATTTATGGCCTCATTTAGACAATTTATACTGTTTCTGGACCAAATAAACACTCAGGATGCATTAAATTAAAACTCATGTTTATTTCAATGTAATTTCCTTACATTGTTTAGATGAGGTTTAGATGTTTCATTTTTTCAGTGTTTGCTTTAGTTGGGCTCTTGGTCCCACTCCTTCTCACTTTAGCTTGTCTTTGACTGTTGTAGCTACATGTTAGTATTACACCATTGTTGTGGCAAATAAAGCCAAGAAAAAGTAAGATCGGCTGGCATCAGCTTCATGTTGATGATGACAAAATCATAAAAAGAGCATTTATCATTGTGTTTAGACTTTTGTCTTTATATCTGACATGGATAACCACTAATCTTGTGGAGCTGTATTATGTGTAAATAATATCACTTATTTGAAGGCGGATAAAAAAAAAAAGCATGTTTGCACAATGTTTTTAGCAAGTGTGTCATGTAGTCACACACAGACATCAATAATTTGCATATGATTCACAACAACGGTGACAACCAAAACAAGAAAAGCTTCGACATCAAGGATATTTTGTACTTTGAAAGCAACCCATCATGCATTGCAGCATGAAGTTTATTTTTATTGTCACCATTGTTATGAATCATACACAAAATCTTGATGTCTGTGTGTGACTATATGACACATTTTCCAATAACATTGTTTAATCAAGTGTAAGTGTTGATAAGCGAGCATATTAATGGTACTGGTCCACATTATATAGTTCCACAAGATTAGTGGTTATTAACGTCAGATAGAAAGACAAAAGTCTAAACTCAACATTAAATGCTCATTTTGTGATTTTGTCATCATCAACATGGAGCTGGTGACAAACAGTTATACTTTTTCCTCGCTTTCTCTGCCACAACAATGGTGTTATAGACACACGCAGTTACAACAGCCCAAGAAAAACTATAGTAAGAAGAATTGGGACCAAGACCCCAACTAAAGCAAACACTGATCACCACAATGGTGACTTAAAATGAAAACATCTAACCCTCATCTAAACAATACAAGGAAATTACATTGATATAAAAATGAGTTTTAATTTAATGCATCCTGAGTGTTTATTTGGTCCAGACACAGTATACATTGTCTAAATGAGGCCATAAATGATGTTGAAAATATGTCCACAATGGCCACATTTGAACTAGTTTTTAACCTTGTATGAAGAGGGTCCATGAATGTCCAGATCGGACGTCCAGAACACGTCAAAAAAAGACGCCATAAAAACTTTCATTCTGGCTCCTCAGTGGACGTCTTTTCAACGTCCGACTTTTGTGACAAAGACGTTGAAAAGACGTCTTTTGGACATCATGTTGTTTAGTGGGACTTAAATGAACAAAATGACTCGAATAAAGATTCGTTCATCATTTTGATAAACGAGAAAGTCAGTAAAACGACACGAACTTCACATCACCTGGATTTAGTAATTTGATGAGGAGAGATATGTCCTATTAGCCTATAAAGTAGATAATAAAACTGATCGTTTCAATAGGGAATAAAACATTATAGCCCACCCATCCTCCCTCCATTCCTTCTCCTCCCTTTTCAGCGAAGCGCTCGTAGTATTTCCACATTTCTTATGTAGGCCTTTAAGAATTAACAGCTCGTTTTAAAATTGTCCCGGTCTACTGACGTTTGTTAAGACATCTCCTTTAAACATTACAATGCTCATGATAACTTTCGTTAACTCTACAATAAATAAATCCACTTCACTTGCTAATTACTCTTCGACAGCGATGCCATAGAAATACAGTTACAGGAAAAAATGGAACTTCAAAAACAATTTCCAAAGATGGCAGCGCGCATGTGTCTCTGGAGAAAAAGGTCATATAAGACCTTACAAATTATAGAAACAGTCAGTTTACTGAGAAGCGTGAAAAATATTCTTACCGTTGTCTCTATTCGAGCTGCCATCTTGCAGCCAGCATCTCTCTCTCGAGTTCAAGTGCCAGGTGTGAGGAACAAGAAGGGGCGTTTCCAAACTTTGGAAGAGTTGTTTTTAACTAAGATACGGAAGCCTAAGAGGCCATTTATTATTTTCATGAGAAAATAACTTGTCAAGATCATGAGAAATAAAGATATATAAAATGTGGCATGCTATTAGGACTTCCATAAAACAGGGAGCTATGTGTTTTGCCCGCGTGCCTGCTAGACGTTGGCTATGGAAACATTTTAAATTACAGACTTTGAAAAGCATACATTTTTTAATACTTGTATTAATACATCAATTATTAATACTTGTATAATATATTAAAGATCACTCTTTGTTTTTTTTTCATATAGCAGTTTTCAAATACCATCATATACCAGAATCTTTCTTTTGACTGTTTTTTATATAACTTTTGTCACAGTATAACTATTAGGCCTATAGCCTTTATTTTACATAGGCTACACGTTTAATTAATAATTAATAGGCCTAATAATAATAAATATAGCAATTGTGCATACATGGAATGCAACTCAAAGTGCTTGCAGGCATAACAACAAATAATGAGAACACAATTTCACACAATACCATAAAATATTATATAAAATATTTGAAAAAAACTACAGGTTATAAAGGTTTCACAATGTAAAATACTCTTGGCTAGTTCCTATCCCAGCCAGGGATACAGGGATATAGCCTCCCCCAGACAGCACGCCAAATACACATCTTTTACTCTATCTGATTCTTTGTGATTCTCGTAGTTATTTATTTCTGAAACCGCATTTAGAAGTTTCTGGAGCTCAAACAGTGAAAAAGGCTTCAGTAAATGTATCTGCAGAATAGCTTTCTTGTCCAGTGTGCTGTGAAATCTGCAAAGCTCCTGTTCTTCTATCATGTAGTCACAGTGTCTGTAAAGAGTGTCTTCACCAGTTCTGGAGAACTGAGGAAACTCAGGAGTGTCCTGTCCTCAAGAGATGATCCTCCATGCAACCCTTACGGAACGAAAATATATTTCCCATATGAATGATCAATAATTAAATGGTTTAACAGTATATTTGAAAATATACAGAATAATATATTGTGTTAATATAATACAATATATTGATTAATACATAAGGAATTGCCGCTTTTCCTATATTGAAAAATATGTGTCAATATATTTACTATAGTATATCAGTAATATCATGTAATTTTATATTCAGTAATACACTTCAAAAAATATAGATGTAAATGTGATCAGATATAGTACTGCATGTATATTGCAGATATATTTACTCATGCAACAAATATATAGATAAATATATAATGTAATATATTTCTTATATTTTTTTTATTTACATAATAAATTATTCATTTTTTAGGCTATTTAACAACAGCTCTACAACACCTGCATGTACTAAATAATTTATCCAGACTATCACTGTGCTGAGTAGTAAACTTTTAAAATATAGTGATTATAATAATGACCTTCGACCAATCAGACACTAACAGATCTCCCCCATATTAGTATTGAGCAAAACACATCAAATAACACTTAATTTGCTCTCCTTTAACAGTCAGAAGCAAAGCATGCTGGGAGCTCTGTTGTAACCACTGATCTATATAGAACGACATCTATACAGGACCTTCTCAAAAAATTAGCATATTGTGATAAAGTTCATTATTTTCCATAATCTAATGATAAAAATTAAACTTTCATATATTTTAGATTCATTGCACACCAACTGAAATATTTCAGGTCTTTTATTGTTTTAATACTGATGATTTTGGCATACAGCTCATGAAAACCCAAAATTCCTGTCTCAAAAAATTCGCATATTTCATATTTCATTTTTAATAAATAAATAAAAAGTCAACCTTCAAATAATTATGTTCAGTTATGCACTCAATACTTGGTCGGGAATCCTTTTGCAGAAATGACTGCTTCAATGCGGCGTGGCATGGAGGCAATCAGCCTGTGGCACTGCTGAGGTGTTCTGGAGGCCCAGGATGCTTCGATAGTGGCCTTAAGCTCATCCAGAGTGTTGGGTCTTGCGTCTCTCAACTTTCTCTTCACAATATCCCACAGATTCTCTATGGGGTTCAGGTCAGGAGAGTTGGCAGGCCAATTGAGCACAGTAATACCATGGTCAGTAAACCATTTAACAGTGGTTTTGGCACTGTGAGCAGGAGCCAGGTCGTGCTGAAAAATGAAATCGTCATCTCCATAAAGCTTTTCAGCAGATGGAAGCATGAAGTGCTCCAAAATCTCCTGATAGCTATCTGCATTGACCCTGCCCTTGATAAAACACAGTGGACCAACACCAGCAGCTGACATGGCACCCCAGACCATCACTGACTGCGGGTACTTGACACTGGACTTCAGGCATTTTGGCATTTCCTTCTCCCCAGTCTTCCTCCAGACTCTGGCACCTTGATTTCCGAATGACATGCAACCACTGAGCAACAGTCCAGTGCTGCTTCTCTGTAGCCCAGGTCAGGCGCTTCTGCCGCTGTTTCTGGTTCAAAAGTGTCTTGACCTGGGGAATGCGGCACCTGTAGCCCATTTCCTGCACACGCCTGTGCACGGTGGCTCTGGATGTTTCTACTCCAGACTCAGTCCACTGCTTCCGCAGGTCCCCCAAGGTCTGGAATCGGTCCTTCTCCACAATCTTCCTCAGGGTCCGGTCACCTCTTCTCGTTGTGCAGCGTTTTTTGCCACACTTTTTCCTTCCCACAGACTTCCCACTGAGGTGCCTTGATACAGCACTCTGGGAACAGCCTATTTGTTCAGAAATGTCTTTCTGTGTCTTACCCTCTTGCTTGAGGGTGTCAATGATGGCCTTCTGGACAGCAGTCAGGTCGGCAGTCTTACCCATGATTGCGGTTTTGAGTAATGAAACAGGCTGGGAGTTTTTAAAAGCCTCAGGAATCTTTTGCAGGTGTTTAGAGTTAATTAGTTGATTCAGATGATTAGGTTAATAGCTCGTTTAGAGAACCTTTTCATGATATGCTAATTTTTTGAGACAGGAATTTGGGGTTTTCATGAGCTGCATGCCAAAATCATCAGTATTAAAACAATAAAACACCTGAAATATTTCAGTTGGTGTGCAATGAATCTAAAACATATGAAAGTTTAATTTTTATCATTACATTATGGAAAATAATGAACTTCATGACAATATGCAAATTTTTTGAGAAGGACCTGTATAGTCATTCTATATAGATCAGTGGTTGTAACTTATTCCGTGTGAGAGAGAGAGAGAGAGAGAGAGAGAGAGAGAGAGAGAGAGAGAGAGTGAGTGAGTGTGTACACATGTATGTGCAATATATGTACACAATAAAGGATAAAACTTTGTGAACATATAATGCTATTGTTGTCTTATTTTTGTGTATATTTTATATTCACTAATATACATGGTCAATGCATTTATTGCAGTATATTGAAAAATATAAACACAAGTTTCCCATATTGTAATAAACTACATAATATTCTGCAGTATATTCCCATATATTTTTGTCCCGTAAGGGAATCTTGTGTTAAAGAACTTGTGTGAGTCGTTCCTGAAGGAGAGAAACGAGAGGCGTTCATCAGTGTCTGAGGAGATCTGCAGTTTACACAGTGAGAAACTCAAACTCTTCTGTCTGGAGGACAAACAGCCGGTGTGTGTCGTGTGTGTTAACTCACAGAAACACAACAATAACACACTCAGACCCATCGGTGAAGTTGAGATGAGATGATACCCCAGATGAGTATAAACAATAAAATAATCTAATTAAATAGATTATAATTTTAATTTAATTCTCAATTCAGCACTGAAGTCCTTACAAGAGAAACTTAAACACAAAGAAAACATCAGATAGCAACATTGTGTCGGCCCAGATCCGGCCCACATCTGGCACACGTGGAGGGATGATCTGGCCCACATGCAGCGTGGAATGACGGCCCTTGGGCGGACCGCTCCTGTTTGCCAGATCTGGGCCATAGCAATGCCACATGTCAACCAAGAGCAAAGAAATAAACCAGAACTGGACCTTACCTGAGCCACAAAATCTGTGAGTAGGTCTATTGGATATGGAGTAAGTTCAGCCTTAATAAAGAGATCAGGTGATGATGGTTATCTGTTGATGGTTTTATAATCATCATGAAATAGACTGATTCACTGATTTTTTTAAATCTAACAATTGTGTTGTTCCATTAATACATATTACAATGCACTATGAGATACAGCAGTATTATAACAATCAAGATTTTAACAAACGAGCACAAAAACGTAACTTACGCTGACACACACAGATATCAACAATCCGCACATTAATCTCAACAATGGGGACAACAATCGTATTCATCACATACATATTCATGGACATCAACACATATCTTACATCTTACACAAAAAGATTAAAAAATTTATTGTTTTGTTATATTGTTGTTTGTGAATGAGTGATCTGAATGATTTTCACATCATTTTGTAGTAAAATGTCTAGCCTACAAGATTGATAACTCAAATTTAGTATGTGTTATATGGCCTTATTGCTGTGACAAAATTTCTCCAAAACTAACCATGATGATTTGTTTAATGTGATTATGCTTTATGCAAAGAGTATAGCTGTTTGTCAATGTAAAAAGTTTTAAAGATCAAAGTGCGCTACAAAAACAGTTATTGATTTTACTAATAGAAAGAATCAATCCCTAACTGACAAAATGAATCATCAGCATGCAACAAATTTGCAAAATGCTAGAGAAAATGTCTACTTTGACCCTCAAACACTGTAGTTGTTTCGTGTTGTCGACATCATGTTAAGAAGACGCTGTTTTCTGCATCGTGAAAGAAAATTACTTTAATTCCCATGCGATACCACAGCAGAATAACCTTTAGTTGTGTTACCGCTTCTCTTTTGTGATGTGCAATATGAGAAAATTAAAGTGTTTTTTGATCTTGGATGCATGTAAACCTACAGGAGACCGCAAAAATAGAGTTGGCAACCTTTAAAATAGCATGATAGGGCCAATTTAATCTGAAACCTGTCGTTTTTGTAGCCTACTCGTGAACATTGCGTCATCACGTGCTTTAGTAGGGGGCCCTGTGATATTCCTGCATAAGGGCCCGGTGCTGGCTCGTTACGCCACTGGAGAGGAGCTTTTAAAACTAAAGTTGATCAAGTCGTACCTGAGGTCAACCATGTCCCGAACGGCTCACTGGCCTTGCCGTCATCAGTATCAATCACTCAACAGGGGAGCAGATTTCATACGATGACATCATTGATGATTTTGCATCAAGGAAGGCCAGAAAGGTCAGGTTTTAGTTTTAGTTTGTGTGTTCTGTTCTTAGTGCAATAGTGTAATAATTATATTCTCTTTAGTGTGTTTTCACATTTGTGTGATGAAGGATTTGTGCTGTTTAGAATATTTATTCTACATTTTATTTGTATATTATTCTTAATATTTTATATTATTGTTGCTCTCTGCGCTTGTTACATTTTTTTATATATATATGATTGGATATATTTTGGTACATTTGTGTATATAGTGTATATTTATTTAAGATAACTTATATACTGTCATATTTTGTGCAGAATTGTGTTCATTGTCTTTTGGCACTGTTGGAGGTGGAGATTATGCACCTTAAAAAGTGTTTCCTGTTGTAATTGCAATAGTTAAATAACTGGATTCTCTTAAGTGTTTTTCAAATGTTCTAATGAAGGATTTGTGCATTTGAGAAATATGATTTGCTCTTTCACTTATGTTGTTATAATAAGATATAACTGTTTGTGCAGAATTTTGTGTTTAGCTCGAAGGGGGTCTCGCCCAAGGTGTAATTCAATATAGAACCGCCACTGACTAGATGTAGTTTATTCTTGCCCCAATGCGAGTATGGAGAATCTGTTACGATCCCAAACACACCTCGCACGGAACAAATGCGCGCAGTGAACACATTTTCTCAAATGTTTCTTTATTTACACGTTGCAATATCATCGTGCTTTAATTTTCTAAAACATTTTTTGTCCCACTGATATCAAATTACATGCACATTGCGATGGATTTTCACGATTAATACCGTTCCCAACTATATAATATCCCGTCCTTGATATTAATATAATCCCGCGGTAACTAAAGATCCTATCCTTTAGTCGTGTCCTAAGAGTTAGGTGATCAGTCTATATAAATTCGTATTCTATTATTAAATAATACATTTCCCCTTTATATTATAAGTCTACCTTTTGTGGTACTCTTCAACCGTATTTGCACTATAACAATTTGTCATACATATACTCTTATACACCGTTAGACCAGGTTTTTTTTTTACAGTAAAACACTGGCAACACTGTTGCCAGTAACTTACTGTTAATTGTACAGTTCTTTACTGTAATCTACAGTATGTTACTATAAAAATGCACTAAAACTCAAGTTAACTAATTTCACTGGCAGAAACCAACTGCCTTAAACTGTCTTTTAAAGGTATTAACTAAAATGTATAAAGCATTAAATAATGTGAGCAAAATATTACTGTGAACTTATTTAATTAGAAGCCACAAAAAAACTTTTGTAATTAAAGAGATTTCCACTGGATCAGCAATTACACAGTCACTGCCTTTTAAATAAAGCAACACGCAGCGTAGTATTTTGGGTGAATGTGGAGCAGGTCGGGGCTGGTGACGTCATCATCTATAATTCAGTTTTATATTTCAAAAACCGAAGCAGCACAAACAAAATATCTGTGGGGTATTTTGAGGCATTGTATACACTCTGGGGACATCAAAGACTTATTTTACATCTTGTGAAAAAGGCATTATGCCACCCCTTTAATATCTAAAAACCGAAGCAGCGCAAACAAAACAAAAATTTCAGCACAAAGTAAAAACGATTGACCCTTTTTTGCCGAGGTTTTACATTGGGTTGGGGGCGGGGCCAACTTTACGCATTGATTGACAGGGCGGGACGGGCACGTGATCGGCTCAGAATGCATTTTCAAATTGCACATTGAATTTTGCTACATTCATTGCGGGACACTAATGCAATCGCAAGTGTCTTAACTACGAGTGTAAATGCAACTAAGAAAAATTACATTTAAATTACAATTTTGCTACAGGTTTTGCTTGGACATGTTAAACATATCTAATCATTTCTGTAATACATTTTAATTTTCCAACTTATAAAGCGTTAAAATATGCATTCAATTTACATATTAAAACTAGTGTATGAAATGGCAAATGTAAATTATATCATTTAATTTTCATTTTGCACCAAACGTTGCACACGTATGAAAATTTAAATACAGAAATGCATTGCCATTTTACATATTGCATAGTGATTTTGCATATTATTTTTAAATTGAATATTGCTACTCATATAAGCTTCCATATTATGAGAGATGCGAGACCAGTGCGTTTCACAGGTATCACTCAGTGTTTCCATTAGTTGGGCTCTTAACTCTTATTATATCTTTTGTCTTTTTGGCTGCTGTGACAGTGTGTTTGATAAACACATTTGCAGCAGCAAAGAAAGCTAAAGTGAAATGCGATCAGGTAATGATGGTTACCTGTTGATGATTTTATAATCATCATGAAATAACTTTTTTCACTGATGTCTTTGGAATCTAACAATTGTGTTGATCCTGTTGTAGAAATTTTAATAGTCATTTATTCCTAACAGATATCATAAGGGATTGATCCTATTCAATGTGTAAAAGTATGTGTGTGTACGTGCTTGTGCGTGACGTTTCAGGAATATATGGGACAGGACATCTTGACCTTAGGAATGGTCAAGATTTGGCTAGTTTATTTCAGGGCCAGGTTGTGTCTTTAGTAGAAACTGAACAGCAGTGGGGACCTTATCTGAGTGGGTGAAAGGGTAGCTGCTGTGAGGAGGAACCTTGAAAAGAGTATAAAGGCTGTCTCATGTCTTCCTGGTGGGCGTCACTCACTTCACAGGGTAACTGCTGTGTTGGCGACTGGGCCTATTCTTGCAAGAATAAATACTTTTCTTTTTTATTAATTTGACTCTGAGTGTCTCTTACGCAGTGATGATGTTAAACAGAAGTTTTGCCACAACAATTTGGTGTCAGAAGAGTGGGATTCCTTGGAAGTGCCTTCTGGACCTGAGAGTGGACGGTGTTTGGCCACCTGGACTGAGCAGTTCCAGCTCTACCTCGTAAGTTTCAGAGAGAGGGGCCGACCGCTATCAGGGCCAGGAGAGGCTCCACTGGAATCAAATGAGAACGAACCCGTGGCAGTCCAAGACATCTCTGGTAAGAGACGGCTAAAATATTTTATTTTGGGTTAAAATATTATTCAATTGTGGGTAAAACCATAGTGGCTGGGTCTGTTCGTTTCTGTGGTGTAAGTCAAGAGCACCGGTACAACACTGCTAGGAATGTGCGAAAGTGCGTATTTGCGAAACAAGGCACTGGGTGCGGTTTTGCAAATCGAGTGAGCTTCGTACGGCAGTCAATTGGGGGTCGGTTGAGACTTACGGGCGGGTCAAGGGTTAATGCAGTGGGGCTAACTGCGTGAGGAGCGTATTTGCAAAATAAGGCACTGGGTGCGATTTTGCAAATCGAGGGATACTCACGTAGCAGTTTACTGGGAGTTAATCGATCCGTCAGGAAAGCACTGGGTGCGCCCTGCCTGGTCTGAGGGTAAGTGGATCAGATCTGGTGGAGACGTCCATCAGATTAGTAGACGCAGCGTCGAACAAAAATCCACAGAGTAACAGAAACAGCCAGTATGGGAAAATCTCAGAGCAAGATTGCCAAATTTGACACACCGTTTTTTTTGTTTTGTTTTTTTCCAAATGAGGAAATATTATGAGGGAAAATGTATGTTAGACATTGAGAAAAAAAAAAAAAAAAAAAAAAAAAAAAGGAAAAAAAAAAAAAAAAAAAAAAGTCGAACTGCAGAGAGAAATAGGGTTTTACTTATGCATCCAGTAAATGGATGCATGACATTAGATATCTATAGAACTTAAATGTATATGATAAGGATTGAAGTAGCAAGCAGCAGCAATAAGGCTGTCTGTGTGAAATAGAGTGATAGAGTGATAGAAATAGAGTGGAACTGTAAGTGAGAATCTTGATGGAAGAGGGAAGTGAAGGGAAAACAAGAAGGTTGGTGTGTGAGATATGTGTGTGTGGGGATTGTAGTTAAACAATCATGTACTGGTTAGATAATGAAGGAACTGGCATGTAGAGAAAAGAAAGGAGAGGATACAGAAGGAACTGATATGTAGGGAAAGATTGAGAAGACATATAGTGGAAACCTATATGTGATGAAAATAAAATGTCTGACAGAATTTATGGAAATTATAGTTTTATAAAAAACGAATGCATATAGCCTGGTATTTATGATTGGAGACGATGTCTGTATTTAATATCTGAGGAGTGACTGAGGGTCCAGCTATGCTGGGAGTACAGCAACAGTGTTTGCTTATTCAGCCCGGCTTCCGGATGTTAAATATACACTTGTCTTGTAATCAGTGTTGTTGCTGATAATACCAAATTAGTAAAATGTAAAGACAACTTTGACCAATGATTCTGGAAATCAATAATGTATAATGTCGGATATTTGTTGATATTAAGTAATTGACGCAAAAGATGTCTATTTTATAATGGAAATTCTGGGTCAGGGATCATTTCCCTGGACAAGTATGACTAAAGTCAAATGAAAACTTTGTGCAAACAACTTATGCAGCTTAAGAAAATTGATGTGCGGCCAATAATGATGATAAAGATTATGATTCGGCTATTGGGATTGAATCCGCCACTGGTGGATTGTAAAAGAATACAGAGAACTGCTTATCAGCTCTGGTTGCATTCCTGAATGGGACACACTGCTTCAGTGATGTGCAGTAAGTTGGAGCCGACAGAGAGTGCTTTAATTGTGGTCAGCAGGACCATTTAACACGTAACTGTAAATGCCCACCGAGAAGGTGTTTGAAAATGTGATAGTGACACATTTCTGGTAATAATGTGGGTTTGAAAGTAGATCAGTGTTTAAATGACGACATTAACATTTTCGTCTGAGAAAGAATAAGAGATAAAAACAAGGTCAAAAGATTGAAGTCTTAAAGTGAATTCTTTTTGAAGAAAAGATTTATAATAGTAATTTTTTTTGAAACAGTGAAACAGTTTGATGAAAGTTGCAAAATATATAAAAGTAACTAAAAGGATGATTGTGTTTTAATTCAACATTTTAAGAAGGGTTCAGGTTATATAGAGAGACAAATCTCACGGATGATTTATAATAACTGCAAAAGATGCAGAGTAGCCTTGTCAAAGTTAGTGTGAATCCCGATTGGAGAGTGATAAACTCCTAGAAAAAACGTTGAAGTCAGATATGAAGCTATGGTAATTGAGAACTAGAATAATTATTTGTATTTAAGATCAAATAAGTAGAAGTAATAGGCTACTGGATTAACAGTTGTTAAATGTAAAATGTGTTCTGTTAGTGTTTTGACCATGAAAGAACTAGAAGTTGATGTTTTGCTTTCAAAAGATAAGTTTGTTATTGGCTGTAAAGAAACAGCTCGGTTATCTGAATCTGATGTCTGCTGTGGCTGAAAACCGCCAGTACGACAGAGACTCAATCTGAGTGGAAATTTCTAATGTCTAAATTCCATGAGATATGGGCAAAAGACAACTATAAAAATGTTTATTTGGAAACACATGTAATTTCTGGCAAATATGCCTTCAGCTGGGATAGAGTTAAAAGATGCTAGATAGAGTTTGATGTTAGAAGTTTATGAGAGTACAGTGTGCCAGTCCTGAAAGTCTCAGAGTCTCTCTCAATCATGTCAGCTAAAAGCTGTTATTTGAGCCTGTGTCATAAGTAATAAGCTATTTATAGTCAAAGCACAGTGTTTCGGTTGAAAAATCAGACACAGAGATGTTAAAATAAATCATTGCCATTAAGTGGGCAAGTTGTATTTGAGAATGTTTTAAATGTAAAACTGAATGACTTTAAAGAAGTCTGTAAAATAATGATGCAGATCTTAAACGATAGAGGACCAGTAACATCTTTAAGTTTCCACCATGAAACAGGGCCGAAGGCTACGGCTACAGATGTACAGTAACAGTACACTGAATGTATGGCTGTGATCTAAATTCACTGAGTAATCTAAGTAGCTAGGTTGATGATTAAGATGGTTAATGGATTTAAGTGATTAAATACTGCTGTTTTTAACCTGTCTCCCTGTGTGAACACTATTAGGCAATCGGAATGGCTCTGGTGACTCTTGAACGTGCCTTTCCTAAGCTCCAGAAAACAGCTGAGTTCTGTTGAAGAAAACTGATTGTGTGATGGGAAAGAGCGGTCACCAGTGTGTACGAGTGGCTACTCAATGACGGGATGATCTTCCTGGCCAGGGGACAGCCCAACGCAGGGGGTCACGAACACTGGGCACCTTCGGATGGAGGTGTTATACGTGAGAAAGGTATGAGAGTTGAGGGCTGATTACTGGAGGCCACTGGGGTCAGCAGAGCATTGAGAGGTGAGATGCGCTGTGAGGAGTTACGGCAGTCTGACCCAGAAAATGTGAGTTTCCTCTATACCACTCGCCGGAAGAAGCCGCATTGGTTGTATGGCTTGTTTTTCATTATGACAAGTGTCTGCAACTATGCCAGGGGGACAACACCCTGATGGAGATTATAGCTTAAGAGCCAATGGCCTTTCAAGAGCCAGCTGACCCAGGAGGGGATTGCCATTATTTGTTGTGGAGACAGTAGCAAACTTGTATTATAGGCAAGAAAATGTATAGAAGTGTTGATTTTGAACTAATATGTCTATAACATAGTCTTAACTCCTGAAGGTCAGTAGACATGGTGGTGACTAAAGACGAAGACAGCTTTCGTAGATTTAAGAAAGGTCTGCATAACAAAGATGAATGGTCAAAGGTTATTGTAATAAATTTAAATTTTGTCTAAGTTACAGTCTTAGAAGGCTGTGGAAAATACTATTTGTTAATAGTGAGAGAGACTGCCTGAGTTGGAGGAAGGGGATGGTAACTGTGTCTTTCTTTCTTTCTTTCTGCTATCGGCCTGCTAGAGCAAGCTGAAGAAAAATAATGATAAGGAACCAAAACAACCCAGCTGCCTTTTCTAAAAATCAAATGAATAATGAACAGACATGATTTGAAACTAGTCAAGATACCATGTAAAATTAGGTAAACCTAGAGGAAAATGTGAAGTTTAAAATCGTACTTAAAATTTAAATCTTTTTAGAGACGATATATTGAAAAGGAGCAGTTGACATGCGTGTCTAATATGAGTGTGTGTGATGGTGACAGCACTTTGTCTTGTATGTGACTATGTGTTAGTTTGGGGTACTAATACTAAGTCTGAATGGGGTGTATATTGTGTCATTACCCACTAGGATGGCTTTTGGCAAATGACAAATTTTAAAGGAAGCTGCTAATTCTGTTAGGTGAAAAGATGATACAGAACATAGGACGAGCTTTAAACTGATTGGTCATCAAGCTCTGTCTGGAATTAATTACTTTTGTCTTTATGATGTTGATTTGAATTACGTTCTGGATCAGTTTAAGTATTTGATGTAAATTGGAATTGTGGAGTTGTAGATTACCATCTGGCATGGGCTGAGATAAATGAAAATGTTATAGATTTGATGACAACAACACAGTGACATATTGGCTAAGTCCACATGAAATTAGCAAGAGAGCCCCTCACATTTATGAGTATTATGATGAAAAGGGGGAAAGAAAATGATTGACTGACATTGACCAAGTCTGTACAGCACGACCTGACCTGATAGAAACAATTGATGACTTTGGAAATGTTTGTAGATGACTGACTTGAGAGACCAAACAACAGGCCTGAAAAGCAGGATTTGGTCTGAGACTCAGGGCCATTGCCCTTCAAATACTTCGATAAAAAGATGAGATTGTGGCTTTAAGTGAAGAACGTAATACTTTGTTTCAGAGACAGAGAAAGATGTCTGGAGGAAATTTGGCTGAAGGACGCCGTTTGGGTTGGTGTTGATGGCAAATCAAATTAGTTTAAATTGATGCACGAGTTGAGTCGTGCATCAAAAGGGAGATGGTAAGGATTGACAAAATATGGGTTACTAAAGAACAATATATGCTGGGAGGACACTGGGTTTAATTGGGTAAAAGGCCGTTCCAAACAAAAGTTGCTGTCTGTAAGTGTGCCGCACACGCTGATAACAAAATTGCAGGACTGTTTCAACAGGAGACGCAAGGGCAGATGCAGCAGCGAAGGCTGCGGCAGCACAGCAGACAAAAGAAACTACGTGTACTTTACTATCTGAAAATAACCTCGACATTTGTTTTTCTCTACAGATCATGCAGACTTTTGATACAGGGCAGAATGTGCCCAATAAAATGATGGCTATGGATGAATTTGGCTAACTATCCTGGCCTGGGTTATTATTGTAGGATAAAGGTTCCACACCTGCGCAGCGCATAACTTAAGATTTCCCTTTTGCAGAATGTCAGGATGGATTGCAGCAAACAGAACTGATTCTGTTCCAAATATATAAATATTGTGGTGGACATGAGCAAAGGGGGTTGAGTGTTTTTCAGGGGAAAAGGACCCCGAGTGCTATTAAATGAGCAAGAAATTATCCGGTGATAATATGTTTCAGGCTGTTGATTCCACAGGTCACACCAAAAGGGACGAGCGGCTAGACAAGCATCACTAACAAAATAGTTAAGGTCTCCATTCACAGGTGACAGCAGGCAAGGTATGGTTCATTCCAGTGGGGGTGCGGTCGTGATAAAAGGGAAGACCTTGTAAGGATCAGAAAATTGTTGGAGAGTGTGACACCTGGGTCCAAGCCTCTCACCTTAGACAACACCAACAGGCCTCGACCATCCAATAGAGCAGAAAGTGAGGTTTAAAGAAGACGGTGCTAGTAACTGTCTGCCTCGCCTACGAGGGAAAGACCATTGCAACGGCACGCAAAGTGTCACCCTGGCGAACACGGAACGTCCGTGGGGCGAACAAGATGATCAACACACCTGGAGGAACCAACTGCCAACTGACGGTTTAAGTTTAACAGAAGAATCTGTTTTTGTAATGATTTTGATGATTTTGTATGATTGAATCGAACTAGGTATTGATTTGATTGTAAATGTAGAAAATCTATTGATTGATGTGTCCGTACTAGAGATACTAGAGTTAATTTTGAACAACTAATTTGGTCAGAGGAATGGATAAAATTATAAGACTTCTCTGGTTAGATTTGTTAAACAGTGCATTCAATAGAGCTTAATAAATTGAATTAGAAGTGAATAAAATGTGGAGATGGACATAAATTTAATGGAAAAGGCTTAATGGTAGGAGTTAGGATTGTATGTGTTATGATAATTTTGTTATTCATGGGTGAATACGATAACAGAGACAGGTGAAAACCTGCTGTCTGTTCAATTGGAAAAAAAAAAATGACAGTCTATCCCAAGGATTAACAAAATGCGACGAGACAGGTAGCGGAAGCTACAGTGAGATGTGTTAAATGTATGTTCTGGTTGTTTTTCTTCTATTCTTTTTTTTTTTTTTTTTTTTTTTCTTTCTCTGAGAAAGATTAAGGGCAAAGATTTAAAGAAGGTTACAAACAGCGGTCATCCGTGTTACGAGGTGGCGTACAAGGGGAGGGTTTGAAATGAAGGATTCTATTCTACTTTATTATTTGTATTTTTGATGACCTGCTAAAATAACCAGTGTGAATGGATGGTGTTGTTTTCCTAAGTAATCTGTACACTATTTCTTATTTAATTGAGGTGACTGAGGGTTCGATCTAGGTCGAGAGTGCAATAGCAGTGCCTATTCATTTAGCCCGGCTTTAATTAAATTCTTTACTTGCTTGCTAATATTTAAGGGACTATCCTTGCAAAACAGCCTAAGCTTTTTCTTTTCTAAATAATATTTCACAAATGTTTATGAAGAGTGATCAGTTATGCGAAGACCAGAGATGAAGAGTAGCGTGATGATATGACTTAAAATTTGTCTTTTTGTTTATTATTGTGATTATGGTTAATCAGAATGATAAAAAGTGGGGAATTGTTGTAGAAATTTTAATAGTCATTTATTCCTAACAGATATCATAAGGGATTGATCCTATTCAATGTGTAAAAGTATGTGTGTGTACGTGCTTGTGCGTGACGTTTCAGGAATATATGGGACAGGACATCTTGACCTTAGGAATGGTCAAGATTTGGCTAGTTTATTTCAGGGCCAGGTTGTGTCTTTAGTAGAAACTGAACAGCAGTGGGGACCTTATCTGAGTGGGTGAAAGGGTAGCTGCTGTGAGGAGGAACCTTGAAAAGAGTATAAAGGCTGTCTCATGTCTTCCTGGTGGGCGTCACTCACTTCACAGGGTAACTGCTGTGTTGGCGACTGGGCCTATTCTTGCAAGAATAAATACTTTTCTTTTTTATTAATTTGACTCTGAGTGTCTCTTACGCAGTGATGATGTTAAACAGAAGTTTTGCCACAACAATCCATTAATATTTTCACATCACAATCCCTGAGTTACTGCAGCATGACCTTCAAAAATATTATAAAAATCAGTTAGAACATTTTATCAAACATGGGGACGAAGAAGTCTGTTTAATATGACAGACATCAACAATCAGCGTATGAATCTCAACAATGGTGACAATCAAAAGTACCTTGCTGCAATGCATGCTGGGTACCAGCATAGTACAAAACTCCCAGCATGCATTGCAACATGAATAAATTATGCAGCTGAATTGTCCTATAATGTTGTTTGATTCTAAATATTTGCTTTTATTTTTTTGCTGTTGTTTTTGTTATGAATTAGTAGCTTAGTTTTCAGTGATGTTTTGAATTAATCTGTTTATCTAAATTGTCACGCTGATTGTTGATATATTTATGCATCAGTATAAGCTCATTTTTTATGTCTCATGTTTGTTACAAGCTCTAATCTGACTGTTAAAATATTGCTAGATATCATGCTGCAGAAACAGGGTTTGTGATGTGAAAAAAATAATGGACCAACACAATTGTTAGATTTCAAAACATCGGTGACACAGGTTTTTTCATGATGATTATAATAGCTTCAACCATCACCACCTGATCTCCTTTCACTTTATCTTTCTTTGCTGCTGCAAATGTGTTTGACCAACACACTATCACAGAAGTCAAAGAAAGTCAAAAGATGTAATAAGAGTTAAGAGACCAACTAATGGAAACACTAACCACTGTTCTGGTGACTTCAAATGAAACAGTTAAACCCATGTTAATTCTCAATAAAACTTCTGTAGACGTCTGACAGAAATAAAGTCAGTCTGGTTAGTAATAAGTGAAGCTGGTAATGCTGTTTGTGGAGTTGTTTAATCCTACTCTGCTGAGATCTTCACAGATTTAATGTCTTTTCTCTTCAGTTGATTTCATCTGAGGCTGTGTCTGAAGTCAGTTGTAGTTCTTGTGTTTCTGCTCATCTCTTTTTCTGTTCTCTTCTTTCCTTCAGTGATTCTGCTTGTTAACAGGCTTATTAAGGCTGAAATGACTTCATATTTAATATACAGAGACTTTGTGTTTCAGATAAGGTCCAGTTCTGGTTTATTTCTTTGCTCTTGGCTGACAGGTGGAGCCGTAGTTAACTGACAAGCTGAGCAACTGCAAACCTATGGCGAAGCAGCGAGGACGCGCAAACCTATCAGGGCGCTTCCCGCCTCGCACGCGCTAAATAAGCGGCCCATTTCGCCATTGGAATCAGGTTAAATCGACTGAAGTGACAGCACCTGGATGTGCAGCGTAATAGCACGGCCAGCTACGCAATACTCGTTCCCTTATCTCTCGGGGAAACAAGGTTACGTTAGTAACGGAGTACGTTCCCTTTCGAGAACTGTTCACTCATATTGCATAGTTATACGCTATGGGAACCCATTTTAAAATGCTGTGCTATTAGCTGATGACTTCGCTCCGACTATCGCCTGGAGCTGAGAAGGCAGAGACTTAGAACTTAAGTCAGAATCCAACGTGGACCAGGTGAGTCGGGCCCTCAAAGAAATATATAGAGGCTTGGGCCCAAAAAGGCCCAAAAGCTCCTATATAGAAAGGACTCTTTCTGCAGGGCAGGCACTTTCAAGTTGTAAAATCTTACAAATGTGGACGGCGAAGACCAGCCGGACCATGGACCATGGACACCACTGGACAATGCCCATGAAGAGGCCATACCCCTTGTGGATTGAGCCCTGACGCCTATGGGGCATTGAAGGCCCATTGAAGCGTAGGCTAAAGAGATAGCATCTACTATCCGTCGTGATAACAAGCTTCGGGACCGGGGACCCTTTGGTACAAAGAGCTGTTCCGACTGTCTGAATGGGGCAGAACGCTCCAAATAGACTCTGAGAGCCCTGATAGGACAGAGTAGATTCAAGTCTCTATTGTCTATCGATGGGGGAAGAGACGATAGTGAAATAAGTGAGTCGTAGGGCCCAAATTCAAGGCAGGAAGCGTTCATGGAGAATGCTTGTAAATTGCCAACTCGCTTGACCGATGCTAGGGCTAACAGGAGTGCGGTCTTAAGCGAAAGTGGCTTTAAGTAAGGCGAATGAAGCGGCTCGAAAAGGGGGTCCCTTAAGAGCCCTGAGGAACGTAGATAGGTCCCAGGCAGGGATAGAGGGAGGTTGAGGCAAGTTAAGCCTCCTGGCCCCTTTGAGGAAGCGTACCATTAGGTTTTCAGTGATGTTTTGAATTAATCTGTTTATCTAAATTGTCACGCTGATTGTTGATATATTTATGCATCAGTATAAGCTCATTTTTTATGTCTCATGTTTGTTAGAAGCTCTAATGAGGAACGTAGATAGGTCCCAGGCAGGGATAGAGGGAGGTTGAGGCAAGTTAAGCCTCCTGGCCCCTTTGAGGAAGCGTACCATTCTAGTTTTCAGTGATGTTTTGAATTAATCTGTTTATCTAAATTGTCACGCTGATTGTTGATATATTTATGCATCAGTATAAGCTCATTTTTTATGTCTCATGTTTGTTAGAAGCTGGCTTTAAGTAAGGCGAATGAAGCGGCTCGAAAAGGGGGTCCCTTAAGAGCCCTGAGGAACGTAGATAGGTCCCAGGCAGGGATAGAGGGAGGTTGAGGCAAGTTAAGCCTCCTGGCCCCTTTGAGGAAGCGTACCATTAGGTCGCTTTTCCCTAAAGATTGGCTGGCCAGTGGCCACAGGAGCATGGAAGGCTGCTATGGCCACCGTATACACTTTGAGCGTGGAGAGGGTCTGGCCCGCTTACAGCAGCTCTTGGAGGAAACAACGGCAGTTAACGCCTGACTCGCTCAGTGATCAGGAAACTATCTCGACAGCCCCTCTCGCTAGTAAATTTGGCACTTTATTTAGGGGGACGCAAGTCACGTTGCTCCTTACCAATGTCTCGACCACAGCATGAAAACACGGGGGTCTGCCAGCGAATTGGAGCCAGTAACCTCGTTTTATTGTGCTCAATACCCATTTTGAGACGTCGAAGATGGCTTCCCAGGCCTTTGCCCGAGTGACTAGGTGTCACAGCCTTGGATGAATGACAGGAAGCAATTGTAAGTTAACAGTTTAATAAGTATCACAGAGTCGGCAGTGCAAACAGATAGTAACGGTGACGCAGGGACAAGACGGTCAGGATCCGTGAAGTGGTGCGATGAAGAGACGATGGTGAGACAAACGTAGAAACTTGAATCCAGACGAAGAAACAGGAACACAAGGCAGGAACAGGACACCGGTACACCAACACGAACCACATGAAACAACGATCTGACAAGGATGAGAGAACAACGGTGAGTATAAATAGTCTGGTGATGATCAACTGCAGCTGGTGATGTGATGATGAGCAGCTGGAGCAGATCAAGTGATGTCATACAGACACACCCCTCACACACGTGCATTCATACAACATAAACACGAGACTAGAAGGAAACGGAGAAAACATCTACCGTGACAGTACCCCTCCTCTTAAGAACGCCTCCTGGCGTTCTCCGACTCCCTTACCTGTCGATTGTAATCATCGATAAGAGAGTGATCCAGAATGTCTCTAGCAGGCACCCAACTTCTCTCCTCCGGACCGTAACCTTCCCAATCCACCAAGTACTGAAATCCGCGTCCCCTCCGTCTAGAATCCAGAATACAATTGACCGAATAGGATGGTTACCCATCTACGAGTCGCGGCGGTGGGGGAACCGGGACTGGCGGATTAATGCGAGCATAAAACACGGGCTTGACTTTGGATACATGGAACACGGGATGAATTCTCCTGTACGCAGGAGGAAGTTTGAGGCGGATTGCCACCGGACTAACGATCTTGGTGACAGCAAACGGGCCAATAAATTTGGGAGCAAGTTTATTCGAGACGGATCGGAGAGGAATGTTCTTGGTAGAAAGCCACACTTTAGAACAGACGACGTATACGGGAGGTCTCCGCTGGTGGCGATCGGCTTTGACCTTGGTGCGTGCTCCCACTTGGAGTAGAGTCTCGCGGGCTCTAGTCCAAGTGCGATGACACCTCTGGATGAAGGCGTGGGCGGAGGGGACCACGACTTCGGACTCCAGACTAGGAAAAATTGGTGGCTGGTAACCTACACTACACTCAAACGGAGATAGGCCCGTAGATGACACTGGTAACGTATTGTGGGCGTACTCCACCACTGACAATTGCTGACTCCATGAGGAAGGATTCTTGGAAACCAAACATCGCAACGTTCTTTCCAAATCCTGGTTGGCTCTCTCAGTTTGACCATTGCTCTGGGGATGAAACCCAGAGGACAGACTAACAGTCGTCCCCAGTAATCTACAAAACTCTCGCCAAAATTTGGACACAAATTGGGGACCCCTGTTGGAAACCACGTCTATCGGGAGGCCATGTAACCGAAAGACGTGATCTACGATCGTTGCCGCTGTCTCCTTAGCTGAAGGCAATTTGGGTAAGGGAATGAAATGTGCTGCCTTCGAGAATCGGTCCACCACAGTTAAAACCACTGTGTTACCCTGAGAGGGTGGGAGGGCGGTAATGAAATCTAGAGCGATATGGGACCAGGGTCTTGAAAGCACCGGCAGCGGCTGGAGTAACCCATCTGGAGGTTGATTGGAAGACTTACCAATGGCACAAACTGAGCAAACCAAAACGAAATCGTGAATGTCACGAGCCATACGTGGCCACCAAAATCGTTGCTTGACTGAAAACCCAGTGCGATTAACTCCTGGATGACAAGCTACGTTGGAACTGTGACCCCACTGGATAACGTCAGACCGTAATCCCTCCGGCACAAACAAACGGTTCGGTGGGCATCCGGGCGGAGGCGTTACCCCTTCTAAGGCTCTCTTGACCTTTGCTTCGATCTCCCATGTGAGTGTTGAAACAAATATGGTTTCGGGTAAAATACACTCGGGAGTAAGACGGGCGTTCAGAAAAATCAAATATGCGAGATAATGAGTCGGGTTTGATGTTCTTGGAACCCGGACGGTAAGAGAGAGTAAAATCAAAACGACCGAAAAAAAGTGCCCACCGAGCCTGCCTGGAGTTCAATCTTTTAGCAGTTCTGATGTATTCGAGATTCTTATGATCAGTCCAGACGATAAAGGGTACCCCCGACCCTTCTAACCAGTGACGCCACTCCTCCAACGCCAACTTGACTGCCAACAACTCTCTGTTACCAATGTCATAATTACGTTCGGCTGGGGATAACCGATGTGAAAAAAATGCGCAAGGGTGCACCTTGTCGTCCACAGGTGAACGCTGGGATAACACTGCTCCTACTCCCACCTCTGATGCGTCGACCTCCACCACGAACTGACGTGATGAATCAGGGGCTATGAGAATAGGAGCCGAAACAAAGCGACTCTTCAGTTTCGAGAACACAGCCTTGGCTGAGTCCGACCACCTGAACGCAGTTCGGGGGGAGGTCAAGGCAGTCAGAGGCGCGACTAGCTGGCTGAAATTGCGAATGAAACGCCGGTAAAAATTGGCGAACCCCAGAAACCTCAACAGGGCCTTGCGTGAATCTGGACTTGGCCAATCAACCACAGCCTTGATCTTCTCAGGGTCCATCCGCATTCCCTCGGACGACACGATGTACCCTAGAAAAGGAACAGACTGTGCATGAAAATCGCATTTCTCCGCCTTGACAAAAAGCCCATTCTCTAGCAACCTCTGAAGCACTCGTCGGACGTGTTGCACATGCTCCTGGAGAGACGAAGAAAAAATCAATATGTCATCCAGGTAAACATATGAACTGATCGATCATATCTCGCAAGACGTCATTGATCAGTGCCTGGAAAACTGCTGGGGAGTTGGACAGCCCGAACGGCATAACCAAATATTCAAAGTGCCCCCTAGGGGTGTTAAAAGCAGTTTTCCACTCATCTCCCTCCCTAATGCGAACCAAATGATAAGCGTTACGTAAGTCCAATTTTGTGAAGATAGATGCTCCCTGCAACCTCTCGAAGGCTGAAGACATCAACGGTAAAGGATAAGTATTCTTTACCGTGATGTTATTCAACCCTCGGTAATCAATGCAAGGTCGCAACGATCCATCTTTCTTCCCCACAAAAAAGAACCCCGCCCCCGCTGGAGAAGAGGAAGGGCGAATGAACTTGGTTGCCAGAGAATCAGAAATATATTTCTCCATAGCCTCTCTTTCAGGAATCGAAAGTGAATATAACTTGCCTTTAGGCGGAGACTTACCTGGCAGTAAATCTATAGCACAGTCATAGGGACGATGCGGAGGGAGAGAAGCAGCACAAGACTTACTGAACACTTCCTTCAGGTCCAGATACTCCACGGGCACGTTAGACAAATCCCCTGCAACACAGAAACAGGTACAGACGAACAAGCAGACACAAGACAAGACTTATGACATTCCTTGTTCCACTCCAGCACGGCTTTATTAATCCAGTCCACACGAGGGTTGTGTTTGATCAGCCAGGGATGTCCGAGAACAACGGGTGCCAGGGGTGAGTCCAAAATAAGAAAAGAAATAGTCTCGGTGTGGTTGCCAGAGGTAATAAGTGTGATGTCTTCAGTGGTGTGGGAAATGATGTGAAGCTCTTGACCATTTAATGCGTGAACTGAAATCCGGTGAGTGAGAGGTCGGAGGGGAATCTGGAATGTAAGTGCGAAATTATAGTCCATAAAATTACCCTCCGCCCCGGAGTCCAACAGTGCAAGACAATCGTGCCTGTGGACTGACCATCTTAGTCTAACCGGGAGGAGAGTGGGGGTAGATGTAGTCGTGGGGGTAGATGTAGTCTTCCTGGCGGAGATCCCACCCGATAGTAGCCTCAAGTTTACTATCGGGCTTGGCCCTTTTACCGGACAGTTGTAAGCATAATGTCCCGCTCCTCCACAATACAGGCAAAGGCCCTGGGACCTCCGCCTCTCCCTCTCCTCCCGGGAAAGCCGAGCTCGACCCACCTGTATGGGCTTGGGATCGAAGACGGGGCTGACCACGTCCCTGCCTCTGGATCTGGGAACGTCGACTCCTCCCAAGGTACGGGTGGACGGAACACGTCGCTCGATCCTAGCTAGCCGAGCGTCCACCCGCAGAGCAAGATCAATCAGCCCGTTCAGTGTGGTAGGAAGATCCAGGGCGTAGATCTCTTTCTGGACGTGGTCAGCCAGCCCATGCAAGAACATATCCCACTGCGCCTCCTCGTTCCAGCCGCACTCCGCCGCCAAAGTCAGGAACTCTATAGAAAAGTCTGAGGCCGATCTGTTACCTTGACGTAGTTCCGTCAATGTTCTGGCTGCTTCCCTTCCCGAGACCGCCCGGTCAAAAACTTTCTTCATCTCGGCGGCGAGGGTCTGGAACGAGGCGCAGCATGGATTCTGATTCTCCCACACCGCCGTTCCCCAGAGCGCTGCCTTTCCTGTAAGCAAAGTTAGTACAAAAGCCACTTTTGCCTGTTCAGTCTCGAACGTGCGTGGTTGCAGAGCAAAATGCATCGTGCAACGGGTCAGGAATGCTCTACAAAAGGCTGGTTCCCCGGAATAATGCTCAGGTACCAGCAGGCGGGGCTCTGACATCGCGGGTCTCTCTGGAAGTGGTGGGGGAACGGTTGGTGTGGGCGGCGCAGTGGGAATCTGAAGCCGTTGGATATGCTGGGTGAGCTCGGATACCTGCGTCACCAAGGCTTGCACTGCGCGACCTGTATCGCTGATCTCTCTCTGCTGAACATCCATTCTCCTGGTGCTATGATGAATAAACTCGTCCACGGGGCTCCGCGGTGAACTCGCCTCTTCCATCCTTAGGGTCAGATCGTTCTGTCACGGCCTTGGATGAATGACAGGAAGCAATTGCAAGTTAACAGTTTAATAAGTATCACAGAGTCGGCAGTGCAAACAGATGGTAACGGTGACGCAGGGACAAGATGGTCAGGATCCGTGAAGTGGTGCGATGAAGAGACGATGGTGAGACAAACGTAGAAACTTGAATCCAGACGAAGAAACAGGAACACAAGGCAGGAACAGGACACCGGTACACCAACACGAACCACATGAAACAACGATCTGACAAGGATGAGAGAACAACGGTGAGTATAAATAGTCTGGTGATGATCAACTGCAGCTGGTGATGTGATGATGAGCAGCTGGAGCAGATCAAGTGATGTCATACAGACACACCCCTCACACACGTGCATTCATACAACATAAACACGAGACTAGAAGGAAACAGAGAAAACATCTACCGTGACACTAGGGGTTGAATGAAGTCTGGGGGCAGACCGCCGTATATCGGGGACCCGGCCACCCAGGTGTTTGGAAGAGGAAATTTGCCATTTATGTGCTTTATGTGGGTCGTAGTTAAAACAGACTTTGTTTGCAGGGGTGCGTAAATTGAAATTGGCCAATCACCTTCGAGAGTTGAGACATGAATGACAATTTTTTTTTTTTAAATCTTTATAATCAACCACCTATGGAAAACTTCAACTTAGCTATCATCACTTAAGGTAATCTTTTAGATCAAATAGATTTGATAAAAAAAATTATAAATGTTTTATTCGTGACCGAAAAGGTCAAAATATCATCATTTTGAGAGAGGCTTACCAACCTTTGCAAATGTTCTGTTGCTCCTTCAGGGTCTTCTTTTTGATACAATATTATGTCACATGACATACTAAAATGCATTATGGTCATTGATGTCCGTTATCCTGGAATGACATTAGAGAAATCACAATTTGGAGACAAACGTCTTTCTGTTATAAAAATGTTATTGTTATCACTTTATTTGTAGGTATCGTTGAAAACATCAATACAATTATGCTCAAGTAGATTTTAAATACTTTTGTTTTTAAATTCTTGTTGTATTTTTGTATTCAGATTTTAAGCCGGGACAGTTGATGACATTTTGGGACTTTTGAGCTCAATAGTTCCTTGAAGATTAATTATTTATAATGAATTCTCACATTAAAGAGGGGGAAGTTGAGTCACTTAATGAAGTGCATTTAAATATGTATACATTTTTAATATTATGAATATGCTTTGGACACCAAAATTGACATGCCACATCACTGACCCATAAGTACATGGTTAAATATTTGACCATTTGCTTAATATATAAAGCTATATAGAAGTAATGCATTGAATAATACGTTGTTTAAATTGTTTTTAAACGTGAATATGTCTATTAAAGAGTGCATGTGTACAAAGAGAATCGCAATGCAAACAGTGAGTAAATGTATTTGTGGCACAGCCGCGGATCAGTTGCACACTGCAAACGCAGCATAATTATGTGAAAGCACGATAGCGTGAGCTGGTACTGCACCGCATACACGGATTGTGTGTGAAACAGGCATAACACATCAGTCACAATTACACCACAGGATTGTGCCATGACTCATATTTTGTGTTCTTGTGCCAGTTAAGACCAAAACCATTGAACACAGAATGCATGAGTTTGGGTTAAAAACAGCCAAAAAAACAACAACAAATAAACAAGTGTCTTTATATAACTATTTTCATCATCAGCATCTTTGAAAGAACTTCTCACTGAGGTCAAGGTGCCTGAAATCCCAGTCATTATAGGTCTTTATCACACGCTTCAATGGAAGCAAGAATATTTGCAGAACATGTCTGTGTAGAAATGTGTGGAATGGAAAGCGTGGATAGATTCATCAACATCACATAGAGTCATTATTAGAACAAAATTAAAACCAATTTATTGACAAAAACATCAGTTCTGAAGTTTGCACACACAAGAATGCAATTATTAATGAATTAAATGTGTACAAAGAAGAGAGAAAAAAAGAGGCATGTTTACTTTAGGCATGTCATGTGATTTCACAGAAAACAGACATTGTGTTTGTGTGTCTATATAAAGGCATGCAGAGAAGATTCACTTCCTATTGAGAACTCAGGAAACAGACAGATGCCACACAGAGAGACATCAACGACATCAAGGTTTGACTATTCATTAATAAGATACAATTTATTAGTTTGTTTTCAATAATTCAATGTCTGTATATATTTTAAAGTTCAGAATTATAATAATTATAATTATTCTTATAATTATATAATTATTATATATAATATAATAAGTATTATTATTATTATTTTTGTAGGTACAACTTTTTTATAATAAACACAACAGAATAAACATTTTATAAACTAAATAAATGTAAACATATTACAGCTGTAATTTATTATGAGGAAATGTCTAGTGTTTTGAATTTACATAGACAGGATATTAATATAATTTACAGAGTTAGGTGTTCTGCAAAATGTGTAAAAAAAACGTTCTATTTGCAAATGTATTAACAAAGATCTGACTGAATATATGCAGATGGGACTGTGGACTCATCAATAATGTGTCATAACAGTAGTCATATTCTCAAACATGTAAGATGATGTTCAAATTGTCTCATATTTGAAATCTTCTGTTCTCATCAAACTCTTCCTGTCAGTTGGTGGCTTTCTGAAATACACCACAGCGGTTTCCTTAATGTCACATGATTTACCCAGCTAACAGAGTTCTGTTATAAGAACGTTATAAATACTTAGTGTTGGTTCTGGGGATGTAAAAAATGTCCAGTTTTCTTGATGTTAGAGCAGTGTTTCTCACTTTGGAGGCAGGGAAGTGTTCAGAGCGCCAGCTGTACCCAATCGCCCCAATTTCTTTTTAATAAACTTTAAATTTAACTTAAAATGCATTTTATTATAATCACATTTTAAAAACATATCAAATAACAGAATTAAATACTTTGAACAGAGAAAAATAAAGTGTAATTATATTATCACTTTGCATTAAATAAGACTTTGTTCAAAAGTAGCCTTAATAAAAATAATAATGCAATTGTGTTTGCATTTTTGCCTCTGTTAACATCAAATTCAGAAACGGCGAAAATAAATGTGTGCTAGTTGTGCTTTGCTTCATTTTGGCATACGCAAACTGAATGCGAATAGAACAAGCAAAATAAAAAAGGCGGATTATCCTAATAATGTGTGTATTTTAGGTATTTTAATAACACGATAATTCCATTTGAATTTTTCAAAGACTATAATATCTACTATGTTTGTACGCATGTGGAAAAGACACACTCACACGTGGGATTTTTTGTACTTCCCTTTATCTTTTTGAAAAAAAATGTACAAATCACTTTGCCTTTAGAGAAACTACTGCACACATTCATAAGACCACAGCAGCGACACTCGAATCTGCTGCCATACAGCCAAACTCATATGATTCATATTAAACACATAATAACAGTAGAGCTACATGAACACTATAACAATATCCTGGTTATTAATAATACAGTGCATAGTACAGAACAATAATTTCCCGAAGATAAAAGGAAACCATAAATTGCTAAATAATGTAAACATACCCTAAGCATTAGAAGTATGTATATATGTATATAGTTTTATATCAGAAAGTTATATAAACTTGAATAGAATTTACATTAAATGTATTTCCTGCACTGCAAAAATGAATACGCTGTATCTGTCAATAAAATTGTTGCAACAGATTACATGCAATATTATTAATTTAATGTAAAAATATTAAGCTGTTGTAATTAATAAAGTAAACCTAACTCAGAAATTGGGCTCTATATGAGTTCAGTGATTCAGGTCAAATGACTGTGAAATAATGATTATGTTAAAACACAACCATCACCATCAGATCACCTTTTCCATTTGTTCATCTGGCTGTTATAACTCACGTACAGCAGACAAACTAAATCTAAAGTGAATGACTTCAGGGTCAAGAGCCCAACTAAAGCAAACACTGATCTCCATAATTACAGTTTCTCTTTCAGTGATTCTGATGTTGCCAATAAAAAAGAAAAAAGTTCTTAATCTTTGACGTCTGTCTGTTATTCAGATATTTTTGTTTTAAAACATTTTTTGTACATTTTTACTAATTTTCAATGGTTAACTTCTAAGGAATAAATTTGATTAATTATTACTCAATTCTAATTTGTTAAGTTCAATTAGTATTGTTTGTAATCTGTTGCCACAATTTTATTGAGTAGATATAGTGTATTCATTTTTACAGTGACATTTTAGCATTTGGCTTTTGTTTTAAACTACATTTTACAAAAAAAAGTCTTGAAATAGTTCTGTTTAGATAAGTTATTAAACAAATTGACTTTGTGTGTGTTTATGTTGATATGAGTCTTTCTTTACTCACCTTAGCCGAATTTTTACACAATGATTTTGTTTTTCCAGAACCGCACATTATATTAGCCCTGCCTGATGAGAAGACCTTGAAGAAGTAATAACACCACACTGAGTCAAGAGTGATTTGTTCCTTATCTGTTCTTAAATCTCATTAAATATGAGTACTCCTGAATCTGACAGAAATGCCAAAACCACTGGTGAGAAAGGGGGAAGAGATCCACCCGATGTCACTTTAGATGAAATAGCTGAGGGTTTGTTATCATTTTTGTGCTTAAAAAAATCTGAAGAACAGATTAAAAAGAAATATGACATTGAACAAGAGCATGAACATAATTTCTGGCCGGAGGATGATATCAAACGAGCTTGGGAGGAAATACAAAAAATGGATATAAACTCAGATGAAAGAAAAGACTGGTCAGTTGTTATAATTTTGCAGATATTAAAAAGAAGTTTTGTTTGTGGTTTGTGTAAACATGAAAAGACGAAAAGAAAATCAAAAGAGAGTTCAGGTCAAAGCAATGCTGAAACGGAGGCAGCTGCACCACAAAAACTCCCAAAATACAACACTGATCCAGGCCGGAATTCTCCCAGTGCTCCCAATGTCCAGGACAGGCCTGGTGAAGCATTACAAAACGAAGATGAAAACCTCTACATACGCATCCCATTCAGTGTGTTACACGATGAAACAAGACAAGCTCAACCGGTAGCTCAACCAGTAGCTCAACCAGTAGCTCAACCAGTAGCTCAACCAGTAGCTCAACCAGTAGCTCAACCAGTAGCTCACTATAAATTACTAGATAAACTTCCTTCAGCTAAGAATGCTGATTTAAGGAAAACAAAATCGTATACTATGTCATTCAACAATACAACTATGAATGCCGAATGGGTGTATGAGATATTGAACAAGGAAATAATAGCTGACAATATGAAGAAAACAGCATTTGGACATGACTATGTCAGAGGTCATCTTGCTGCGGTTGCCAATCACAGGTGGTGTCGGGAAGCCCTTGATGATGTTAATTTGGACAGCAACATGGTACCACAGCATGAGACCTTAAACAATCAGCTATGGAAAAAGGCGGAGAATAAGTGTCGAAATCTCATCAAAAACCAAACCAGGATTAACAATGTCCATGTGTACTCTGGACCCATTTACCAAAAACCTAATCCTGAGAAGATTGAAGGGAAAGCAGTGCCATGTCAATTCTTTAAGGTGATAATTGTGGAGAATAAGGATGGGACAGTAGAAGAGCCGGAATGCTATCTGATGGCCAATGTCAAATACCCATCGAATCCCAGTCCCAACTTGGAACTATTTAGGAAGAGCATTAAAGAGATTGAGGAAGTCTCTGGATTGACTTTCACAGAACCCAGACCCAAACTGACATTTACTCAAACAAAAACGATGGCACTGAAGGGAACAGATCCAAAAGAAGTGTTACGTACTGTTACAATAGAAGTCACATTAGACTGACAATATTGTTTAAAAATATCCTGTGGAAATATGATGAAATTTTTTATGACTTTACTGTAAATCTAAAATTCAATTTTAAAAGTTTTTTTTTTATGTATTAAAAAACATTTGGTTGTTTTGTCATTTGTATTTTGCTGCATAGAACATTTGTAATTATGTACATTGAGAGGCTGTATTTTGCATTTGAAATACTTAAACGGCTTAATCAGATATGCCATTTTATTATCAATTAATTCAATAACTGTATTTTTCCACAAGTGTTAACAGGATCACCATATCCTACCACAGTTTTTTTTGCTAGATGCAAGTAAATCATGTAACATCTTTTTGAATTTATAGGCGGATTAATCATAATCTTAATCCATCTATGGTTGGATCCAACTTGGAAAAAGAAAACTATAAAAGAAGTTGCTTTGCATTGAAGTATGCAGTAAAATCTACTGTCAGATATTGCTCACTGAAGCTTTTAGGGTTTATGCAAGCATTTTTACGTATTAATCACTTTTTACTCAATTTTGGCTAATGCTTACATCGATCCTTTTTTATAGGGTTAGATAATGTGTTGTTTTATAAGTTGTTCAAGGAGAGGAAAGTATCTAACTCCACTGTAACTTAATGTGTTGTATCCTACTGTAATGGCAATGTCTCTTTCACTTAAAATAATTGCTCATATATTATTGAATGCATTTTTGTATTTTCAAATTTCTTCTATTTTAAATAAATGTTAACAATTAAATCTCTCACTCCATTATTTTGTATTTTGATGAGCAGGTGTTTGTAATGTGTAACACTAGTTTTTGGTGTACTGTATTTGTGCCTCTCTGTTCATATTTATATCATATCTAGTTCTCTCTATGTTTGCACTGATTCGATATTGCAATTGCTCTGTTTATACAGTATTGCAAATTTTTGTAGCAGGTTAAAACTGGGTCGAAGAATGTACTTTTAACACTATCAACCTGGGATGTCATTCACTACCCTCCTTCTCCTCATTTTTTTATAGTTAGACATCAACCTTCTTACTACTACTCAATCAATTCCTTATAAACAATATACCAAGAAAAAAAAGCATACAATTATAGAAGAATGCATGTTTTCCCATTCACGACCCGGCATTCATATATTGTTTTCTGCACAACAATAATTTAATCTCTGATGATGGAATAAATGCAATGAACCTTTATTCCACAAGATGCCAATGTCTGACACACAATGATGAAGTGATGAGAGCAAAGAAAGTTTGGTAAGTATAGCATGATATAGAGCCAGATCAGTCCCGTTAAAGGGATATTTCAACGATTAGCATTAAGCTTTGTATCAGTAGAAAACTTGTATTTTCTAATTACTGTGCTTCTCCCTCATGTCCGAGATCCATTCGAGGCGATCACCGGGCCCTCAGCGCTCAGGCTACCCCGCCTGGAACAGCCTTTCCTCATCTAGTCCTGACGTTTGCCGCTAACTCTGACGACGCTGTAGTGGTTAAACATGAGATATAATTCGTCTTGTACAGACCTAAAAGCCGATCTTTGGTCTCGTGAATCTATAATTCGTTCCCTGGCCAATAGTTTTGGCTGAGGGCTAAGTGAAGTTTTATATCCATTTAACTTTACCGTTGTAACGTTTGTGCACAGTTGTAGGCTATATCTACGAATTTTGTTTTGCATTTGTGAAATGTATTTTATGAATATATAATTTTATTTTGTGCATGTGAATATGGCGTGAATTAGGATTCATGCATGTGAAATTGTCTATGCATGTGTGAATCATATTTTTTGCGTGAATTATGAAACTAATCTGCCTCCATAATTTTTTGATAATTCCTCATGTAATAATTTGTTCCTTCTCCCATTTTCCTGAATAATTGCGTACACCCCTATCCTTTAGTGACTAGACTAATTTAAGTCTTTTACATTCTCCGTTAAAACTAAAAACACATTTTCCGCTGGGGTAAGATGCACTGAGCGGTTGAATGCGCTTGCTTTATCCGCCATGTTTTTTGCTTGGAAAGTGTCTTATTTTACCCAGAATGCCTTGCAGTGTAGTCCTACTTAACCTACTCACAAGTTTGGATTGTTTAAAACTCTTTGATGCATGGTGTCCACATTTGTGGACAGTTAATTTAACTCCGTTTAGCGTCCATTTATCAAGGTATTTTTCTCCAAACCACTTGAGGGCTGTGTCAGTAGACTGACAGTAATATTGTAACAGTAGGCTTGTTTGAGAGAAAATCTGCGCAGAACCGATCACCGGTGATCAGCGCGTAATGCATACCGGTTAGAAATGTGTCCGAGTGCGGTCCGCCTTGCTCTGATGTCATGCTGACGTGTGTCAAAAAACTCTCGCGACCGCAAGGCGCACGTGTCGGATTCTGCAGTCGCGCGCAGTTGCTCTCCACCGACTGCGCTGATCAAAAGCATGATGGGAAACGACTTGCTGACACAGCTTAATGCTCATTGGTTGAAACAACCGTGATGTATT
Organism: Meda fulgida; assembly: GCA_030578275.1. Lineage (NCBI taxonomy): Eukaryota > Metazoa > Chordata > Actinopteri > Cypriniformes > Leuciscidae > Meda > Meda fulgida. The sequence goes on from CM060618.1 coordinate 36,662,700, forward strand.
GTTCTCTTTTAAAATGTTTGATTTTAAAACTCTGATATCATGTTTTATGTGTATAAATTATGTGTGAATATCCCCAAACTGTCTGACAGTGGGATCTATGTGATGTAATTTAAAAAAAACTAAAAAAAACACATCTGTATTAAAGTTTGCACTGCCCTTGTAAAGCACTTTGGTGGCCATTGGGTCTGTGAAAGCGCTATATAAATGCAGTCCATTTACCATTTAAAGAAAAAATGATTCATAAACATGTAGGCCTATTTAAAATGGAATTAAATAAGTACTTTGGGTGTCTTGTTCATTATATATATTTTCATATTCAAGCAACAAAATTTAAATTACATCCAGTTTATTAGCAACACCGTGCACGAGCGTGAATCCCGCGATATCCGCCTTTGATCTCACAGGTGTCAGATCCACTGCGAGAAGAGCGATCTGTCCTCCTCTCACTGCAGCCGCCTACTCCCGACTACATTCAGGCGAGGCAAGGCGCATCTCAAACAAGCTGGCTACTCTCTTGCATTACAAATATGAATTGCTTGATGACATCATCAATCCAAGATGGCTGACTGTGACGGTGCACATTTAACATGGACTTGAGTTAAAAAAATGCACACACACAGACTGTTTACTGACATAAGAGTTTATTATGATTATCGATCGAAATGAGTGAATGAAATACCTGTTGTATTTATGCAGTATTGTTCGTCTCATCATTTTAGAGGTCCGACGGTGGCGGGAATCTTTGGTTCCGCTACGGTTTGGAAAATACCACTTATTACTTGAGCGTGGGGGTTTCAGGGACAACGCGGCTGAGTTGCTTCTCTTATTTCCTGTTCAATGTATTGTAAATTATATCAACTGGTGCATAAGAGAGTAGATTATCTATTTTGAACAGTATGACAAAATGTTTCTTCTAGACTCTATAGGCCCTATGGGAAAAGGTGTAAAGTGCTGTATGTGAGTTTGTCTCTCCCCATGGAGTAATGGTGCTGGCCGCCGGTATAAATGTGCTCGTCTGTGTTTAAAGGAGTTCGGCCCCGATCACGGTTTTCAGGTTCGAAAACTCGAGGTGCACTGTACCAAAGAGTATAGATTTACTTCTATACTCTGACTGAACTGCCCTTTTTTTGCCCCATCACAGAACTAGCAGTGCATTGCTATTTCTATGTTGCTAGGCACCCACTGAATCAGCTGGCCTGTCAGTCAAGTATACGTCATATTAGCTTTTTTTTTAACTTTATTTACTTTCTGTTAACATTGTGGTAGTTACAGTTCGTGAAGTCGTTAAAGCTTGGGTATACGATTTCAAAGATTGTTCATTATTAATATCCTCGTTTAGATGCTGGTTATGGTTATATAGTACAATCCTAACAATAGGAATAGAAAAAAGAATGAAAAAAATCCATTCACTCTATTGGCTGTACAGCCGCAGAGAAGTTGACCAATGTAAGCTGTCCGGCCGGACACCTGCTCTCATCCAATCACCAGCTCCACTTGAAACTCGCCTGGCGCTCGCGTCTCCACCCCACCGCACCTGAATATACACAAATGTTGTGGCTCAGATAAGGTCCAGTTCTGGTTTATTTCTTTACTCTTGGCTGACATGTGGCATTGCTATGGCCTGCTTGTGGCCCAGATCTGGCAAACAGGAGTGGGCCACCCAAGGGCCGTCATTCCACGCTGCATGTGGGCCGACACAATGTGGGTTATAGTCAGATGGCACGGCCATTCTGTTTGCTATGCAGCTGCACTGCGTTTTAAAATAAAGGCTTCAATATTCTCGAGAAAAGGAGTTTTCCCATAGCGTAAAGCCAAGCAAAAGTGAACCTTTCTCGAAAGGTAACTGTTCATCATATAAAGCGATCGAGTCTCTTCAGAAAACTAAACTCTCTTCTTTGACTAAACCGCTATTAATATGGATTCGTTTTACAATCTTTTTGAGCACTTTTTTGAAGTGTCAGAGTGGTAGTTGCGTAGCGGTCAATGGAGGGACAGAAATCGCTCAGATTTCATCAAAAAGATCTTCATTTGTGTTACGAAGATGAATGAAAGTCTTATGGGTTTGGAACAACATGATGGTGTTATTAATGACAGAATTTTTATTTTTGGGTGAACTATCCCTTCAAGTGTTTATCCTCATATTAAAATCTCTTACCTTATATGATGAAACCACTTCACCGATGGGTCTGAATGTGTGATTGACGTGTTTCTGTGAGTTAATACACACGACACACACCGGCTGTTTGTCCTCCAGACAGAAGAGTTTGAGTTTCTCACTGTGTAAACTACAGATCTCCTCAGACTCTGATGAACGCCTCTCATTTCTCTCCTTCAGGAACGACTCACACAAGTTTTTTAACACAAGGTTATTTAAAGGCTCATGTCTTGACAATCTCCTGCAGACAGGACACTGCTGAGTTTTCTTGGTTCTCCAGAACTGTTGAAGACCCTCTTTACAGACACTGTGACTACATGATAAAAGAACAGGAGCCTTGAAGATTTCATGACAAACGGGACAATAAAAATCTTCTTCAGATAGTGAAGCCATTTTCTGTTGGAGTTCCAGCGATCCGAGCTTTACTTTTACTCTCTAAATCAATTTTTCAAAATGAATTAACCACAACACAAATATCTATTATCTATTCAGAAATAAACGTTTCCAATCCTTCTTGAAATTCGTTCCTTAATTCTTCATCAATTGCTGATTCTTTATTGCTTTTGTCAAGACATTAAAGCCAGTATGACAGGAGAAACAAGTCAGTCTCTTCCTGGAAAGTGTTGTAAGAGGGCCGAGTTCCTGGTCATGTGAGTGTGTTTTATAATCTTTCCCTCACACACTGTGGCCTCAAAGCTTCACCTTCGTCACTCTGAGCGATTGCAATGTCTGAGGTAAAACACACCCCTCATTAAGTCAAGTGTATTTATATAGTGCTTTTCACAATATAGATTTTATCAAAGCAGCTTCACAGTATCAATCAAAATAACATAACAATGTTTGTTTCTTAGTGGAAAAACATCCACGTTTGGTAGGGCTGATCAATGGTATTAATGATTGGTTAATTAATCTGAATATCCCCAACTGAGCAAGCCAAAGGCAACAGTGGCAAGGAACCGAAAAACTCCATCAGGTGACCTACTGGTGTCCTAAAACTCCATCAGGTGACCTACTGGTGTCCTAAAACTCCATCAGGTGACCTACTGGTGTCCTAAAACTCCCATCATGTGACCTGGTGTCCTAAAACTCCATCATGTGACCTGGTGTCCTAAAACTCCATCATGTGACCTACTGGTGTCCTAAAACTCCATCATGTGACCTACTGGTGTCCTAAACTCCATCAGGTGACCTACTGGTGTCCTACAACTCCATCATGTGACCTATTGGTGTCCTAAACTCCATCAGCTGACCTACTGGTGTCCTAAAACTCCATCAAGTGACCTACTGGTGTCCTAAACTCCATCAGGTGACCTACTGGTGTCCTAAAACTCCATCAGGTGACCTACTGGTGTCCTAAAACTCCATCAAGTGACCTACTGGTGTCCTAAACTCCATCAGCTGACCTAGTGGTGTCCTAAAACTCCATCAGGTTACCTACTGGTGTCCTAAAACTCCATCAGTTGACCTACTGGTGTCCTAAAACTCCATCATGTGACCTACTGGTGTCCTAAAACTCCATCATGTGACCTACTGGTGTCCTAAAACTCCATCAGGTGACCTACTGGTGTCCTAAACTCCATCAGGTGACCTACTGGTGTCCTAAAACTCCATCATGTGACCTACTGGTGTCCTAAAACTCCCATCATGTGAGCTGGTGTCCTAAAACTCCATCATGTGACCTACTGGTGTCCTAAAACTCCATCAGGTGACCTACTGGTGTCCTAAAACTCCCATCATGTGACCTGGTGTCCTAAAACTCCATCATGTGACCTACTGGTGTCCTAAAACTCCATCAGGTGACCTACTGGTGTCCTAAAACTCCATCAGGTGACCTACTGATGTCCTAAAACTCCATCAGGTGACCTACTGGTGTCCTTAACTCCATCAGGTGACCCACTGGTGTCCTAAACTCCATCAGGTGACCCACTGGTGTCCTAAAACTCCATCAGGTGACCCACTGGTGTCCTAAAACTCCATCAGGTGACCCACTGGTGTCCTAAAACTCCATCAGGTGACCCACTGGTGTCCTAAAACTCCATCAGGTGACCTACTGGTGTCCTAAAACTCCATCAGGTGACCCACTGGTGTCCTAAAACTCCATCAGGTGACCTACTGGTGTCCTAAAACTCCATCAGGTGACCCACTGGTGTCCTAAAACTCCATCAGGTGACCCACTGGTGTCCTAAAACTCCATCAGGTGACCCACTGGTGTCCTAAAACTCCATCAGGTGACCCACTGGTGTCCTAAAACTCCATCAGGTGACCTACTGGTGTCCTAAAACTCCATCAGGTGACCCACTGGTGTCCTAAAACTCCATCAGGTGACCTACTGGTGTCCTAAAACTCCATCAGGTGACCTACTGGTGTCCTAAACTCCATCAGGTGACCTACTGGTGTCCTAAACTCCATCAGGTGACCTACTGGTGTCCTAAACTCCATCAGGTGACCTACTGGTGTCCTAAACTCCATCAGGTGACCCACTGGTGTCCTAAACTCCATCAGGTGACCCACTGGTGTCCTAAACTCCATCAGGTGACCCACTGGTGTCCTAAACTCCATCAGGTGACCCACTGGTGTCCTAAACTCCATCAGGTGACCCACTGGTGTCCTAAACTCCATCAGGTGACCTACTGGTGTCCTAAAACTCCATCAGGTGACTTAATGGAGAGAGAAAAAAAAACCTTGGGAGAACCCAGGCTCAGTCGGGGGCCAGTTCTCCTCTGGCGTTTATGAACTAGAGGCCGGATTTACAGTTACTAAGATAAATTTATATGAATGCCTGGCTGAAGAGATGCATCTTTAGCATACTGTATATTTAACCAGTACATTAGCATAGTGATTAAATGTTTAAATGTGGAAATAATGTATATAAATGCATAAATGAAAATATAAATTGGAAGGGAATACCATTATACATCACTAAGGAAATAAAAGCATAGCCTAAATCTTTTTTTTTTGCCTACATTCCTTTGTATATTTATTTATTATATTAGCAGTTTTGACATCCTAGTGTTAAGCTCCAACCCCAAATCAAACACACCTGAACCAGCAAATGAAAGTCTTCAGATTAAATAGCTCTTCAGTGGCGCTCCAGGACCGAAGCCGCCCATCCCTGACGTATACTGATAATTAAAGACTCAAGACACTTTGTGTTTTATTGCACTTTATTTGTTAGTGAGTGTGTTTGAAGCTCACAGAGTTTCTCCAGCATCTGTCATGAACAAATCTTCATCAAAATGATTCCTTCACATGAAGTTCTGCTTATGGTGTCGATCTTCAGTGTTTGGAGACTCGAGCTTCACTTTCAGTGACACCAAACCAGTTTCTGTCTCTCCATCTGTTCTGCTTCATCCTGCAGGTCAACAGAAATAAAAGCATGAAATATTCTGCAGTGAGGATATGAAATCTAGAAGCATGAAACGGCACTGAAGCTCTATAATGAAACTGTAGCAGGATCTGAAGCATCTCAGCTCTCATGAGGACAGAGAGAAGAGGACAGAGACCCTGCAGTGCTGTCGCACACATCCTACACCCCACCATGCACAGAGAGCAGCGCAGGGCTCTAGTGTGTGCACAAACCAGCGCGCAAATGGTTAAAACGCATACTAATCACGTCACTATGCGGATATCATGATGTCTATTAACATTCAATGCAAGTCAAAGGATTTTATAAAGTTCATAAAAAGCAAAAAAAATTGCACATTTAAATAAAGTTAGATTAAGTCTGAAAAGAGAAAGGCTTTCATATATATATATATATATATATATATATATATATCATATTATATGCTATTAGTCATTGTTTTCCTCACTGACCCTCGTGGAAAACACGTGGTATCGCGTAACACCAAACGATTCTAACTCTTTGAAAGGTTTTAAGATTGTACAGTATATTTTCTTGGTGAAACAACATCATCCATATAATCTGAATACCTTAAATTAATTGCTTTGTCGAGAAAATCCAACGCTGCGCGTTTCCTGTTCTGCGTCCGTTCAGTCTCGCTGTTCCTTTGAAATGAATGTCGGTCGAAGAGACATGCGCATAAAAGCTGCGCTCATTAATATTAATTGCGTGACGTTAACCCAGTAGGAAGGCGTGTGAAAGGCGGGTGCTGGTACCATAGACATAATAAATACATAGAGCCCTATTGGCCGCTTTGGAGCGTTGCTGCGATCCGTCAACGTGTCCGCCATTTTGCGGAGGGCAAGACTGCGCTGTGAACAAATGCGAGTAAACGGGTGAGCTGCGGTTTTCCTGCATAAAAACAATAATAACGTTTACATTTATCAGCCGATTTCAGTGGTTTGCACGTGGTGTACGTTACTATTACTAATTATATAATTACCAAATACAACCAGAAAAAAATGTTCAGTCTTGTTTGTGAAAGGTAATTCCCCGAGACCTGTTTTCAATTGTGTGGCGACTTGTACAGCCCCAAGCAGTGCACGAAACAGGCATTTTCCTCAATTCCCATAATGAGAGGAATGGGCAAGCTGCCCTCCTTGATATGGCGGCGCCGTTGACGTACGCTCCAGCAGCCAATAGGGTGTCTGTGTATTTATTATGTCTATGGCTGGTACTGGCATTCTACATTTGAGTGCATTGACTCGACTGGAAATATGCATGGTTGCTGCCTAAAAAATATCGCCTGTCAAATAAAGTGAGAGAAGTACATTTTAAAATAATTCATCTGGTGTACCCTGTTAAAACTCTTTTTCTTAGGTTTCGTACTCATGCATGTTAAATTTGATTTATGTGGGACTGAGAAAGAAAATGTTTTCCACTTCTTCTTTTTTTTTAAAATTGCATTTATAGCTAAACGTTTTGGGTAGATTTTGAATGATTTGTAAATGCTTAGGGATGAAAGTTTACTTTTCTGAAAAATATGTCTTTTTTATTTTAATAGACAAAGATTACAACAAAATATGGCCTTTTTTGTTAATCTTTGTTTGATTATGGGGAAATACCATATACATAAACAAAATGGGCTAAAGGACAACCCAACCTTTTGTTATTTGAGATAGATATGAAAAAATATATTGAGTTAATACTTGGGTTGACAAATAGTAGAGCAAAATGCACTAGATCTCTGTGAAGCTTTTATGCTATTTATATGATCTCATAACTGTTCTTTTTTTCTTTCTTTTTACTTGTATTATTATTTTATAATTTACACTGTATATTTTCTTTTCCTATTTGTTGTAGTTTATATTTGTTTCATATTTTTTTTTACACTAAATGTTGGATTATTGTCATGTTTATTATTTGTATGTGACTGGCATTCAATAAAAAACTAAAGGCGGGTGTTGGTAGTTTTATTTTGGGCGTTGGTTAGCTCACGATTTTTATCTTCAAAGTGCTTTAGGTGCCTATTTTACACATAGCTAACAATCCCAACGGATCAATCACAAAAAGACAAATAAGAAGCAGGAATGAAAAAACACCAGTAATGGCAATAAAAGAGACAAACACTTGTTATTAAAACAAAAGATATTTTTTTTAAAAGCTCTTAAATCATGTAAATTTCTAGATTATAGTTTTCACTGAAATGCTGAAATGTTTGGAGTTGGAAATATAATTATAATTTAGAAGCATCTCAAACAGTAGGTCATGGGTTTGATATTGAATGCATGAACTGAAAAAATATATACATTTGGATAAAAGTGTCTGAAAAATGCATATATGTAAGTGTGAATTTTTTACATTTGTTTTTCCTAAATCTTGAATATTTGGTTAAGTGTGTGTGTGTGTGTGTGTGTGTGTGTGTGTGTGTGTGTGTGTGTGTGTGTGTGTGTGTGTGTGTGTGTGTGTGTGTGTGTGTGTGTGTGTGTGTGTGTAATTACATGTGATAAATATACCATTAAACATATTGCTCATCAGTGAAAAAGAAGGAAAGCGAGGAAAGTGTTCTGAAGATCATCCAGTGGAATTTGCAGCAACACAAACACATTATGGATGATGAATATGTTCGTAATTTAATGCAAAATAAAATGTGACAATTTCATATTACCCATCTATAGCATTAAAATACATTGCATATGCTGCATGATTGGGTCGTTTTGGGACTTTTATTTTGACAGCGTGCCACAAGAGTGAAAAAGACAAACAGAAGGAAAGTGAGGAATCTGTGCTAAACAGTGGGACTGACAGTGTTTTACATATTTCAACAAAAACTCCTTATGAATCATGAATGTTTTCGTTATTTAGGGCTAATACAAAATAGAAAGTGATCGTTTTAAATTGCTTTTCTACGTTACTAAATACATGGTATTTTTAGCAAGGACAGTCGAAAATACTTACTTCCTGCTTGGGTCGTTTTGGGACTTTTATTTTGACAGTGCGCTCGAGGTCAGAGCTGATGATGGTGTTTGTGTTTGTTCTGCTCATGTTCAGACTCTGCAGCGATGCGCTTCATCCGCACCTGTTTATATTCCTGAAACCCATCGATCATATTTGTGATTTATCTATCAATATCTGATTTTGCTCATCGATGGTCTTAATATGACGAGCGCGTATACCAGACCTTCAGCTGAAGGGACCACAGGTTTGATATTATATTATTCGCCGTTATTTTTCTGTTTACATCTCTGTAAAAATGATACAACTTTTATGACAGATATGCCTGTCGCTTTAATATGTGTCTGAGGTTAAATGATTGCCTCGGCTACATTTATCGAGCCTCATTGTCATGTTTTTGCAGCAGGTTAATTTACAGTGTAAGCAAAAACTAAGAGCAGTGAAGAAACACAAAATGACAAATTTGTAACAATTATATTATTATTAATAATATTACTTTTTAGGGCTGTGCAACAATAAATCGCATCCAAAATAAAATTGTGTTTGCATAATATATGTGTGTATTGTGTATAATTATTTTGTATGTATAAACACACACACATGCATGTACATATATATATATATATATATATATATATATATATTAAGAAAAACATATTTATATATATGTAAAATATTTATACATAATATAAATTATATATGCAATATATACATGCAAATATTTCTCAAATATATATTTGCATGTCATCTGTGTGTATATACATAAAAAATAATTATACACAGTACACACATATTATGTAAACACAAACTTTTATTATGCGATTAATCGTTGCACAGCCCTACTATATTTCTATAAGATATAAAATATATATGTTTATATGGTTAACATTTGTTGTTGTTGTTGTTTTAACAGCAAATGTTGCACTGTGTGTGTTCCTCAGAGAAGGACCGGCTGCTGAGTCCCGTGATGGGATACGGCTCCGGCGACCTGAACGGCGGGTGTCACCGCAGCCCCCCCACCCTGGACGTGTGTGTGACGGGCCCTCGGGGGCCGGAGGAGGAGGAGGAGGAGGAGGCCCTGAGGAGGAAGCTGAAGTACTTCTTCATGAGCCCCTGTGATAAATACCACGCAAAAGGCCGCAAACCCTTCAAACTGGTGCTTCAGCTGCTGAAGATCGTCTTAGTCACTGTACAGGTACAGCATTAACCCTTTCTGCTTTACTGGTCACTGTACAGGTACAGCATTAACCCTTTCTGCTTTACTGGTCACTGTACAGGTACAGCATTAACCCTTTCTGCTGTACTGGTCACTGTACAGGTACAGCATTAACCCTTTCTGCTTTACTGGTCACTGTACAGGTACAGCATTAACCCTTTCTGCTTTACTGGTCACTGTACAGGTACAGCATTAACCCTTTCTGCTTTACTGGTCACTGTACAGGTACAGCATTAACCCTTTCTGCTTTACTGGTCACTGTA
>CM060618.1:36680131-36725131 GCA_030578275.1 Meda fulgida
CCATCCTCAGAGGAGTCATCCTGCAGCACGTGAGTGGACAACACACACTGCGTTTACACTGACACAACAAATCACATCTTTTACTCACACCTGACACGGATCGGAACTTCATGCATGCATACGTGTAAACACAAAAATTCACACAAGATCCGATTTTTTCGCATCCGTCAGATTCATGAGTCATGACAGCTGTTGTCTTGTCCATTCATTCATTCATTCATATAAGTTTATTGAGTAGGATAAACCCCTTGAGATGAACCATCTCGTTTTCGAGGGGGTCCTAATATACAATACAATACAAAACAAGGGTCAAATCAAACACATTACAATAATAAGACATAAACAATACCACAATCAACACGCTACCACAAAGACGACAAAAGTAAAGAAAAAAAATTAAAAAAAAATAATAAAATAATAATAATCAAAAGATAAGTATTTAGGTTAATACAACCACTAGATAGCCACCGAGAGGCTGTAATCAAATACTTGCCAACAAAACCAAAGAATAAAGTGACTTGTAAATTATATATAGGTATAGTATAGTATCGTATCATCTGAAACATGAACAATTTAATTCAAAATAAGAAGACAAACTATTTTTAAATATATGAAATGATGTTAAAGATCGTATATTTAAAGGTAAGTTATTCCAGTCTGAAGGAGCCTTAAACATAAATGCTCTCTGTCCTTTTGCTTTTATGACTATAGGAGTGGAAAAAAAGAAAGAAAAAAAGTCCATGCTGGCAAATAATCATGACCACTTGACATAAATCATATAAATAATTTGAACACGGTCATTCAAAACCAGTGTCTACCATGTGCATAGTAAAACACTCACAGAAAATACGTTTTGGGTGGAAATTAATGTAAACACTGATATCAGACACTAGGGGTGTAACAATATATCGCAATACAAAAAATCAACAATATGTATCGTTTATAGTGACAATATGACATTAAACTACTATATATAATGTTGAATATAATGTATAATAATGCAACAGGGGAATATTTGTGGGTCATGATCATGTCAAATTTTTTTTTTTGCCAGTAAAAAGTGGCCTACATTTTAAACATATCTAGTCTGTGAAAGAGTGCAAGCATATTCGTCTACAATAATTCAGTATTTTCAGCTTCAGAATCATGAATATTGTTATTCTGGTGTCTCTATTGTCCTGTGCTTTGGGTTTCCAGCAGCAAGTCCAAGTCTATTCATTTACACACACAATGTAACACCAAATTTAGCATTTTAACCAACAGCACGTTTTGTGTTAACCTTTTATCGTATGTCTTGGAGTATCGCAATAATATCGTATCGTGAGTTCAGTGTCATGTTATGTATCGAATCGTGACGTGAGGGTATCGTTACACCCCTGTCAGATACCAGTCCCGTCTAAAGTGAGAGCAGTCGGGCCAAAAAATCAGATATGGTCAATAGATCGGGTCTGTGCATTAAAGGGATACTCCACTTTTTTTTTGATACTCCACGCCTGCTGCCCTCATGGTACGGCAGTAAAGTTTCTTGATTATTACGCAGGAATGAGAGTATAGTTCCTAGCCACATCAGCCTATAAAATCGCAACTTTACATTTTCCGTCGGTCTTAGTGCACGATGTAACTACAGAAGAGTCAAGTTTTAAATAGGAAAAATATCGAAACTCTTTGGTCATTTTTTTTTTAGAAATGCTAATGGTCTTGTCCACTTCAATGATGTATGCTAAGCTATGCTAAAAGTGGTACCGCCAGAACCGGAGATTGGCTGAATGGATTCAAAAACGGTAAAACTCAACAGTTTAACTCTTGGGAAGTTGTAAAATGAGCCTTTTCCAAAAAAAGTGGAGTGTTCCTTTAAGACAGTGTAAATGCAGTTAAAGTGTGAGTGTTTTGCTAATGCACCCTAACTGGCGGTTGTCCTGCGTGGGCAGGAGTTTGTGTGTTTTTCCCGTCAGTCTCTGGGCCGTTCGGTGTGTTGGGCCGACCGTCTGGAGTTCATCAACGGCTGGTACCTCCTGCTCATCATCAGCGACGTGCTCACCATCATCGCCTCCTTCATCAAGATCGCCATCGAGACCAAGGTTCTGCGAGCTGTGAGTGTGTGGCTGTGTTGGAGACGCGCTCTGATCTGATTGGTTACTCGTGTTTGTGTCGCAGAACCTGTCGTCGTATGACGTCTGCAGTATTTTGATGGGAACCTCCACTCTGATGGTTTGGGTCGGGGTGTTACGATACTTCAGCTTCTTCCAGAAATACAACGTGAGTTACACTGCATTCCTGTCGCATGTTCTACAGGCAAACCAAAAATCATTCAGACACCAGATATCATTTTTGACATTTCATGCGTTTATTTATATAGCACATTTCATACACAATGGTAATTGAAAGTGCTTTACATAGAATTAAAATAATCAAAATAATTAAAGAAACAGTTAGTAAAATAGAGGATAGCAAAATAAAATAACATGACATATCCTACCCAAAAATTCTTCATACAGTGACTACCAGTAAAATGTATACAAATTTGGGATCAAAAATGATTCAGACACTTTGACCTGGTCATTGTTTTGAGCTAAATTGGTATTATCTAATTGTCTAGTTAAATTTAACAGCTGACAGATATTCAACATAATTCATTTGTGAGACAAGGATGAACAACAGTGAAATATCAACTGATTTCTTGTCATATTTTATTACCGTTTTCTATAAACTATAGCGAATAAACTGTGATGATGTGAGAAATGGTGAAGGTGTCTGAATACGTTTTGGTTTGACTATATGTCCCACTGAGCAATACCAAAGACTATAGAATAACACAAGACGCATCACTCGCATTGTTTTGAATGGCGAAAATGCAACGCTCAATATGGAGGAATGAGTCCCGCCTTCTAAATAAGAGCCAATCACTGATTGGTAAAGTCATCGCATCACTGCAGCCGTTAGAAGCTCCGGTTGCTATAGAAACAGTCTGACGCGCTTCATCGAGCCAGAAAAATGCCGTCATGATTTTCTGTCATGATTCGAGCGTTTAGAAACACAATTTATGAGACAGTTGTTGTCAGATTTCATTGGTGATTTCAAATATGAAATTTAATCTTAAGCTCGGTGAACAGTTTTGGTTTTAGTTTCAGCTTAAGTTTTGGAGAATTTGATATTTCCCCATTCCAAGAGATAGCAGCTGCGCTTGCATGACAGAGAGGCGATTCAAAGATGGCCGCCGCGTGAAATGACTTGCCTTAAGGGACTTTGCCATTATATTCTAAGTGTTCAAATGAACTGCAACCTAGTCTTAAATTTGTTATTTAATTCAAATGAATATGATTTTTCCAAAAGAAAAGTATATGTTATCGATTATCGATCGAATTTAACATACAGTATGTAACATAAGTTTCATTTTTTGTTTCCTTTTATTTAAATTGATGTTTCAATTTATACTTACAAAATGTGTAAAAAAAAAAAAAAAATCCGTCAAGAACATAATGTTGAATTCTGTAATTTTGAAAGTTCCATAAACATTTTTAAAAAACACTTCTAATGTGCATGTGTCCAGATCACATTTCACCCCCAGATCGAAAGAAAAAAAAGTCTCATTTTCATTATTCTAATCTTTCTCAATGTAAACATTTTTTTAGTTCTCTTTATTCTCAATGATGATTCTTACTCCTGTAATACAGTATTTTGCCTTTACTATATTATTACTTTTATTCAAATCTGCATGAACTAAATTCAGAAAGACAAATTACAAAGTGCTTTTCTTTATGCTAGTAAAAGTAATAATTATTTTTAAATTATTCAATTATTTTTTGCTTTTGATTTTCATGACCCTGACATTTTTTTAAAGGCTTTGTGAGCGTCACATTTCCTCTTTCCTTCTTATTTTCTTTCTATTTTCTGATGAATTTGACTCTTTAATTGGCCATAAAAGAGTATTTTCTTAATTTTCTTTATGCTAGTAAAAATCCATTTATTTCTCTTTTGATTTTGTCTCGAAATACGACCCTGACATTTTTAGAAGGCCTTTCTTTTCTTTTCTTTTCTAGTAAATCTGACACTGCAAATATTAGCAAGTCAAAACCGCAAACCCTGAGCCAGTAAATTGAAGGAGTGAATCTTCTGATCTGTTGTCAGATCCTGATCGTGACTCTCCGCGCCGCGTTTCCCAGCGTGATCCGCTTCTGCTGCTGCGCGGCTGCCATTTACATGGGCTACTGCTTCTGCGGATGGATCGTTCTCGGACCCTACCACGCTAAAGTATGTCACACTTCAATAACACACTGCCCGGCCAAAAAAAAAAAAAAATCACTGTTTGGATATAGATTGGCAAATGCTTAAGAGTCAATGATTGGATCATTATTGCAGTGATAATAATGTTTCTGTTATATGTTTGGCAACAGTTCTTCTAACCATAATTGGTGGAGTGTGTAGCTTTTCATTCATTCATCATGGTCATATTCCAGGATGACAAAGCCAAGATTCATCAGGCTCAAATTGTGAAAGAATGGTTGTGAGGAGCATGAAGAATCATTTGCACACATGGGGCCCTATTTTAAGGATCTAATCACATGGTCTAAAGCGCACGGCGCAAGTGCACATATTTTTTTTTTCTTCAAGAAAGCTTATTTTATTTCATTTTGATAATATGTTTGAATGCATTTTTGGGGGATTTTTTTGTTATTTTTTATTTTATTTACCTTTCAATAACTAGATTTGATCAATACATAATAAATAAATAGTAATTTAAGCACATTCCTTAAAATAACTCACAATTTCATGCATAACCCTTTTAATTCAGCTCAAAATATCTTGCACTGGGTGTCTTTGCCGACCTCTTGTGGAAAAATAATAATATAACATATTTCATGACTCTAGATGGCCTTATAGCTCTATATGGAGCAAATGAACAGTTTCCGCCGGGTCCTAAAGTCAGTTCATTCAGTATGCATTCAGATACACATGTAGACATTATACAATCATTTTTTTGCCAAAGTTTTAACATTTTTAGTTAGAATTTTGAGCATTTTTAGGGTTTTCTATGTGTACTGAAGCATTCCCCGCATTCCTAAGGGGGTCAAATTGACCCGTGAACGAAGGATGAAGAAACAACAGGACGTGAAAATAATAACTGCGTCGGACTGAAACTAGCAAAAAACACTGCATTGCGCCGGGTTTATGATAGGGCCCATGAAGTACAGATCTTAAAGGATTAGTTCACTTTTAAAAAAACTTTTGCTGATAATTTCGTCATTTCGTTCATTTCGTTCGTTGAATGAATGAAATGACTCGAAAAAAGATTCGTTCATTTTGATGAACGAGTTCGACCAGGAGAGTCACGAACGCGCATCACAGAACAGAGCAAGGCGAGCATTTGTGCTTATAAAACGTAAACTTTATTCTTTATTTTTGAAATGACCGATCGTTTCGCTAGATAAGACCCTTATTCATCGTCTGGTGTCGTTTAAAGCCCTTTGAAGCTGCACTGAAACGCTCATTTGGACCGTTTGGGTCCCATTGAAGTCCATTATATGCAGAAAAATCTTGGAATGTTTTCATCAAAAACATTAATTTCTTTTCGACTGAAGAAAGAAAGACATGGACATCTTGGATGACATGGGGGTGAGTAAATTATCAGCAAAAGTTTTTTTGAAAGTGAACTAATCCTTTAAATTCACTGAAAGTCTTTGGGATGTGCTGGAGGAGTCTTAACAGAGTGCTGGACTCTTGCATTGACAATATTTAGGTCATGATGTTTTGGCTCAACGGTGTAAATCACCACATCTATTTATTATTTTCTGAATCCCGTGGATTGTCTTTTAGCATCCAAACATGTCCTCGTCTGTGTCTCTCCACCAGTTCCGCTCTCTCTCTACGGTGTCCGAGTGCCTGTTTTCCCTCATCAACGGAGACGACATGTTCGCCACGTTCTCGGACATGGAGCAGAGCGGGACACTGGTGTGGGTCTTCAGTCAGGTGTACCTCTACACCTTCATCTCGCTCTTCATCTACATGGTGCTGTCGCTCTTCATCGCACTCATCACCGGAGCCTACGACACCATCACGGTGAGTCTTGCTGTCCTCAACCGAAACTAAAGTGATACAATTACCAAAACTAAATCTGAATAAAACCTATATAAAAAAAATAATACAACTAAATTGACATATTTACACAAAATAACAAAAATTTAAAGGGGTGGTTGATTATGAATTCACTTTTCTAACTTTAGTTAGTGTGTAATGTTGCTGTTTGAGCATAAACAACATCTGCAAAGTTACAACGCTCAAAGTTCAAAGCAAAGGGAGATATTTGCTTTTAAAGAAATCGCTTTTTAAGGACTACAACAAACGGCTGGTAGGGACTACAATGAGCTTTTCCATGGGTTAGTGACATCACTAACCCTAAAATTAACATAAATCCCACCCCCGGGAACGATTATCATGACAGAATATGCTAATCAATGACTTGAAGATAGTTAACAACACATCAGCAACATAAATTCATCAACTAACCATTCAGAAACGTCCTGTTGCTCTACATGTTGGCAGAACAGTTTCTGACATTTCAGTGTGTGTCTGTGTGAGGTAATCAGAGCTGATAACACACACACACACACACACACAAACACACATCAGCTGTTGAAGCTCCGCCCTCTGTGCCGGGAGCAGCAGCTCATTTGCATTTAAAGGGACACACTCACTTTCAAAAAGGGACAATGACAATTATTTTCATCTAGAACTTCACATACACACTCTGGGGACAACAGAGACTTAATTTACATCTTGTGAAAAGGGGCATTATAGGACCCCTTTAAATAAAATATCCCTTTTTATGGAGTGACTTTGAGCTTTCTAAGCTTGCAGATCTTTTTGTCGTGCTCAAACAGCAACATTACACACTAACTACAGTTGAAAAAGTGGAAAAGCAGAATAGGACCCCTTTAAGAACGCCTGTCTGAAATGTTTAAAATGGGCTGTGTGTGTGTTTCAGCAACAAACGCAGGACGTGCCGCAGGTGTCTGAACTGCACCGGTTCATCGCCGAATGCACCGACACACCGACCTCTGGAAACTTCCACTGTCCCGAGCCGTCGACCTGTTCACTCTTCTGCTGCTTCAGCTAGAGTGTGTGTGTGCGTGTGCGTGTGCGTGTGCGTGTGCGTGTGCGTGTGCGTGTGCGCGTGCGTGTGCGTGTCAGGGTAACGCTTCATTCATCTCACACACACAGGATGGATATGCACTCCTATGTTTGTATGTTCACTGATAAACTTGTTTTTATTCCGTTATATCATATTTAAATCCGTCATAATGAATGAGCAGACTGTGTTAAAGTGAACAGAGGAGGTACAGCGCACAAACTACACAACACAGAGGGAAACAGAGGACGCTTCAGGGGTTTTGAGGAATCTCAGGCACAGCAAACATGTCCAGGTCAGATTTCAGAAAGAAAGAAACAATTATTTTGGGATTAAAAAAAGAAAGAAAAGTAAGCCTTGTTTTGCTTTGTGAGATTATTTTCATGACGTTTAAAATAAAAGTATTTTTTATTACTTACAATTTTTCAATTTTAAATATGCATACATTTTAGATTTTAAGATTCAAATGGAAAATTCAACAAATAAGTGACAAACAGTTTTGAGAGATTTGGTCATGAAAATAATTGGCAAAATAATTGTTTCTCCTTGATTTCTGGTTGAAAAATGACCTGCATGTTTTCATGCACACAAAAGAACAACTTTATATTTCAGTGTTTTGGTGAACCTCGTGATAAAATGTCCAATGTCAAATTTCACCCTAAAAACACACAAAAAATAAGAAGTTATAATTTGCTTTTTTTTTTTTTTTAAAGAAGCCTTTTTTGGGACCATTATGATTTCTTTTTTGGTCTTAATAGCTGGAATTATTCTCCATTTTAAATCTGCATAAATATAAGTTGCAGATTCAAATACAAGATGCATAAAAATAATTTGAGAGAAAATGAAACACATTTGTAATGTATATGTCACAATGCAACTAATATTAACCGGCTTTGGTTTCTTATATGCTAAACGATGTTAATTTTAAATAAGCATACATTTAATAATGCTACACCATGACATTCTGGAAAAAAAAGAAAAAAAATTGAATTTATTTGAACAGGGTTAATCTAATTTAAAATGGTTGATTATTCGTGCAATGAAAATAATTTTTAGGTTGAAACACGACCTGCACATTTTCGTCAGATTCACCTGATCATTTTTATTCCGTTCATTTGCTTTCAAATTTCCTGCTATGACCACATCTGATTTTATGCTTCATTTTCAGAAAATACGTTTTTTTAAATGTGTTTTGTGGATATATAGATATTATAATGCTTATGTTTCATAAGCACAGTTGGATATCTGCTTTATTGGCATCATATGGATGATAATGCCACATTCTGACGCTCTTTCTGTGCTTTGTTTCAGATGTCTCTAGTGTGTGTGTGTGTGTGTGTGTGTGTGTGTGTGTGTGTGTGTGTGTGTGTGTGTGTGTGTGTGTGTGTGTGTCTGTCTGTCTGTGTGTGTCTGTGTGTGTGTGTGTGTGTGTGTGCGTGTGTGTGTCTGCGTGTGTGCGCGTGCGTGCGTGCGTGTGCGTGTGTGTGCGTGTGTGTGCGTGTGTGTGTGTGTGTGTGTGAATGTGGTTTACAGGAAGCATAGCTTGCAGGTTTGTCATGAATATTAATGTGGATGGCGTATTGTATCTGTCTCCAGTGCATTTCCTCCTTCAGCGCGTCTCACACACACACACACACACTGATGTTTGGGGAAGCCCTGGGCATCTAGAGAGGCTTTTCCCTGTGTTATTGACACACACGGGTCAGTCCATCAGGGAATCACTGGAGCGGTGAAGCTCTGAGTGTGTTCTGCGTGTTCAGAAGTGTGTTTGCGCTCAGTAAATATAATATTGTCTTGAAATGACTTGTGTGTCTTATAATGCTTAACTATATTTCATCACTAGTAATGGAGAAACCACAAGCAGTGGTCGTGAATGAGGGACCAGGCCACTACAGGACAGAAAGGGAACAAAAGGCATTATTATGATTATTGTAGGTTATTTATGAGCTCTCACTATAGCATATTTATGATATTAGTTATGGACTTTTCTACACTAATAATCATCTTCAGCTTTTGGTAGTTTAATATCAGATCCGTTCAGATTTATTGCTCTGAAAGAGAGGGTGAGGAAGACGCTGTTTTGCCTTGATGTTATTGTTTCTATTCATAATGGTGTAGTTTCATGATTATTGTGATGTGTTTACTGCTGTTTTAATGAGATCTAAATTATTTTAAATGCTTTTTTTTGTTTTAATTTTTTACATTTATTGTATGTAACTGTAAGCTGAGCTTTTGGTCACATCTTTAATTTGAAGCCTCGGATAGTGACACCCATTTTTAACAGAGGGATTACTTTTTACAATGCACAGTTTTGCACATATGTTTTGTTCGTAATTTATTTGGAGAGATTGAATGTGTATCTGTGGTTTTGTGTATCTTTAATTTAAAATGTTTGATTCATATGCACAGATTTGATTTCTCTCTCTGTTTTCAGACACATTGTAACACTTAACACATCTGTGAATGTCACCATCAAACATCTGACAGGTTTATGGATTAAATCTCTCAAGCTTCTGTTCGTGTAATTGTGTTTCTTCTTCAGTTATACTTGGACTTTCTTTCGAAAATAAATATTTCGATCCAGTTAAACACCCTGACATATATCAGTGATCATAATTGAGGATATATATATGTATATATATATATATATATATATATATATATATATATATATACATATGGCAATTAGACATTTTATTGTTGTTTTTGTTGTTGTTTATTGTTAATATTGTTTTCAGTTTATTAGCATGGGCTTAAATCTATGACCTGATTAATAGATAATTATTTAGTTTTTTCAACAAAAAAAATTCAATGAATGAAACTGTTCATAGTGGATGTGTCTGGTTTTTTTTCATAAGGATTATTTTCTGGTGCTTTTAGGGTGTTTTTGTCTTTTTGAAGTTTGACAGATCAATATTTTTCAAAATTTCCCCTTTGGTGCTTCATCTGAAAAAAGAAGTTTAGACGGCTTTGGAACAACGTGATGGTGAGCGAATTATTTCATTTTACGTGCACACACATATACAGTATATATATATATATATATATATATATATATATATATATATATATATATATATATATATATATATATATATAAATTAAAAGATATTAATTTCATTTCATTTAGTCATTTCAGAAGATTCAAGCATTTTTTTCATTTCTAAACTCATAGCAGTAGTTTTTAGTATAATATAATTTTAACAATTTTAGTCATAGTAGTAGTAATAGTCATTATATTAATAATAATTCTGCGGCCCAATGGTTACTTTTTTATTTTAATTTAATTCGTCTCGTAATTTTAGTAATAATATTCAGTTGTCGTGTGCTGGACTCAGCGTTTCAACGTTCATCAGCGTCGAAAATCCTGCAAAGTTTTTCATATTTTCATTTTTTTTTTTTTTTACTTTTAAAAAAGCTACAGTTATAAAACTAAACTTTGTATTATAATACCTTTTCATCAAATTACTAAATACTAGTTAGCGATTTTGGCTTCTGGGATTCTCTCTGATTTCTTGAACACAAAAGCAGATATTTGGAAGAATGTCAGTAACCAAACATAGTATTGTTATTATTATTATTATACTGTTAGTCAATGGTGTCCATCAATTCAAAATATCTTTTGTGTTCAGCAGAAGAAAGAAACTCACACAGGTTTTGAAACAACATGAGGGTGAATAAATGAGGACAGGATTTTCATTTTTAGGTGTACTGTCCCTTTAAGAGCAGGTGTGTCGCGGTGATAAAGTGTGTGTCCAGCAGATGGAGCAGTGAACATCACACACCAGCCCTTCAGTTCATTTACTAACGTCAAAAAAGAAAAGAAAGAAAGAAAGAAAGGCGACTACCGAGGGAGGAGTGGCTGTGAATGTAGAGCCAGACGACTGAAGAAAACAGACACAATAAAAAGGACATTGATAAATGAAAACTGGCAAACCTCTAGAAAGCCTCTACGCTTCAGTCACACAGAACACACATCTACATTTCAAACAGAGACTGAGTGTTTTCAAAAGGCAAAGCTACTTCATGTTAATGTAGTTAATTTCAGTTTGAGAAGATAAGCACACACACACAGTCTCATGTCCTGGAGAAATGAGCTTAGATGCAGTGGACGAGTGATTTGATCAGACGTGTGTTCTGGTTCTCTTAACACTGACATGCATTATTGAGTGCAGGAGGAAACTCAATCGACCCTCGGATGGAGTGAGTCGAGTCCCAGGAGAGAAGAGGCTTGTTCCTCAGTGTCCTGCAGTGAATGAGGCCTGTTACCTGTCAGTCTCACACCTGACGCCTGAATATTTCATGCAAACCAGGCGCTTTACTGTGCTGGTGATGTTGGAGAGGGTTTAAAAGCAGGAGACGGACCTTGACTGAGTCTTTTGAGTTTTCTCATGAGAAAGTGCACTGTCCTTGGGCCTAAAAGTGAGCAAAAAGGTCATGCATTGCTAAAGATGTGAAGAATAAGAGCGTCCACACATTATCCTAATGCTGAGAGGAGGATGCTAATGCTAATGCAATTTTTAAAGTGCTTATCAGTGTGTGTGTGTGTGTGTGTGTGTGTGTGTGTGTGTGTGTGTGTGTGTGTGTGTGTGTGTGTGTGAATCCGCTGAAAGGTACAATAGAAAAATGTGCATCAGTGTTATACGTCATTCTAGTAGTCCATGTAAGAATCATTATTTAATAATCATTATTATTATTATTATTACAGTTTTTACCATTTTACTGCCAGTCAAACTATCCATATGGGACGTTCAGTAATTAACAAATTATGATTTATGGGTTGATTTTTTTTTTATTATATATATATATATATAAATCTATAAATAAACTTTTTTAGGAATGTCCTGGTTGAAATGATATTGGACAAAAAAATGTTTTCAGAAATGTAATTAATGGACACTTTATATAGACATTTCCTGGGGAAATTCTAAAATTTTGATTATATTAATCAAATTTATTATAATACATCATTCTTTATTTATGTATTATTTATTTATTATTTATACTAATTTGCCATTTAAAATAGCCTTTGCTGCAAATATGCAATAAATAAATAAACATGACAATTTATGTACAGTAAATACACAAGGAAACCGTTCAATTCTCTCTAACAGGAACCACAGTTGGTTCCTGTTGCTCACTCATGAACAAAAGGCTTGAGAAGGCAAAAGTAGAGTAGGCCTATAGCAAAGGGTCAGTTAAAAGACACGTTTAATAGTCACCCTGTGTATTTAGGATAAACTTTATCATAAATTACATTAATTAGGCTATATTTAATGGCTAATGTACCGAGATCTCATAATGTAATTAAAGCATCGGTCTAATGTTATTTACTCATTATATTTCCTTTCTCATAATGTTGTTGGAGGGTGTCGCGCGCGATGCGTGCTCGAGCGTGTGCTTCATTAGCGTTCAGAAGTTGAATGTTAATCAGGTGCAGTGCCGGCATGTTCGTGTCTCCAGGGTAACCGTGCTGCAGCTTGTGTGTGCAAACCGTGGGTGTGTGTGTGTGTGAGTGTGCGCGCGTGTATGTGTGCGTGCGCTCTTAACGCACCATTTGCATGTGCTGCCATATCCATCCGTGCAGAAGAGCGCGTGTGTGTGTGTGTGTGTGTGTGTGTGTGTGTGTGTGTGTGTGTGTGTGTGTGTGTGTGTGTGTGTGTGTGTGTGTGTGTGTGTGTGTGTGTGTGTGTGTGTGTGTGTGTGTGTGTGTGTGTGTGTGTGTGTGTGTGTGTGTGTGTGTGTGTGTGTGTGTGTGTGTGTGTGATAAATGCCGAATAAATGCCGACACACTCCCAGTCCATCTGCGTGTTTGCTTGGAGCGTTTTTTCTAGTCTGATTTGCGTTTCTGTGTGTGTGTGTGTGTGTAAGAGAGGTGATTCTTAATGATTTACTTGTTAAATAGCTGCCTGTATTTTAGTGCCTTATAAGTATGTTCACATGCACTAATTTCACAAATCCTAATTATTCAATCCAACTTCAAATCCTTAAAGGTACAGTAAATTATTTCTGGAAAGTGCGGCTGAAAGTTGATCTGATGGAGCACCAAAATAAACTTGTAGCCAATCAGCAGTAGGGGGCGTGCCCACTCATGATGTAGGAGGAGAGTGAGACAATCAGCAGTAGGGGGCGTGCCCACTCATGATGTAGGAGGAGGCAGATTGAGCCAATCAGCAGTAGGGGGCGTGTTCACTCATGATGGAGGAGAGGGTGAGCCAATCAGCAGTAGGGGGCGTGTCCACTCATGATGGGGGAGGAGAGAGAGACAAGCAGCAGGAGGGGGCGTGTCCACTCATGATGGGGGAGGAGAGAGAGACAATCAGCAGTAGGGGGCGTGTTCACTCATGATGGAGGAGGCAGAGTGAGCCAATCAGCAGTTGAAGGCGTGTCCACTCATGATGGGGGAGGAGAGAGAGACAAGCAGCAGGAGGGGGCGTGTCCACTCATGATGGGGGAGGAGAGTGAGACAATCAGCAGTAGGGGGCGTGTCCACTCATGATGGAGGAGGAGAGTGAGACAATCAGCAGTAGGGGGCGTGTCCACTCATGATGGAGGAGGAGAGTGAGACAATCAGCAGTAGGGGGCGTGTCCACTCATGATGGGGGAGGAGAGTGAGACAATCAGCAGTACGGGGCGTGTCCACTCATGATGGGGGAGGAGAGTGAGACAATCAGCAGTAGGGGGCGTGTCCACTCATGATGGGGGAGGAGAGACAATCAGCAGTAGGGGGCGTGTTCTCTCATGATGGAGGACGAGAAGGTGAGCCAATCAGCAGTAGGGGGCGTGTTCTCTCATGATGGGGGAGGAGAGAGAGACAATCAGCAGTAGGGGGCGTGTTCTCTCATGATGGAGGAGGAGAAGGTGAGCCAATCAGCAGTAGGGGGCTTGTCCACTCATGATGGGGGAGGAGAGAGAGCAAGAGGGAAATGTGGGGTGTGCTCACACTTGTAGTTTGGTTCGCTCAAGCTAAATGCGCTCGCTGTATGTGTGTAGCCTACATATGATGTTTTTTTGAGCAGCTGAGAACTCATGAAGAGCTTATTAAATCTGTAAATTAGTCAAAACAGCGCCAGGAATCCCTCTAGCGAACTGTGATGGGAAACATTGCGACTATGACCAGAAAAAACAGATACGCTTATAGGTCGTTACATGTCTTTGGTTCGTGTTGTGATCATATTTCAGTCGAGCCATGGCACCAGGGTTTTGGCACCAGGGTTTAGCACCCGAATTTAGTGGCACCAGGGTTTAGTGGCACCAGGGTTTAGTGGCACCAGGGTTTAGTAGCACCAGGGTTCGGATGGCAGCGGGCACACTTACTTAAACGAACTGCACTAACTGTACGTTCACACCGCCGCCGACTTGAGCGTCAAAGAAGCTCTGGGCGCCCTGTCACGGACGCTTGTCAAAATGTACGGGTAAACTTGTTGACGCTTTGGTCGCTCTGACGCAGCAGGGAGAAAAGAAGTGTCACAACATGAAATGTAATAAACAGAAAAAACAAGAAATACATTGAAGAAACCTTATATAATTTATACATTTTTATAACCGTTTTGGTCACATTTGGTCAGGGGAAAAAATTATAATTAGCTATTATTATTATTATTTGCATTTTTATTTGCATTAGTGTAATTGGTCAAATCGGTGCTACCGTGAGCAAATGAATTGCATTCCCGCTTAAAAAGTCAAGTCAAGTCAAGTATATTTATATAGCGCTTTTCACAATATAGCCTAGATTGCATCAAAGCAGCTTCACAGTATCAATCAAAATAACATAACAGTGTTTGTTTCTTGGTGGAAAAACATCCACGGTTGGTAGGGCTGATCAATGGTAGGCTAATAATGATTGAATAATTAATTTGAATATCCCCAAAAAAGAGCGTTCGTAAATATTTCAAATATAAGTTGCGCTCATTCTCAATGTTTCACTGGATCATTATGGATAATCGCGAAGTTGTTGTGTTTAGTGCTGCTGTATTGTATTTGCAGAGAAGACGTCGGACTATATTCCGATTGGTTGCTAGCCTTTTGCCGCTGCCCGCTGCCAGTTTTCAACGGCTCATGGCCGCTGCTTGCCGCTGAACAGCGTCATAGGTCATTACCATAAAGTTGAGCTACTTTCAACTTTCTGATTGACGCCCAAAACTTGCAGCTGAGAGAACACTGTAAAAAATGATTTTTGGTAAGGTAAATACCACTGAACTAAGTAAATTCCATATCAGTACTTAATTCAAGCGAGTAGAAATGAAAGCGTAAGTATCAACTCAATAAAATTAAGTAAAAGTACTTTTCTGGTACTGGGGTTCCCATCATGCACTGGACCTTGAATAATTAATGAGGTTAATTTTTCTGTTTTATCATTGCTTTTGTTGTCAGGATTAGTAACTTGCCATTTTGTGACATTTCGAGTACATTTTCTGCTCAAAATGACACATTCAAACACAAAAACGATCCATCAAATGTTACCGTCACTGTGTATTGTCTACCAAGTATTGAGGTCTTTGCATTCACAACATGCTTAACATCTGACATGATGATATGTAAACTACTTAGATACTCTAAGTAAAACACGTACTATAAATGACTGGTATAAGTCAATAAAGTTGTTGGAGTGAAATGTTACACAAAGGATATTTCAACTAAATCGATATTAATCAACCTTTTACTAGTAGCCAGGTTAAAATTACTTATTTTCTTTGTTATTTTCACTTAACTAGGTTAAGTAAAGTTGACTTAATTCCATATTACAAGTAAATTTTAACTCAAAGATTTCTAATTAAAGCTACTGATAAATATGTTTAGGTTTTTACTTGGCAAATCTTTACAAATTTACTATAGCATTTTCCGAGTGGAAAAAGTTGCCTAGCTTTTTTCAAGTAAATTCTACTCCAAATTTTTTTCAGTGAAGCCAGCTTCCATTGAAAATGAATGACTTCCGGTAGCTTTGGAAGCTCAAGTCAGCGGCGGTGTGAACAACGTACAGTAACAGAGCAATCACAGAGCAATCAGTTTGTTTTAATCCAACCAAACATGCCAGGTGTGAACAAACTAGCTAAGAGACATTAGGAAAGAGAACAGCTCAGAGGGATGGCCTGACAACGGACGCTGAGTTTTGAGTGAGTGCTGCTGGCGATTTACAAACCAACTTGTATATTTTTCACAAAGCTTCATTTTGCTTCTGCTATGATAGAGACATCCACTCTAACATCGCGTTTGCATGCAAATTGGGGGCGGAGCAATGAAGGGAAGGGGGTTGAATTCAAATATTAACAGTGTTCAATAATGATTCTCAGAAATCGCTTACTGAACCTTTAAACTTCGTGTTTATATACCGCGATTCACATTACATGTGTTTATATTCCAAACACAACTTTCGCATTGAGAACCGGAGTCACGCTGTCGTAATTACCGTAATTAGAAAATATTCCGACTTGTGAACTCATGATTACAACTTAGAGTGAATTATCGGAGATCTCCTGACTGCTGCAGATTCACATTGGAGATATTATTGTTCATGAAGAAACGGCTAATTTCGCAGCTCAGAGTAGAGTAGCCACGTGTTATCATCTCATAATTATGGTAATTATGGCACCATGAATGCAGCAAAAGCCACTACAATAATGTCCACAAGTGGCCTAAAATTGCCATTTTTGTCTTGATGGCATATCTAAAACAGCTGACATATATGTCAGAAGAGCTTTCAATCTTCAGTCTCTCGCACTGACCAGTTCATAATATCCAAGAAGTGCATAACATAAGCCACTGCACAAGGTATTTTTTTTAACCTATAGTGAGAAAAACCGTCAGATTCAAGCATTTACACGCTCACTTTTTTCCTGTTGATCGTTTTATTCCAGGTCTACACCTTGATCCCTTCATTGGTATCGAGCTCAGTCAGGATTTGAGAGTGTTTACATGAAGCCTTTTCAGTCTGATCGAGCAATCAATCCAGACTATTTGGTTGCATGTAAATGTGGTTAGTGAGACATTTTCTGTGCCTTTGCTTTCAGATGTAAACCTATTTTCCTATAGTTCTGAGTCATAAACCAACCAAACCCAACCATGAATCATTGAAGAGAAGAGAACAGAATTAGAAAAGAGAACAAAATTAGAAGCAAAAAGGTGTTTGAAAATCATAGGTTCTTATATGAAACATTGTGAATGACATTACTGAAAGAAAATATGGAACAATATAAAACTTTTTGACTTAAGGTCCATTCTCACCTAGAACTAGCTATATTACCGTATACAGAAATGTAGACAACGGTGCAGTTTTGTTTCCCCTGCTGCTTTAAATGCTCAAGCTCTTTAAAGTCTGGTGGATTCTGATTGGCTGCCAATGTTTTTTATCATTGATCTGTGTATTATAGTTGTGTGGACTTCCCTATTCTCGGAAAATTAGACTTTAGTTGTAGTTATCGTTCATTCTTAGTGTGACTGCGCATTTACAGCCATTGATTAAAAGTACGTTTTTCATTTGCAGTGAATGAATTTGATGGGTATTCGGCTATTAAACAGTTTTATAAAAATATAAATTGACTTTGACGTCAGAAGAAAACATCACATAATTTCATGTTATTTACATGCTAAAATCGGTTTGACTGAGTATAAAACGAATAGGATTTTACTTCTGGAACTGGATTGTTTTGCTCTCTGAACTTCAGCTCTGAAGTTTCTGAATCCAGGTTTTTTGTTTTTAGGAAGTGTTTGTTCCTGTCTGCTTTGATGCCATGTTCTCTAGCTGGGGCTTGTGTTTTTGTGCGAGTGTGTGTTTGACGCAGTGCCAGTGTTCTTGAGCTGTGTTGCCCAGCTGCAGGGCCCATCGCTGGCATTGGGGAAAAACAATCAGATAAATAGCATAGGAAGCGAGTGGCGGCTCATATGCTCCGCCCCTTCCTGCCGGTTCAGGACGGTCCCCTACCGCAAGGGTCAGGATATTTCCTCCCTTTGTGTGCTCCCAAAATGTCCATCACCAACACACTGAGGTCTGAGGTCTGCTCTCTCTAAAATGCCACCCTTTATATTGCCTGGGCGCTGTGCTGTTGCTAAGCATGAGGTCATCGCATGACTTTAAAAGCACTGTGATGTCATAGTTCCATTGGTTCCGTTGACATCCAGCAAATCCAACCTGGACAACCTTGTGACAACTAGACAAAATAAAATGTCAGATATACAATAAAATTATTCAGACACCAGATATCATTTTTTATATTTTTTTACTAGTGTGTGCAGGACACTATAGTTCATTTATGTAAGTGAGGATAGAAAAATAAAATAACTGTGACATTATACCCTAAAAAATTCATGCAGTGACTACCAGTAAAATGTACAAATTTGGGACCAAAAATGATTCAGACACTTTGACCTGACCATGTTTTTCTGAAGTGTTTTTTCTTTAATTGCTAATGCGACCTTTTACACACAGACTGAACAACATGAAGCATTGCTTGGTCATTGGTTGAGCTAAACTGGTATTATCTAATTGTGAACTTAAAGTTAACAGCTGACAGATATTCAACATAATTCATCTGGGAGACAGTCTAACAGAAGGATGGACACAACCAGTGAAATATCAACTGATTTGAGTTCTTATCATATTTTATTACCAACTACAGGGAATAATACATTACGAATACAGTCTGAATACATTTTGGTTTGACTGTATAACTAAGTATGAATTTCATTTGAATAAGTTGCATATAGACTCATGGGACCTGCGGCCGAAACCACAGAGAATAAACACAACAGGCTCAGCCGCTCAGAAATGCCTCAGCTTCTGCTAGAGGAACATTTACATGCAGCTTTGTTAGTCAGACAAGCAGAGCATCGCGAGACAGAGAGGCAGACAGACGAAAGCCCTCCCTGTGTCTCGCCCAGAGAAAGCAAGACAAAGACTTGTGTGAGAGCAGCAGCAGTCTGACGCTTACCAGCAAACGCTACCACAACACATTCAGATATTAGCACAAATGTGTGTTTGATCCTCCTATTGACATGCATGCTAACTGATCAGTGGTGGAGTGAGGTGAGAACAGGTGTCGTAAAGCTGTTAGCTAAATAAATCCATCCAAACATGTTTACTCTAAATGTTGCACCAACGTTTGCCATTTTATCCTACTGTGGTTTCATATTTTATCTGGATAGATTAGTGGTTCTAAGCTAGTGGGTTGCAACTCAAAAATGTGTCGCAGGTTTGTCCACGGTGAGCATGAGATAAGTGTAAACAATAAAATATGGATAAACAATACATCCGTGCAGAGTTATGATGGCAAAGTAAATAGGTGTGGCGAATTCAAAAGGGAGGTTAAAATGCTGGCCAAATGGTCAGATTTCCTGTTCAGCTGGATTTTAATAATTTTGTATAAAGTTGGGTCATATTTTGCATTGGGTCACAATCTGATGCAGCAAAACACCTGCTCACTTTAAAAAAATTATATGATCAATAAGTTATGATTACATTAGTATCATTAATATAGTACGCCTATTATAGTTTTTGTTAATATGTTGACAAAGTTTTAGAAAATGTGTGTTTTGTCATTTTTATTAGTTTAAAAAATATATATTTCAGTGCTGTTATTTTAATACTTAAACTAAACAATAATGATAGTCAAAATGTTGCCTTTTCAAAGTTAAATTAAACAAAAATAAGTTAGCGCTCTCATTCAATTTTGTGTTTTTTATTGCTTTTAAGTTTTAGTTACTGATATTAACCCAGCCCTGTGTGTGTGTGTGTGTGTGTGTGTGTGTGTGTGTGTGTGTGTGTGTGTGTGTGTGTGTGTGTGTGTGTGTGTGTGTGTGTCTCTCTCTCTTGAGTGCACAAGTGAAAGTGTAAAGAATCGGCGGGAACGCGGGCGTGGGGGGCAGGGGCTCGCATGGGGGTCCGGGGCAGAAGAAAAGAAGAGGGATATGGCGCGTAAAGAACGGGCGAAAGAAAGAACGCGAGCTGGCCTGTGCAATGACATCATCCCTCATTTGCATAAATCTCAGTCTGCGCGCTGATTGGTCACTGGCGGAAGAAACCGAAGCCGCTCGCGCTTTTCATCCTTTTCAATTCTTTCTCTCTCTCGCCCGGTACAGTGTGCGCGTGCGTGCGTGCGCGGATCGCCAAGCGTCGTTTCATTCTCTGCTGCCAGGAGGAGACGCGCGCATCTCTTTATCGCCGGTAGACAGTCAGTCAGAGAGCTTCACACAGTGTCCGTCAGAGCTTCACTCTACTGGTTTATATCTCCACATTTGTTGCCGGTTTCGTCTCGATTCACAGCGCTGACCACCGGCGTTCCGCTAGGAAAGAAACAGGAGGAGACGCGAGAACCGACTGGGCGTTGCTGGAGGAAAAGCGCTTTAAAATCGGTAAGATTCCACCCTAGAAACAAGCGGCGATTCATTAAAAGCGTTTTTCACTGTGTCAGAACGAATTAATAAATGTCAGTGTCAATGTAACAGATGCATTTCATTCAACAGCATGATTTACGACTGAATGCATTGATATGTAAATGAATATTTTTGAGTTCTTGTTCACATCGGTCATTATAATAGAAGCGCCGGCGGAATAGCCTAAATGAGATCATCAGATGAAAATGCCACTGAAGCGATCAGGTTTCACACCGGTTTGATTTATAGGCTGAAATCTATCGCAAACTGTTGAGTTGTTTTAGCGTTTTTTTATTGCGTGTTAACAGGCATATATTGCCGTCTTTTATTCCTTGTTGCCTTGTTCATCCTTTCAGTCCGTTTCAATGGTGAATGTCTGGGCGGTGACGCCAAACCCACTCGTGCTGTGGCCGAATTTAATCACGGACAGTCCTTCAGAAAACACATATAGCGCTGACAGATGATGAAGAAGATATTATAATATAGTTTTCATAAGAGTAATGTTTTTTGTGTGGAGCAGATGCAGTGAAACTTTCCGCTCGTCTGTTTGCTCGAGCTCTTTTGTTCTATGCCTCCTCCACCCGCCCGCTCCACATCCAATATATTCACACACCCGCTTCATACACAGTAAATCCACACACCCGGTGCATACTATATGACCCGTTCTATTATTCGGTCTATAGGCATGTAATATAAAATCCATAAACTACCGGTCCATATACAATGTATTTCAGAGACTGAATGTGCCGGTGTATGAAGGCTTTATTGTACTGGATCGTATCAGAATGTAAATATATAAACTATATTCACATATAATCCATACAAGTATATGTGTATCTGCTTTTTAAGTAAAACTCAACGTAATGACCTCATGCAGGCTTGAAAATAAAGGTTCCAATGGGGAGTTTTCGCAGTGATTCCATAGAACCATTTTTACTTCCCCAAAGAACCTTTCACATAAAAGAACCAATTCTTTTCTTAGTTTGAAGAACATTTTAACATCTAACAAATCTTTTCCCACTATTAAGAGCCTTTTGTGCAGTGGAAAGATTCCATGGATGTTAAAGGTGTTTTATCAATGCCGATGAAGACGAGTGTAATGATACCGCAGGAATTAATTAAGGGACCCAACCTTCCAAAATACACGCCCGCTGATGCAGTTCATCTGTCTACACCCTGTTCATTTATACGAGATACAGACCACAGTTAACAACCAGCAGCTCGATATCATCCAATAGTCTACCGTGAAGTATTGATATTTCTGCATATAAAAAACAACCAGGAGTGATAAATCTGACTGCATTGTTTTTTTTAGAAATGTACTTTGAGTTCAGAAAGGATCCCGGGTGAGCTCTTTGCACATGGGTATTTTTTCACTATATGTTGGTATTTTCATTGTTTAGGGCATCAACAGGGTGGCTTCTTGGCATTGCTTTCTTCTCAAATCCCTACGCAACTTGAGTCAAAATGAAGCGTTTCGCAGCAGGTGCAGGTTGGGTTGGCTACTTCATGCTGCTAAATCTTGGCTTTGTAAGTCAGTCCATCCTATTGTCTTGCTTAATAGTTCCCTTCTCTCTTCTCTGCAAACAAAAGGTTTAAGACGGTTGCCTCGACCCCCTGAGGCCTTCATCTCACAGCTCCAGATCTATCTCTTCTGCTTTTGTTTGGGATATTGTATATAATTTTAGGGAGGATTAAACTATTCTAGTAATACAGACTATTTTAAGATGTCTGTGTATATGAATTCATAATATGCAAGGTCAAACCTCTCTAATTATTTCAGATCCATTTTTGTTCCAGTCTCATTGTTCTGTCATATTATGATCCCGATACAATGCTGTGGCTGTCTAACTCCGGCCTACAGGGATTAGGCTCTTGGGGGGTCGGCATTGCCAGCAATTACAAATGTGTCATGGCATGATGGGTAGTGTGACTGTATGAGGAACGGGGGTGGGATTGGCTCTGGCTTTAGAGAACAATTTACAGCAAATGACATCAGAAAGGTCAGATCATTGTTTAAGAATATCTAAAGTGACATAGGAGAATGTGACTAATATGCGTAATCTGGCCCACCAACGTTTTCTTGTTCATTGTACACTATTAAAAATAAAGGTTCTTATTGGCTCATTGGTTCCATGAAGAACCTTTAAGGTTCCACTGAAGTGCCTTGGAACACGTTGCTTTGTATGATGCGTTGACGGTTTCCACTGAAACCGGAAGCTTAGGCGGGATATATTGAATGGCCCCTCCCCCTTTTCAAATAGCCAATAGCGTTTAGTTTACCTCACAGACTGCAAGTCGTACTTGACAGCACCATGGAAGCGAATCCGAGCACTGATGATACGCTGGATTCAATAGTAGAAGTGTGAATAAATTCTAGCCATTTCATTCTTAACCAACATAAAGTTGGAAAATGAAATAAAACTCAAGCGTTTGAGCAACCAAACACACATCTCAAACCCATATTGCTCTGTGACATGTCAGTGGTAGTTTTGGCCAGGTGGTATTAATAGCATAGGGGGAGGACCTTTAGGACACACCTAGCCAACATTTGGGCAACGTCTTTAAGCGTCGGTCGCCTTAGTTTTCCGGTGTGTTCTGCACTGTTGGCTCTAGTCGGACGCCATCTTGTTTTTTTTTGTTCCGATTGAGCATGTAGAATTGGCGTCGGGTGTAGTCGGGTTGGCATGTAGAACTCTGATTTGCTGTTCAGCTTAGAGAACGAGAATAGAATCGAAAGTGATGAAAGGGAGCAAAGAAGTGAAGAAGGTACAGACAGAAGACTGTTATGATTTTACTTCATCTTACCCGAGCATTCGAATGCTTCATAATAACATGAGCTGACTGTAAAGAAGAAAGTGATCAGTGTGATTGATATTCAAAATGATAAGCAAACGCTTTGTTTAGGGTTTGTATATCTGCTGTCCTAGTTTCGGTTTCCCTTTTTGAATGATGAAAATAGATTATTGATAACTGCTGATATAGCAGTTATTTTCGCACATGCTAGTTGACAGTCGCCTTTAGTCCTTTTGATGTGTTCAAGCCCAGCTTTTTGGTCGAGACACAGCTGGCGAGAGGCGACAACACAATCCGCTTTCGTCACCGCTAGTTCTTGGACGTCGTCTTGGTGTGTCCGGGGCTTAACATCCATGGAACAATCCGGAGGTTCTATATATGGTTCTTTAGATTTTTAATGTTCTTCACACTGGTTCTTTTAAGAACTGTTCACTGAAATGTTCTTTTAGGAACCAAAAATGGTTTGGTTACACTTTGTTTTAAGTTGACGTACTTCCTCAAATAAGTCTGTAGTAATATTAATAAGCTACATGTACTTACTATAGAGTTACGGTTAGGTTTTGGTTTAGGGTTATTTACTTGTAATTATGTATAATTTACTGTTATTACTATACTAAGTGCATGTAGTAACGTTTAACTATGCCACCTAAACATTTCCAATGGATCATCTATTGCATACGAAAACACTCTTTTGGAGCCTTTATATCTGAAAGTGTAGTGGACACTTCTGTTGTCCCAAGAGGAAGTTACAGTGGGTTTCCTGTGTCATCTGTCATTTTCTGATAATTCTCCCTCCTCCGGTAAAGATAGCACTCTGGGGGCAGAGCAGTTGTCAGAGGACAGTTGGCTCTGTTTGGATGGGATATTGTGTTGCAGCTGTGGGATTCTGCAGGGTTCGGAGTGCTTTTTGGGGGTGTGTTTTGTGGTTACGGTTCAGCTTTCTGTAAACATGTCTGCTGTGCAGTTGTAGCACTCTTGCTGTGTTAATCTCTGTCTGAGGCAACATTATATCAGAGCAGACATGCAGTCCTGTCTTGATGCATTTTGGTTCAATATCCTTTGTTCTGGTCTTGGCAGATGTCACTCAGTGAATGGCGTCTTTGAGAGTGCCACTGATTTCATGGGGTGCGGCAATCTACTAATGGATGTATTGACCCCGCTGCATTTATAAAGGTTATAGTTCACATGCAGTGTCTGCGAGGACATATTAAGATAATCCTGAAAACTAGGTGTCTTGATGCCGTAGGCCTCCATGCAGTGGAAAATATCAACCTACTTCATAAAGGTGTGAGGATAATTTTCCTTCAGCATCCAGCTTAAAGTGCTCATAAAATCTAACTTGGATGTATCCGAGTAAAAATAAAAAGTGGTTGCATCTCAATTTTCTGTAATATTCTGGTCTTCAATATATGTCTGTTTTTTTTATATCGATCTATGTTACGGCAGTTGTTTGAGGAAAAATAGTCCAGTAATCTCATATGCTTCTCCTCTAGAGTTTCAGAAGGGATCTCAATGTCTCCAATTGTGAAGATGCCAAATCATTATGAACTCAAACATTTCTAATCAAATTATTTCAAGATCATGATCTGAGCAGTTGTCCACGGGATTTTTATTGGTATGTTTTTACAATAAGGTCCCATTAGTGCATTAACTATAACATTAAATAACCAAGTAACACATTTGTAGCAGTATTTATTAATATTGTTAATAAATACACAACTGTCTATTGTTATTCATGCTAGTTCATTAAATAATATTAGCAACTTTTGTTTTAGTCAATTGAAATCAAAATTATTATTTTTCTAATGTAATAAACTAATGTTAACAAATGGAACTGTATTTTAGTGAAATCTTGTAATTATAGCTATTTATGTGTATCTTATTTCACATAGTTGCATGAAACAACCATAGAAATTAATTGCCTTTGGGATATTATTAGTTAGAAGAGTTTTTTTTTTTTATTATCCAAAGCAGCTTACAATGTATTGTAGCACAAAAATACAATGTATTGTAGTCTGTTTCGAGCAACCAGGGGGTGAATATTTTTGCTCAAAGCCACAAGTAAAAGGAGTAAATCGCCTTCAGTAAAAGGAGTGCAGGATTTTGTACCAACAACCTTTGGATTTACCAGCTGAGATCAATGTTTGGTTGTTTACAGCTTCATGAAGCTTTGCATTTCTCCAAAGGGCATGTTATAAAGTTTTATTTGTTGAGTCAGAACAGAGGCTCAGAGTCCATCTGGAAGGTGCCGGTCAGCTGTGAACTGAAGGGTAATCCTCTTATAGGTACAGTCATTTCCTGTGGTGCGGGTGTCACTTCCTCCTGTTTGCTGAAGGGCACGTTTATTGTCCAGTGCAGATGACGTTTGTGGCCATGCTGTCCCAAACAACACACTATCAGATGCCATTGATCGAACCCCCCACCAGCTGGACTTCATCAGCTCTTATGTAATTTGGCTCTTAGCTTTTTTTGTGCTCACAGGAGATAATAGAATAGAGCAGCTCCTCAAATTACAAATTAGTTAAAAGGCCCCCTTGCGCCTAAACCTCCCAATTTCAGTATGTCCACATGTTCTGCTAATGCACTTCCCATCTGTGCTGCGACCAGTGCACTTTCTCTTTCTGATCAATATCCTTCTTATCTCATCTCATAATTTCTCCTCTAATTCTCTTCGCCAGGTGGCATGGTACACATGCTGGCGCACATATCTGGCCCGTGTCCTGTGTGCATCCCGTCGTGCGGGTGTCCACCGGAGGATCGCACAGGATTAGGATCATGCTTTGTCCCAAGTTAACAAGCTCTGTCATGTGTTAATCTCCCTGTCCCCAGGGGGCCGAGTTGGTCCACCGCTGGTTGCGATGTCTCTCGCTTCGGTGGACAGAGGTGCTGGTTATGTGAACCTTCTCTGGCGTTGTGTGTCAGACGGATACACAATTTCCAGAATTTTTTATTTGAACAGTTTTATTGCATTTCTGCAAATTACAGTGTTGTTTTAAGGGCCTTTTACAACCAATGCGTTCATGTTCACAAGCCACAAGACAGACTGGAGCAACATACAGTAGAACAGAAAAGTTCTACTGTATCTAAATTATTCATTTGCTATGCCGTCTTAAAAGCATGACATTTATAGCACGAGATGCATGACATGACAAATAAAAATACATTCATTCAGTTCAACCGGGAATTCACAATAAAAAAAAAAAATCTTTATCACTGATTTTGTCGCGGTAAATGCCAGAATTTTGTAGAATGCCTTATTATTTATGATGCTAGCTATACAATAGAGAAAAAAACTAAATGTAGATCTAGTCCAATTTTGGAACTTTTTGAATTTAAAGAAAAAATAACTAAGTAATACTGCATTTATGCAATTTTATAGAGGTTAAATGGCGAATTATGCAGGATCCCCTAAAAAATCCAACATTTTGATTTTGCATTGTATTCTACATTCACAAATCATTAAACGCTGGTTGGTGGTGTACATTGAACCTACAGTCAAAACTAAGGGGACATGGTGATGGAAAAATATGAGATTGTATTTCAATGGTTTTGAGTTGGCTCAAAGTTTTGCGCTCCACCAATAAACTTTTTGTTTGCTTGCAAAGAATACAAAGGTTTTTCAAAAGAACGCACAGTTTCTTGGGGAAAGGCAAACGTTTGGCAAGAAAGCACAAAAGTTTGCGAGAAAACAAAGTTTCTTGGGAGAAGGCAAAAGTTTTTCGCACAAACACAGTTTCTTGGGGGAAGGCAAAGTTTTCCGCACAAACTCACAGTTTCTTGGGCGGAGTCAAAAGTTTTGCGGACAAACTCATTGGGGAAGTCAAAAGTTTTGTCATGCAAATACAATAGCTGTTGTCCCCTTTAGGGATTTTGAAAGGGAGAGAAACGCAAAGTTTCTTGGGGTTCTTTTAGGTTTTGAGATTTTACGTACGATTTCTTGGGAGAAGGCAAAAGTTTTGCGGTTTCTTGGGAGGAGGTTTGGCAAGAAAACACAATAGCTTTTTCCATCACAATGTCCCCTTTAGGGTCTCAGTACAAAACAGACAGAATGGCCTATAAGTGTCCCTTTGTAGGTCACTAATCTGTTGCATCTCAGACAGTTGTGGAGTGTCTCACTCCCAGGCACAGCATATGTTCCAGAAACCTTACGTAAATCTTCCTTACAGTACAGGGATTACCTCTTTGTCACCTGGATGCTGTTCAGGTGTCTGCCACAGGAGTAATTGGTGCCTCAGGCAGGAAAAGCTTCTTCAATCACAGCTAGTTTAGTCTCGGTTTACCATTGGTTTTGTTTCCATCAAGTCCCCTGAGGGTAATGGTCTCAAAGTGGTTTCTTACAGCCTGACGTCACTACCTTCCTATCCTCGCTCTGATTGCAGATTGTACCATTGAATGGGCAGATCTGTTTGTTTTTGTGTGTTGGACAGAGCGGCTTCCCAACCTTTGGCCAAGGGTGTTTTGGGAATGCACTGGCCGCGATCGCAATCTCCACAGCGGGGGCAGTAAAGGGGCTTTTGTCAGCTTGGACAGCAGCGGTCCTGTCATGCGCCTCCTTGTGTTTCTATCCTCTTTTCACTCCTCCGCGAGGGCCACCACCCCAACAATCCCTTCTTTGGTGACTTGTTTCATTGCAATGCACCTCGGGCCGTCCAACTTCATCTCGTCGTGTGTGTGCTGTATAATGGGCTCAGTCATGAGTCATGTGATCGGCATAAAGAGAGGGAACCAGTATCTCCACACAGATGCGTCTAAGACGCCGTCCGCTCTTGAGTGCTATTATGTAATTGTGTTTGTGTTATGGACACCAACATCCAATAGACTATTCATGGACTATTCATGGACTCATGAAAGCGGTTCTGTAACGCAGGCCTCAGTCACACCTTGAGTCAGTCTTTTGCTTGTGCCGCTGTAGAGAAGGCTAGCATTATAAAATGAATGGAGGGATTGAAGTACTGTTTTGTGATTAATTTAAGCAATTAACATTTTATTCCCTAAAAATCTTTTTTCTGCCCATTGATTTTATTTTCTGATATCCAAAAAAATAAAACAAGAATTTTAAACCTGGCTCTCAATAATTTTTGTTTTGGAAATCTATGCAAATGAGTGCATATTTAATTATATAATGCCTTATTTCCTGGCCATTGAATGTATTTTCTGATATCCGATATAAAAAAAACAAAAAAAAAACTTTAAACCTGGCTTTCAATGATTTCTGTTCTGTGTTATTGGATAATACCTAATTTGCATACTTCAATGTAATGTTTCAGAAAACTTGTAATACTAAATATTTTTTGTTGTTGTTTAATTTAATAACTCTTTAATTTAGAGTGGGGTCATAAGATTATAAAATGGAGAGAGAATGCTCGTAAAAAAATATATGAGGTGTTTTGATTTGCTCAGATTTGAAGGAGGAAACAAAAACCTCTTAAAAAACTAACAGTGAACATAGCTATCAATTTACATAGAAATTGTCATACATTAGATTTTTTACCACTAATGTGCCCTGTAAATCAATTTATAGCATTACTGTATTCGGTTCCTCCCTGCTGTGGCTTTACATGGATTTTATTAGCATATGCGATTTTAGGTGAGGTTTTATTCTTGCTTTATTCTGAATGCTCAGAAGATGCCTGATACATTTGATTACAGATTTTTACTCAAACCCTTTAACCTTTTACTCTTCAGACTAGCGTGTTTCTTAACCAGCAAACTGCCCTTTTCCCGCCCGCCACGCCGAGGAGCCCCGGTGCCCCTGTTTGTGTTGGTCCTTTCTCAATAGAGCCAGTGTTCCCTTGTTTTAGACTGATAGACAGGGGCTGAGGGAGACTTCTGCAACCTCCGGAGGGCATGGGGAGGGGGGTAGGATGGGGGAGGGTGCATGAAGATGCTGTACTCAAAATAAAAATACTTAGGCCTAAATATAAGATTTTTTTAATGGTAATTTTATATTTAAAAAATCCATCCAACATTTTTTAACAAAAACTAAAAATTGAAATGTGATGCATTGTCAGTCATACATACATTTCTGCACTTAAAAAACCATGGCATATTTGCGTTGGAGAAATTGTATGTTTCGATAAATATTATCACATTAAGTTTTTAAGTTAGTTTTATTAGTTAGTTCATTTATTAGTTAAAACTATGTGTGCCAATGTATGGAAAATATATATGGAATTCAAATGCATATAAAACCTTACACATTTTTTAAGTGTGTATTATCTGAGCGGAGGCACAATGGAGAATTGGCTGGACAGATTTGATATGTGAAATCCTAAACTGTGGCAAATGACAAATTAGTCAGCCCTCTGAGTATACGTCAAATCAGAGGCCCGCCGCCAACAACGATGTCCCCAGTGCATGCAAACGGGCCGGGAGAAGCCATTCGATTCATGCATCTCGGCGGTGTGCAAATTTGTGCTTCATCTCTTATAATCTCTCCATTGATTGCGATTCAAGGGGGGTAAAAACATTTCCTATTGTGAGCTATTCAGATTTTTGCAGTATTCTTGTTCTTCAGTTTTTAGACATGTGGGTTTGGCCCGGAGTGGCTAAAGCTAAGATGGCATTAGCCTGTTGGCACCTGCTGTGCCGCAATGGTTAGCTGATTGTGAGAAGCGAGCTTTGCACACAGGGTTTTTTTTAAGGCACAATGCAGTACTTAGAAATGCATTTATGCATGCATGCACATGGCTGTGTTGTGCATTGCCCTCAGATAAAGAGGCCAAAGTGCATTTTGCCGTTACAATGCGGTGATGACCCGATTAACATGAGAGTGATCTGCGGTTCAGCAGCAGGACAGTTAAAAGACTAATGCCCCGTCGCTGGAGACCTGCCAAAAACACTGCTTCTAGAAGATATGCAACGCATCTGTGTATGCAGTCTTTGTTTACATCATATGTGGTTCTACAGGGAATGAGCGCTTCTTGCCCGGCTGCTGTTAAGAGTGGAGTCATCCCTTCAGGAGCATTAGGATCCTGCAAAGGGATTGGTTACGATAATTGGATGGGGCATTAAGTATGAGGCATGTGGAGGTTCGTCCCTGAGAATGACGGAGTGTCGGTAAGAGGGTTTGTGCGTAAGAAGGTTTGTAGGTACGATGGGTCTTATGTTTGTAAAGTCACAAAGCCACCATATTTACCTTTTCTGGTCGTTTTCTCTCCATCTCGTGCTCCCTAGAGCTGGGTTTGATATTAAATGACTGTGTTTATCACAAAGATTTTGTAGCACATTAGGTTTGTATCTTATTTTTACTCAAAGGCCCCCCATTTTCCAACACAATATTCAAAGGCCTCCACCATGTACGCTATTTATTTAATACACCTATAGACACATTGGGTATTTCTGCAGTAATTATGACAAAGCTCCTTGTTTTTAAATGTATTAACACAATCTGGGAGCACTGACACATTAACCACGATTAATCAATAAAAATTTGCAATAAAAATTTGCAATAAAAATTTTCAATAAAAATTTTCAATAAAAATTAGTTATTGAGGGATGATAAAAATAAATATGATTTTTTTTTTTTATTCAGATAAGAGATTAAACTTGTACTTTTTATCAAAATCAGCCACTTTTTAGGTCAGAAGTCAGGTCCTCCCCCCTAAAATTAGATGGACAGCATAGGCTTCTAACCCCCCTGGTCACTATTGTTTACATGTAGCGAAAGCTGTCTATATCCCTCAGCAGGATCATTAAGGTCATAAGGCCATGTGATGGTGAGTGTGTTTTCCTCTCGGAAGGAGGCTATTTCACTCCTCTAATCTCTTCAGCTCTCCACCACCTGACGTTCTTGCATCTGATTCTCATCTATCATTCCAAACCGCATCAATAGCAAGAGAAAAACAGTCGGAAGGGGTAGAGCGGATGCAACAAAGCCTGTATTTATAAGCTTTTAAGCTCTCTGAGCTGGAAGTGATGTTGCATGTCGTTGAGTTAGTTTAAAAAGCTAAAATCTTTGATGTTCTTTATTACAAACAAATGCATTATTTAATCCGACCATATAGTTACTTTTTGTGATTGCGTAGTTGGGTTAATTTAGGCATCTAATAACATGGCAATTGCACTCGGATCCGTACCAAAATAATCAGTCCGAGATTGCCTGAACAAGGTCGCCCTGGCCCGATTGAAAATGAACACTGTAGTGGTTCACTTTTTGTGAGAAAGCAAACCAACCCAATGAACCAAACTGTCATAATTCAAAATGGGAAATGTGGTGTGTAAAAAGTAGCACTGTCTGATTCTGAGCATGTTGGAAATTGAAGAATGTGTGTCATTGTAACAATTTAAGTCCCTGTTTTGGAACAAATTGAACAATCTGCAGGTCTGAAAAATTGTCTCTATTGTTCATTTGCCATGTGAACAGTTGTTTTCAAGTCAATGTGGTCATTGTTAATGTCATCAAGTGCACAATTCCTATCAGTAACTGATGGCCATAGATAGATCTCTGTCGAAGACATAATATATCTTTTCATGTCTATTTTCTCATATCTGGCAGCATATACGAATTGTGTTCTTTCCCCGGGGCTTTCTCTCTCTTTTCCATTACTGTCTCTGTCCCCCTCCCCCAAGTTTCTCTCATTTGGGATGCTCAGCTGCCTGGACCATCTGTGTGAGGTCTAACTGAGAAGATTTTGTAATGGGCAGGATGAGTATGAGGGGTGGAGGAATGAATGTCAACCTCAGAAAAAAACTGGAAGATTCTGGGATATAATGAGGGCGAGGTGTCCGGTGACACTGATGTCTGCCTTATGAGTATGCGTTTTCAGTGTTACTCTTACTCAGTCCTTTTTTTCCCATGCTCATTTGAGCCAAGCCACTTCCTCTCGTTGGCCTCTTCCACTGGATGAACTTTGCTGTGGAGCTGCTGCTCTTAAATCATGCAAACAACATCTGCGTCAGTAAGGCATTGTGGGTAATGCATCTGGCATTGCTGCTTTGCTAGTAGTTAGCAATTAGAAATCCCCCCAAAGGGTTTCGAAAACCCAGATAATTTTTACACAAGAAATGGCACCAAAATAAGCTTATTATGGATGTCTTGCCAAATGTAAAACTGTATTAATGACAACTGTAATCTTATGACAACTGTAATCTTATGCCAACCATCACTCCTAATAGCTGGAAACCTCATCTTGTGTGGCTTTAATTCCATTTGGTTACAGTTTAAACAGATCCACAAGCTCTGAATCAGCTGTGGTTTTCCCTCGGCACAGCAGGCTATTTACCTCATTCCTAATCTCATCTTCAATCATTTGCATGCTAACCAAACCTGACTCTTTATCTGATTGGTCTCTTAGATCTGTCTGCTAGTGATAGGGGGTACAGATTTCTGTCTTGCTCAGACTTGTTTTTTATTGTCTGAAGTCTCAAATAAGACTAACTCTTTTTTCTTTTTTCAGGTCAATCTTAGGCCGTCTGATAGCAGTAGACTCCAACTAGTACACTGAGTCCTGGGTTCCTGATTTCTCTCCTGCTGAGACGGACCTCCAGGACTAGGACAAGATGAAACCAGATGGTGTTGACACAGCAACAATGGAGCCAATGGAAGCATTAAATGCAGGTTCTGCGATCGAGGTGGCGCCAGTGGGTGAAGCTCAGGACCAGGCTTTGCCCACAATGCAAACAGAGGGTGAACCACAGCCAACAGAGGCACTTTCAGCAACCAATAAGACTGGAAAGGACAAGCCTGCAGACCCCAAAGCTAAGACGAAGGCTCCTGCCAAAGCAAAGGCACCCACCGCTGGTAC
The DNA here is from genome assembly GCA_030578275.1 of Meda fulgida. Lineage (NCBI taxonomy): Eukaryota > Metazoa > Chordata > Actinopteri > Cypriniformes > Leuciscidae > Meda > Meda fulgida. The sequence goes on from CM060618.1 coordinate 36,713,162, forward strand.
CAAGTCATCCACGACCAGCTCCCGTCCCACCACTGCTCAAAGCCGTCTAACAAACGGGGCACAGAAGTCGCAAGCTAATGGTGTCACCAAAAAGACCACAACAGGAGGCCTAGAGAAGAAAAGCTCTACCACTACTGCTTCTAAAAAAACAGTTGGCTCCACTACTGCACCCACAACCAAGACCCCTGCCAAGGTGGCTGAGAAGAAGCCAATGGGGACGGCGAGACCTGCCAGTACTCCAGCCAATGGCGTGAAGACAACAGGGACAGCGCAGCCCATAAAAAAAGCCCCTGCTGCACCAGCTAATGGCCTGAAGTCTAAACCAAAAACTACAGGTAAGTCAGAATAATCTTCTGAGCTTCTTGAAGTTAAATGAACTCTAGAAGAGTCTCTAACCCTTCTCCTGGAGACCTGGGCTGTGTCCGAAATCACCCCCTAAACCCTTAAATAGGGTCCAAAATCATCGTCGACATTATCGAGTGCACTCATAATGCCTCGCAATAACGAGTGTACTACTGATGTACACTCAATATCTAGATAAAACCCATAATGCACTGTGACGGTTGTGCCAAATAAATTCCTACGTCTTGAATCATACATCCATCCATTTTCCAAACCGCTGATCCAATGTTGGTACAGCGTAATATCATACAGGTATAAATTCATAAATTCAGGCATAATATAATTGACTATTAAATAGTTTAATTAAGGTTTATACATGCTTTTTTCCATGACAGAGTTAAAGATAAATCTTTTCATCTTACTACTAGAGCTTCCAGCTTGTCAAGTTTCAAATGCTTATTAAACAGCAAGATCAAACTATGCAAAAGCGGCACACTCAGTGTCTGAATTCACTCACTCATTTTACTCACTCCTTCAAGTGGACTATATGAGTGCAGTAATGTAGGGAATAGGGATTGAGGGTATAGGGGGCGATTTTGAACATGGCTCTGGAGTCCTGCAGACTTCATATTTCCGGCCCTGCTCCAACACACCTGTCTGTAATTTCCAAGTAACCTTGAAAACCTTGATTAGCTGGTTCAGGTGTGTTTGAATCAGCAGGACTGTTGCTCTTCAGAAAGGTGGTTGGAGAGCCTTGATGTAGGTTAGAATTTATTTTTTTCATGAAAGCAATTCTGGTGTAGCAGATTATCAATTTCAAATTAATTGTCTGTATTTGTCTTGTTGTTCAATGCTCTTATACACCCTTACCACCATCCTTCACTCTAGCTCCAGCTAGCAGGCCCGCCACTGCATCCACCACCAAGACCGGCACCACTGGCTCTCCCAAACCTGATATGCCACCCGTCGCCAAGACAACCAGGTAGGCGTCTCATTGGTTGAGCTCCCAGCCCATGTTTTGTAGATTAGAATTCTGCAATGTGGGGCATTGCAGTAGCTCATTCTCTTCCAAAGTCCTTCAGGCATTGCTCATTCAGCGTCACGTTGCAGCCCACATCTCTCACAATCGCTACTCTTCATTCACTGAATACTTAAAGCATCAGGCATCAAATCTAAGCCTGAACAGGGAATTGTATTTGCTTGGAAATTAACTGGCATAGTCCTCAAATTCCTGATTACAAAAAAAAACTGGAAGGGGGAACTCTCTCACGATTGAGAGAAAGTTTATACTCTCTCCAGAAAGTCTCCACGATTAGACCAACAGTCTTAACAGTTTTACACAATGATATGCTGATATAATGCAAATCTCCCTATATCCAGTACAGATGCAGAGAGATGTTAGGATGGTTATCATGCAGAGACACAATCTTAGTCACGCTGGGAATAACAACATTGAGCTCACTGGAGCCGTTTTGAGATGCCTGCAGACAGCCATGAACAGTGAAGGAGTTTTTTGTTACTTGTTTATAGAGGCAATGAGGGACATCCTGAGGCCTGTAAAGCAGCTCAGAATCATGATGTTATGTGTGGGTGAGGGAAAAATGTTTTTGTGACTTTTGTAACATGTGAACTTTTGTATTGTGATATACTTAATTTTTTGCAGATCCCTTTAGATTTTGACAGACATTGATAATCTTATTTTCCTCAGAATAAGTTTGAAGTGTTTTTCCCCCAGTAGTTTTAAAGTAAGGAAAAAGGACAAAAGTGGATCTGTTGAAGTTCTCTTCTGGAGATTTTAGGTTCTTGTACCAAGCAGCTCTATGATTAAGTGCTGTTTTAGTTAGTTAGTAGCCTTGAATCATTAAAAAATTACGTGTAACCTAGCAAAGATGACAACAAAAAAAACAAATAGATAAAATAATAATAAAAAGTTGCCAATAATTTGTATGATTCATTTGATCAAAAATGTTATTGATATTCATGCTATAAAAAGTCAAAAACAGAGCTCTGCCTTGACTCCTCTCACATCATACAGCTGAACAGGAAGTTTATTTCAAGATTAATGGTGTTTAGAGAAAGAAAGCTGCTGTCTCAAACACAGATTACATCACATGCTGCTTGAAAAGGAAAGACCGTGTAAATGACACTATTAGCACTGCAGTGTATTCCAGCACTGGGTTTAGGAAAGATAATCTGGGGAATCTACCCTGAGCCTTTGTTTTCTGTCTCTGCCTCATTATGACTGTAAGCTCAAACTCTAAATGGATGTAAAAAGGCCTCTTGTTGTCCAATTAGTGCAGGAGTTTGTGTTTGTATCGTTATTCTGACCCTGTGGGCATCTTCGATCTAACACGTATTTAATGCTACCTCAGGCCAAGGAAGATGAAATTTGCACAGTTGAGCAGCATAGCAAAACGTTTTTTTTGAGGGCAGTGTCTTAATATTAATTTAACGTTTGCTTCACAGTCCAGTAATATACGACTCAGTTCTTGGTGCAGCACATTTTTTCATTGCATGTGTGTGTGTGTGTGTGTGTGTGTGTGTGTGTGTGTGTGTGTGTGTGTGTGTGTGTGTGTGTCTGTGTGTGTGTGTGTGTGTGTGTGTGTGTGTGTGTGTGTGTGTGTGAGTGTTTGTGTAGTGTACATATACGCCTTCAGCAGTAGAGGTTGTACAGGGAATTCTGCATCTACTGTACGTACTGGATTTTAAATTAATAAAATATGCTGTTGGCATTAATGGTGTGTTCTTGCCACCTAAAACTTTTACATTGCTACATAAAATATGTAGGATTGCAGTTTTTACTAGCGGCACCAAGCTGATTTAAAAAAAAAAAAGACTGTTTCCAAACAGGTTTTCCAAACCATTCTTCAATGTTGCTGTTGGACTGCTGAACTAAATAGTGCTACAATATTCTACACTTTTCAGGCTGAAATAAAGGGAGCAAGTATTTCAACATTTGAAGTTTTAAGGGGATGTGTTCAAACAGTATTGGACAGTAAAAGCAGTGCAAAGACGAATGCTAGTCATGCTAGTGCAGACATGAAAGAACTGGCCAGGAATATGAATCATTTTTGATTTATGTCGTAATGCAACCTTAATGGATGAGCTCTTTCCTGATGATGATGTCATACTGATGTAAGAGCTATGGGCTAGTAAAGGGTCTGTCTGTTGCTAAACCATTTCTCATAAATTAATTTCTGTCATTCTTTGTCCTTCTGGCTCTCGTTCATTAGAGTTTAGTTCTCCAGAGAGATGTTTTATTGCAGCCACTGCACCTAATCTCTAAATGGAGCGTGCGTGTCTCTGAGTGCCCAACAGCCAACTTGATGGATGCTTTACAACACTTCAGTGATTCTGAGTTTGCTGCAGCGCTTACGTGTTCTTCGCTTGTCTGATTTCTGCATCTTTCTAGGCTGTGCTGTTCACTGGTGTCCTGCTCCTGCAGTTTGACATGGCTGTTTTCTGGACATGCACATTTGTCTTCACTATTCAGTCTAGCTGTGAGACTCTGTGGCCTGGGCTGATTATGTTTAAACAGTTTCCTTTCCTCGAATTTTAAAAGCATATATCGTTCCCACCAACATGAAATATTCATTTACTTAATTTCATGTCATTTCAAATCTGTATGAATTAATTTCAAGGGACACAAAAGGAAGAATTTTGTAGAATGGTGTATAATGAAACTGAATGGAAGCATTATAAAATATTCTATAATAAGATATTCTTCAAATAGCCACCTTTTGTTTTCCACCAAAGAAAGTCATATGGTCTTTTCAGTAGGGCACAGTCTGAAAGACAAAACAAAAACAAAATGGCTGTGTGTGCTGCCTAGTTAGTGCAGGAGTTTGTGTTACATCTTTGATTTGATGCATATTTGCTGCCGCAAGCCAAGAAATCACTACAGATTTGCACATTACGATTTATGACTCAGACCATTTTTGCTGTTGGGGTAAAATACATAAATCAAGTTTTATTCAGATGAACGACTATTGGCCTTTATTAAGCTTACACAGCAAACTGACACGCAGGTGAGTGCCAGCAGGTAGACGCAATTTCTTCAAGCGGTGCTGAATCACAGCTTCACTAATGCATTGGGATTTACCCTGAAGGGACATGAACCTCTTTATTGAGGTTAAAGAGTCCCTTCAGGCCAGAGTGCCTTATTAAAATCTCATCAGCCATAGTCTGCCAGTCAGTGAGGAGGTTGTCTTCCTCATTGTCGCCATGGCTTCAGGGGAAATTTTGTCACTCACAGATATAACAGCAAGTTAAATAGTGTTTATAAACCAATAAGACTCCAGGCTTCTCCGTCGCTCACAAATCATTACTTTGATATCTATAAAATGCTTGAATGGTGCGCCATTAGCTTGAAGCAAGTCACGCAAATGCTTGTCGCAATTGTTTTAAGCTTCGGTGAATTTGGGGATTTTAATGTGCATTGTATTTGCCCCCAACCATGACACAGATCTGACGGCAAATTACACTCAAGTGAGGATAAAATGGAAAGCGGTGGCCTAGTTCGTTTTTATATATATATATATATATATATATATATATATTAGGGAAATAGTTTACTCAAAGATGATAATCAATGGCTTTATTTACTCACCCTAATGTTACTCCAAACCCATATGACTTTCTATATTTTGCAGAAAATTAAAAGATAAGCTTGCAGATTTTCAACAGAGTGCATGTAAACAAACAATGTGCACTCTTTTTCGATATTACCTGCACCCAGATATCACTTTTGTCAGCAAAAGTGTTTTGACAGCTCCAGGGCTTTTGTTAAAGCTACAGTTTGAACTTCCACATTTTTGTATTCCTGCTCACGGACAGTCGAATCGACAGAGGGGTGTGCCAAAATCAAAGTGCATTGTGGGTGTGGACGTTTTTGGTAAAAGAGAACGCCAAAGCCCTTTTTCTCAGTTTTCTTTAGTCACATAGCACCGATTTTAATATTTCTTCATATTTCTGCTGCATAGACAGCCAAGTTTTATTAAAAACCAATGTTGACAGCGGTAAATTACCCCTTTTTATGTTATTTGAGCAGGTCTGTTAGGTTCCCGAAAGGACAATAAAGTGCTATTAACATTCCATAAAAGACCCAAATAATATAGTGCACAAGTCATATGAACTGTTGTTATGGTGCCTTATTGTGTCCTTTTTGGAGCTTGACAGTTCCTGGTCTCTGTATTCTTTCATTGTATTATAAAGAGGTTTTTGTTTCTCTTTCTCTGTCCCACACTCTCTTGAGCTCATTCTCTGTCTCTTGTGTTCCAAGAGAATGATGCTACTGCTAATCTCTCCTAGCTCTCTTCCTAAACTGAGTCATCCTGTCACTGTAGATTATACATATCGGTTTTATGTTTGAGATTAAGAGGAAGACTTTTATAGAACCTCTCATTCACTCTCTTTTTCTATCGCTCATTTGCAGTCTTCATGTCATAGTGCATTATACTTCCCTATAATAGTAAAAATTTGTCCCCAATGTTCTGTTAAATCATTATTTATTTTCTACCTCTTATATGATGACTCTTTGATTCCCACTTGCTGTGTCACTTTACTATGGTCTACTAAGTATGACTTTTTGATGCTGGTAAAATCAAGGAAGAGATGACTCAGTGTGAGAGAAAAAGCATTAAGTATCCAGGTACAATATTTGGGGCTCATCGTGTTTTGTATTCTATTTTATATTGACAACTAAATAATATATATGATATATTATTAAATATATTGGCCATCCTTAACTGTTAAATCTGAAAATGTGGTTAAGAAAGAACTGAACACCTTTGTGAACCATACACAGGCCTAATTATCAAGTTGGCTCAGAGACTAATGTACTAATCCAGTTTGTGAGCTTAAGTACGTGTTTTTGTAAAGTGAAACTAGGTCGAGGAGCTACAACACAGCACTGCATTAATTCATGTGTGGTTTTCTCTGTCAGGTTTATCTGTTTATAGACTTGCCCTCTTTGTTCCAGAACTTTTACTGCTGGATCTCTCTCTTTTGCTCACCCGCTCGCTCCCTCACCTGATACTCCATATGTAGGCCACCACAATTTTGTAGCATCTCATTCCTGCAAGTGCTTTGTCTATATGAAATGCGGATTGTATAGAGCATGTATTTTAGCGAGATCCATACTCTTTTCCTGAGTTGGATTTGCATGGTTATTTTTACTCATCGCAATTAAAGATTTACATGGTGCTCGCTGTGTATTTTCGCCCAGCCTCGTGCTCTCTAGCTCTTTATTTAGAACAGGAGAGACACATGCAGTGGAGCGTAGATAGAGGAAATCAGAAGCTCCTGCCTGACCCACAGGATGTAGGTTACTTTACTCAGACTTGACCTGGAGAAGTATTGAGTCACTGGCGTGTGCAGAGTTTAACTCATACTAGACCAAAGTGAAGCAAAATACATGTATTACCACTGAGTCAGGCACCGCAGGATAGAAGAGCGGCATTATGGGAAGATAACTAGGGAGGGGTTTTCTTTAGGAGAATGTTTTTGCTAGGATTAACATCGCTCCAGGTTGTGTTCCGAAGCTACCTGTCATGGCCTTCTGTGCTGTGACTAACAAGCCTCTGTCCAATGAGTCACTGCTCTATATGGGATATATGGCCTATCACCCACAACTAAAATGTCATACGAAGAGGAAGATGGAATTTTTTCATATACACTCATATCATATTATTTTTTTTTTTTTCATCATATTATTTGTATTGCTCCATGGTAAAACACAAAACATTTCATTTTCTTCTTTACATAATTTAAATTCCCATGTGCAAAAGGGAGCAGAAAGAAGATAAAATCTTATCAGAACTTCTCTGTGTGATCTTTCATTCTGCTGTTTAACTGCAAGGGGTCTTTATCCTAGCTGTCCTAGCACATAAATGCTCAACTGAAGTCTCCTACCACAAAGTTTTGCTTGCTAGGAGCAGACTTAAAGGGTTAGTTCACCCAAAAATAAAAATTCTGTCATCACTTACTCACCCTCATGTTGTTACAAACCTGTATGAGTTTATTTCTTCTGTTGAACACAAAACAGAAACTCATTCCGATTTGGAACAACATGAGGGTGCGTACATGATAACAGAATTTCTGTCCCTTTAAAAAAAATACTGTCCCTTTAATAAATGCCTTAATGACTCAACACACCGGTTATTAAGATTTGACATGGTCTTCCTCTGAAATGTTTTCTTATTTTCTTCTGTCACATCTTCTTTCTGCAGGTCTGTTGGCTCTGCTCCTGCTGCTCGTTCTTCACCTGCTGCCCCTAAGCCTGCGACCCCAACAACTGCTGGCAAGACATCTACATCCAGACCAACTACTGTTACACCCAAGACACCATCTACTACTGCTAAACCTTCTCCTGCTAAAACCACAGCACCCCCTGCTGGTCGCACTTCCACTCAGACTCCTAAGACCACAACACCTGTCAAGAAAGGTGGGCACCTTGTGGAATACAATAAACGCATGCATGTAGTTCAGATGCAATCCTTGAAGCATTCTTACTGTGTTTTAATACTTGAATACTGATATTTTAAGTATAAATATTTCATAAAATACATACTTTTTGTCTACAGTATATGAGTCCCTATTTAAATTATATTTAAATCTATAATACTGAGTTTAAAATTATATATTCTGTTTTCATTAGATGTCAGTAAGCAGCCATCCACTCCAGCAACCAAGAAGCCTACATCTTCTCCACTTGCCCGACCAGCACCAGCCAAGACCACCAAACCTGACACACCTAAGTCAGCCTCCACTGCCAAGGCAGAATCAGCCTCCAAAAAGCCCACCTCCTCCAGCAAGGCAGCAGATGTTAAGACTAGTAAACCCAAGGAGACCAAAGCAACACCTTCCAAGGAGGTCAGTGCAAGCTCCAAGACCACAGGCAGCAAGCCCAGTGCTAAATCAAGCAGCCCAAAGAAGTCAGTTGGCAGTAGCACTCCAATGCCAGTGAAGGGTGGCCCTAAAGCCTCCCAGCCTGCAGACATAGCAGCCACAGAGGCTGAGAAGAAGGATGTGGTACCTGCTGTGGTTGCAGCCACTGCTGCAGCTTCTGTTGCAGCTGCTGTTGTTGTTTCTGTGGTGACCCCTGAGGAAGCCCCAGAAGAATCAGCTACAGCTTTTGTTCCTGCTGCTACTGAAGAGGCACCTGAGGACTTATTTACCCTAGTCAATCCTGCTGCCTCTGAGGTGAAATTAGAAGACTCATTTACAACTCTCATTCCTGCTTCCTTTGAGGACTCTAAAGATGATATTAAAGAAATGGCTACATCTGTCTTTGCCCCTACGGAAGCACCTGAAGACAAAGTTACACCTGTCATTTCTCCTGTCTCTGAGGAAACACCTAAAGCCATAACTATGTCTGTCATTCCCCCCATCTCTGATCAGACACGAGAAGAAACTTTTTCACCTGTCATTCCCCCTACCTCTCATGAGGCACCTGAAGAAACAGTTTCACCTGTTATTCCTATTTCTGAAGAAACACCTGAAGATAGAACTACATCTGTCATTACCCCTACCTCTGATGAGGCACGAGAACAAACCGTTTCATCTGTCATTCCCCCTATCTCTTATGAGGCACCTGAAGAAACAGCTTCACCTGTCATATCTCCTGCTTCTGAAGAAACCCCTGAAGATAGAACTACATCTTTCATTACCCTGACCTTTGACAAGGCACGAGAAGAAACTGTATCACCTGTCATTCCCCCTACCTCTTATGAGGCACCGGAAGAAACAGTTTCACCTTTCATTCCCCCTACCTCTTATGAGGCACCGAAAGAAACAGTTTCACCGGTCATTCCCCCTACCTCTTATGAGACACCGGAAGAAACAGTTTCACCTGTCATTCCCCCTACCTCTTATGAGGCACCAGAAGAATCAGTTTCACCTGTCATTCCCCCTACCTCTTATGAGGCACCGGAAGAAACAGTTTCACCTGTCATTCCCCCTACCTCTTATGAGGAACCTGAAGAAACTGTTTCACCTGTCATTAGTCCTTCCTCCGAAGAAACACCTGAAGACACAACTACATCTGTCATTCCCCATACCTCTTATGAGACACCTGTTGAAACTGTTTCACCTGCCATTCCTCCTGCCTTTGAGGAACCCGACGACACAGTTACACCTGTTATTTCTCCTACTTCTGATGAGGTAGAGCTTGTCTATCCCCAGGATGTCCCCCTTAGCATGGACACTTATAAAGATGACAATGTTATGGCTCAACTTGCTGCTGAAATGGATCAGGTCAGCCTGGAGGAACCAGTGCCTGCTGTGTCTCCCCTGGGCACCACAATACTGTCCCCACCATCCTCTCCCACCGGCCCAACATTCATGCCAGTCGAGCTCCCAAGCTCAGCTCCCTTACTGGGCTTGCAGGGCCCAGCTGAACCGTGGGCACAGAACTCTTCACTGTACATCAGCACTACGACCATGGAGAACCAGGAGCAGGAAAGTCAGCAGGATGAAGAAAGTGAGCATGATGATGAAAAAGGACAGACTGATATACAGATGCCCTCTGCAGCAAATAATGTGATGGGAGACTTTGGTCTGCTGGGCTCCACTGGTGTGGATCACACCAGAAGTGTGGCTCCTGTCTGCCCCTGGCAAGAAAGAGAAGAGGCAGTGGAGAAAGCTGAAGAAGAGATTAATGAAGACAATGATGAAGAGGAGGAAGAGAAAGAAGAAGAGAAAGAGGAGAAAGAGGAGGAGGAGGAAGATGAGGAGGAGGAGGAAGAGGTGAGAGAGATTGGCATAAAGGAATCAGTGCCCCAAACAGAGAAAGAAGATGACTTTAAAAAGGGGGTGGCAGATTTTGCCAGCTGTGATTGGGGTATGATGAAATCAGATGACATATACAGCAATAACAAACATGACTCCGAAGTGACATCTCCGTTCAATGCTGAAGACAGCTGCAGTGCTAAAGAGACATGTGACTTCATCATGAGCGAGACAGACAGAGAACAGCCATTCACAGGGCCTCCTGGAATTAAGTCTTTCGGTAGTGAAGATGAAGAAGATGATGAGGAAGATGAGCATATGAAGGAAGACCTAGATCTGGGCTTAGAGCACGATGATGAGTATTACAAGAAACAGAAAGAGTTAGAGAAGGAGGACAAAGATGAAGAAATGGTCCACAGGCACATGGCTGAAGGTGGACTTGGAGTTTCTGGAAATGATAGTAATGAAGATGATGATGATGATGATTACACAGAAGAGCGTCATCTAGATCTCAAGAGCATGGGTCACACTGCTGCAGCACCATCTATGCCTTTGACAGCAGCATGGAGTCATTCAAATCCATTCTCTGATTCCTTGGCCCAGCCTGCTTCCGTCCTGTCTGAATCAAGCCTGTCATATTCAAGATTTCAAGAGCCAGAAACACTTAGCAAATTCCAAGTCGATCCAGACACAACCACCCAATTCTCAGCTGATCCAGATACACCACCCAAATCCCCAGCTGATGCTTTTAAGGACATGAGTCCACCCCTAATTCAGGCATCAGAACCTCAATCTGATATCCGAGAGGATACTGGGAGCTCTGTCCCAGCAGAGTCAGGTATCTTGGCTGCTCCTGCAATTGGAATGTCCCAGTCCAGCACTCTCAGTGGGACAGCCCTGGCTGCTCACAGCAGCAGTGAGACCAGCACACCTGAAGAGCTTCGGGATTATGACAGCAGCTCAGGTGTAGAGTCCCGATCAGACAAGCAGCAAACACCAGTCCCTGCCATGCAGACAGACATGGAGCAGGACCTTGGTATTCACCTTGAGCGTTGTGATGGGGAAGAGGAAGAGGCAGAAACTCTGCCGGCCGATGAGGTACTGGGTGATGCCGCAACAGCACCAGCCTCTGTTCCATCATCACCATCAACCTCCGGTGATGAGGCCAGTGATACAGAGGGTGAGATGCAGATCAATGACCCTGATGTCACTGTTGATGACAACACCACAGTCTCCCACAACCTTGCAGCCCTCGAGGAGGACGAGGAGGCCCCTGAACAGATTGGAGAGGAAGATGGTGATACACCTCAGTCAGCCAACTCTGTGGCCTCCTATGGTTTTGACTGCTCCGCATCCATTTCCAATGCCCACTCCATGGCTGAGAGCTGTGGAAAGAGCCCAGGTATCTTTAGCTTGGAAAATGAAGAGCAGCTTCCGGAAGAGGCCAAGGATCCCTCTTTCATCAAGGAGCTCACACTGCCAGCAGCTACCGCCTACAGTGATGACTTGTTGGGCTGCCCAGTGGATTTGCTGCCTATAAGTGAGCCCACAGAGAGAGATGCTGGGTTTGATGAGCACTACATGTTGTGCAGTAAGACAGACCCAGGCTCTATGGAGGAAATGGATCCTGAGTCCCCCATGCACCTCTCACCCCAACATGGTGACGATTCAGACGGCCAGCCACCTTACTACTCTGCTATATGTGATAAGACTGATAACTTTCTGGCAGGTAACGTATAAAGTCCCTCCTTCGGAATGCACCTTGTCTACCCCAGACCCTAAGCTCCCACCCTGTGTCCTTCATTTCTTCCAAATGTGGGGTTAGCGAGTGGAGAAATGAATAGAAATAAGTAATAGAAAGGGGAAAGAGAAAGGGGAGCTGCCAGGTGAGGGATTATA